>OX596260.1:5271243-5340562 GCA_951394255.1 Polyploca ridens
AATCCATTCTGAATGGACTCGCCAAGTTGAACTGCTGATACTTCGCGTTCTCGATCTGTAAGCATAATCAAGGACCTCAAAACCAACTTCTTTGGTACTAGGCGCACAGATCGCGATAGAGGAAATTTTATAACATTAATAAGTGACGTGAGAAGATCACGCCCAAGTAGCAAAATAGTCCTACAGCAATCGACCTATAAGACTTAACATCTTTTAAGAGTCTAATAGACGCTTTGAGTAAGATCACTGTTCTCACAACAACATCTTATACGACGATTTGCACTACAAGTACTTTAGATCCTATTACATAAGATATAAACGTTTACAGGATAATGTTATAAGATAGTTACTAGAACTTGTAATTATTACAATCTTGTAAGCGCATGCTATAAAACTAATAAGCAAAGTGTGGCTTTTGATCCTATAAGCGTAATTAATAAGATTAGTTACTCTTGTTAGCGTCTTGTTTCATTATTCTATAAGACATGAGTTTCTATAAATGTCCTCGGTGTAGCTGCTATAGGTAAAGGTATTATAGGATTAATTTTTCTTAGTCGTGACTTCAAATAGATTATTAGCACCAAACTAGCATGCCCAGCGATTTTTATATGTAAGTTTCTACTTATATGTGTCCTATATTTGCTATTACTAGAGTAATCGGCCATTTTGTTAAAAATAACCCTAAAACCAATATGGTGGCGAAGTAGGTATGTCCTGTAGTAGTTAAATTTGACTAAATAGTATTATAAAGGTTTTGATAAATGCAGCAATCGGACATGATCCGATCCTATACGGCGGTCTCAGTATTTGTTAATATTATCGAATAAAAATATATCGAAGATATAATAAATATGTTTAGTTGTGAAGGGGCATGAAGATATGTTTATTATCATCGAACACTATCAATAAAATTATTTTCGCAAGATGAGTAGGCCTTCTTTATACAACAGTCAAAAGACAAAAGTTACGTATGTTATGCTTCGTGATCTGCTTACTACCCTTTGAAAATATTATATTTTTTGTCGAAACACTAGAATGGCACCGTAACAATAAGAATGAAAAGTGAATGCTCCAGTAATAGCATCACGCTGATCACTGTTGGATTAATTACACCAGTAGCGGCGCTCTCCAGATCTATAGAGCACTAATCGCGCGTATTCAGGGTGTTTACCGGATCTTTATAGGACATGTTATCTTGTAACTGCACCTAATAAGATAATTATAAAATTATATTGCACTTTACCGGACTGTTACAAAACGACTAAAGGGCGTAATAATCTTATAACCTGCGCCCAAATCCAGCTTTATAAGCGTTTTCAAGAGTTCTATAGGACAAAAAATACATGCTCCTAGGACACTTAAAGGACCAAATTTTGCTACTTGGGCGATCCCCGTAGTGCAGTGAGTTATGATTTGAATTCAATAAACTTAGAGGCAAAAATTTCGTATGAATTTTTGAGTAATTTATTTTGATCTGAAACTTTTTATAGAGAGAGTATACCTGATGTAGTCTTCACTCCTTTCGGATAAATATGCCCTTTCCGTTACACGTTGTATATAGTTTTTTTTAGTTATTCGTGTCAATCAGTCAGTAGAGCCGATTCTGTAGTAAATCATACTAAACAAATTTTAGTCACATCACATCTCTTTCTTACAAACATTATTGAATAATTTATTATTAATCTTTAGTATATTAGTCTTTGCCGTCTTCACTTGCGGGTATTTAGACGTAACCGCGATAGATGGCGACTAAATTTATATTGAAAACAAGCATTGGACTAATTTGACAGGACTAAATTTCTTACATCCTTTTCTTGTTCTTTGTTATTAAGAGACATAGTGACACTAAAATTAATTAAGTTATAAACAACAGAATCAGGGCCATTATCGTGATATCCTTACAATCTTTACTGTAATTTACTATAAACGCGAAAGTTCGTATACAGGTCGTTGTTTTGGTCAGCGACGAGCGACTCAGGGTCGATAATACAATAGATACTGGTGCTAACAAAAATATAAAAAAAATACTTTATTTTTTTTTAATAATAAAAATAAAATTTTGAAAATCATGTAATAAGCTAAAGTGTAGACATAATACTCAACGGGAGTACGAGGAAGTAAAGGGGTGGGGCGATGGCGGCTTGTGCCTAGCTCTAGTCTGTGCACGTGCCTAGTAACCATACTTTGCGGTAATTTTATTTCAAATTGAATAAGGTATTTCTCAACATATTTACAGTATTTAATGGAATTAAGTCCATTTTTGGGGAATATATATTTTGTACTACCGCTCCTGGGTGGCTTGTCGCCGACCAAAACAACACCCTGTATATGGATGATTTTTACTCTTTCACGCAAAAACTACTGAAGGGATTTGGATGTCATCCAAATTTGTATATTCTTGATTAACACATAGGATACTTTTTATCCCGAGAAAACATACGATCCCTCGGGAATGCGGGTGAAACCGCGCGGGACAGCTAGTATACAGATAGGATTATTTTACATGAGGATTTGCCTCGCTATACGCGTATTTTAGGAAAGGCATAAATTTGAGCTATCAAAACGGCCATCAAGACGTATATAATAAGACGATAACATACCTGTGAGAGTGCACTCATATTTCCAAGCAGTAGATCAGTGAGCCAGGCTGCAGTAACGACCGGTATACCCCACTCGCGCGCTCGCCTGTACTTGTTGCCCTCCGCGCGCTTGCAGATCAACACTGTGTTGTCGCGAGTCATGTATGGGGTTAACTGCCGATCATAATAAGTTTTTGTTAAAATTAACATTTTTAATACAAGCTTTTTTTGGTGACTGTACTTTTTGTTGACAAAAAGTACCAATCCTCTATGTCTTCCAATATACTAATGTACACCAAATATCAAGCCAATCCGACCACTGGAAGTGGGTGAAATTCGACTTGCAAGATTCCACCCGAACGAACAAACATACATACATTATACATACATTGCAAGTTAAATAAAAGCTTATAAAAAAAGTCAGATGGTAAGTAGTCGATCATGGGTGCATTAGTATTTAGTGATCATGATCAATAATATGGTTACATATTTTCATAGGAATTTAACCGTATTTATTAGTTCCGGGAAAATTTGACACAGAGCTACATTAGTATGCTGTATTTTACAAATAGGTCAAGAATAGCGGTTTGGATCAACAATCGTAGTAGTACCCATCTGATATAGCTTACCGATGTACCTGCGCAGGAGATAAATTTTCAAAGTGCGGGAAATGCTATTGGTCGGCAGCTGCCGCTATGTGTGCGGAGGGGCGTGACTTGCGAGTGAGACGGAACTAACAGCTGCAGTGTATTATGAATCTTATAGTAGTGATGTAAGGTTGATTGTAAGTTTTAAGCATTCTTTCGTTAATCTTCGGGGCCATACATTCTTTTCTGTGCGAACAAAGATTCACGACGCGCCATATCAGTTGGGTAATACTGTACGAGACTATATATACACCAAAGATTTTCATAGGGCATCGTGCCTCTACCCAGATGGATAGTCAGCCTTACTAAAGCATGACATTTAATATCACTCCGCTTGAGGGGCTCCTGAGCAAATCGCACTCAGTTCGTACTGCGCACGGCTGTCATCGCGTCATACTCGCTGTACTGATTAAATAAAAAATGACTACTAGCATATTGAAATACTGTCACAACACTTATAAAAACCAAGGAAAAACTAACCTTCCATGTGTAAGTGTTGCGATTTAGTCACTTTTAATTACCTAAACTTATTACTTTTAAATACTATCAATTATGGCTTGTTTATTTCGTGTTCCCATAGAGGCGACTATCCTTCTGGAAGTTTTAAATTCTTTGATATACACATACCTTAGCTCCGATATGTTCTATACAGAAGGTGACGCGGTCCCGGTCGTCGTCCCGCCAGCCGGAGATGGCGGCGCGGTGGTGCTTGGCGGGGCGGTCCCGCGGCGCGTACATGGAGGGCAGGTGCAGCGCCTGCCACGGCGGCGCCACGCCGCGCCTCAACATCGCGTCCGACAGCCAGTACGCTGTTACACAACGTTTTGCATCGCGGAGGGCCTGGGTACAATCACATAAATCGTTTATATATCTGTCTCACTTTGGCGGTGTTTTGATTTGGACGTGTTGCTCATACATTTAATTTTTAAAACCACGTAGCGCGCTCAATATTGTTTATCTTGTGGCGAACGAGTTATTGGCGTTCCTGCAGCAGAAATTGAAAGTGATGGACGAGCTTTCCGCATCCCAGATATGCTCTACCAACTTCAAAGAAGAGGACATTGCAACTTCCAAGCTGCCGGGCTATTGCTTATGTTTGGTGGTAATCGTAACGTAACACCATTAATTATTTCATCCAATGACGAGCACGCGATATGACGCGACGATGACCATTCGCGGGCCCTGATTGGATGAAATTTATTAATGGTGTTCGTTACGATTACCACCAAAATTACGCGGTAGAGTCCCCGCTCTTGTTTGAACTGTTAAATAAGACAGGACAGATTGTCTCGCCGGCGCCGGCGTGACGGGACGAAGAAAAACGTCCCGGATACCATGCAGAGTTTGAAATTTTGAGGTCCTGTCCCGTTGTTTACTGTAAATAGTCGTTGGTTATAACGACTGTAGCAATGGTCCCTTCGAAGTCGTTATAAAAGGTATTGACTGCAATATTGATATAGGTTTGTGTTTGTACCTGCATGACGACTCCGTGTTTCTGCGTCTCGCAGAGCAAATGCGTAACGCGCGCGCCGTACCCGGCTTCAACTTCTCCCCCGCGCCGCTGGATCGCCTCCGACCATCGCGACACGCGCTCCGCGCCCCACGACTGTTGGTACTCCACCTACAACACACATTGTGGTAAACAACTAAGGTAGTGAACAATCATGCCCGCCTGATAGTAAGCGGTTACCGAAGCCTATGGACGCTTGCAACACCGGGTGTATCACTCGCGCGTTGCCGAATCGTCGGAAATCTCTTCACACCCTTTTTGAAGAAGGAAGCTCCTTTTGGGATCGCTAAGTACGAAACGATTTTGGTTCCAATGTGTGAGAATGGACTCCCCGTTGATGGCGAGAGTTGCGATGGTAAAAGGTAGCCGTGGGCATCAGAGGGCGAACCACAAGCTTTTAAAACAAGGATAAAATAACCTTATTTGACTTTTATCTTTCTTTGACATCCGACGTCAAAACGGGACAAAAGACAAATAAGGTTATTTTAACCTTGTTTTTAAGAGCTTGTGGGAGGCCCCCAGATCAAACGTTACATACATATATCACTCCATTTAAAAGAGATCATCTTCCATATTTTTTTAGGCGATGATAGTTCATTGTTAGGGTCGTCGTATACCGAGACGAAGGTTCCGGGTTCGAATCCTACAATGAGCTTTCGATGAAAGAAAACATCGTGAGGAAACCATAGCACGGTGGTAGGGTACTTTGTAGTAACCACCTGGCTGGCTACTCAAGTTGAAAATCACCAATACTATCGGTGTCTCGACAGCTGCACTTGAAAGCAAGTTCATCTAGGCTTTGTGTGCTTACCACCTCCGGCCAAATCAACAAATACACACAATAAAAAAAATTGAAAGATTATTACGACGTAAAAAGCGACACTCACACCTACCTAGAAATTTGACATCGCCTCCAATTTAGCAATAATGTTGTGCCGGTGTCATTCTCCCACACACTCACACAAGGACCAGTGTGCTCCATAAGTAGTGTCTTATTAAATTATTCGCTAGTATTCGTGTAAGTATTGAAATAGTAGATAGTATTATACATACGATATGAAAGACACAGCCGAGCAGAAAGAGATCGGGCGGCAGCTTGAGGTTGGGGTTGTGCCCGTAGAACTGCGCCCGCGCCGGCGGCGCCCGCACCGCACCCGCATACACTTTACTGCCGCCGCCCGCTCCCGCACCCACGCCCACACCCGCGCCCACTCCCGCACCCACCGGACTCGCTTGCACCTGTATTATTAATACTATTCAGTTACATGATATAAGGTGAAAACTTGCAAAAGGCTATTTTAGCCGACTTCAAAAAAAGGAGAAGGTTCTCAATTCGGTTTTATTATTTTATTTTTTATGTTTGTTACCTCATAACTCCGTCATTTATTAACCGATTTGGACAATTCTTTTTTTTATTTGAAAGGGTACACTTCCCGTTTGCTCCCATTGTCATCAGACCAGGATTTGATAACTTCTTAGTGTACTTTGAAGTCGGTTTAAGTTTTTTGTAAAACAGTCCAATTATTAGATCTATCATTGTGTCATCAAATTGTAATAAATAGCTGTTAGTTTTCCTAAAAATCCTAACTAATATTAGAAATGCGAAAGTGAGTTTGTTACGCCTTCACGCCTCAACTACTCAATGGATCATTATGAAATTTGGCATGCAAATAGCCTATGGTATGGAGAAGGACATACGCTACTTTTATCCCGCGAACGCGGGTGAAACCGCGGGGGACGGCTAGTAAATAAGTAAATAGGAGGTAGAGCATTGAATAAATTCACTCAAAGAGCAGCTCTGCGGGGGTATTTCCACGTTACAGAATACCGCAGCCAAATAACTTTATGTTGTGTTCCTGCGCGTGAGTAAGGTCGCCAGAACTCATTGGGGAGGAGGGAATGTTTCGGTAATGCGTGAGTCGTCCATTTCACTACGGTGACCGCGTACCATAAGGCGGGCTGTATACTTGTTTGCCGGATATGTATGTAAAAAAAAAGGTAAGCAAAAAAACTTTATGTAAAAAAAAATCAGGCCCTGATTACGAGGTCTAATGACGTCAAATAGAGTGCCTTGCGTTTCGACATTACGAGGGCCAAAAAGTTGCCCATGCAGCTATTAGACCCGGACATTAACCCTGTAAACGACTAGTTCGACATTTACTATAGTGTGTTGCTAGCAAAAAAATAAGGTTAACGAGGAGTGATATAGGTACCTGGTGCGAAAGATGAGTAGGTCCGAGCAGCAGGCGGGTGGGCGCCCTCACGGCGGCGCCCACGCCCACTCCCACGCCTGCAGCGTGCGCGTGCGCCGCCGTCATTAATCTGTATACATTTTGTTTGAATTGTATTATTTGCCAAATTGGTTATTTTTCATCACTATATTAGGTTTACAACTGAGTCAGATATGACACGATTGATTTAAAAAAAATTGCTACCTACAAACTTTACAAGGTTGAATTATACAATTGAATTATATCGATACATTCTTCAATTTCTAACGAAACTTAGAGCTGATTGTTCAAAGATTTATCTTAGGAATATGTCATCTGAGGTTTATGAAAAATCGACGCGTTAGTAAAGCTGTCATACCTGAGTGTGCCGGCGGCAGATGGCTCATGTTCGGCGGGCGGCGCGGCGCCTTGCAACCGAATACTCAGCATATTAGCCAATGCTGTTTTCGTTTTCGGATTCACCAGTAGCGCGTTACCTATGTATGAATTACAATGTATTAATAACAATTTCCTTATGTATTCTATTTGTCATACCTATTCATATTATATTGATAGTAAGTTGACTTGCATCTTGACCAACAGACTTGAGGAAAACCATATTTATTATTATTTTGTTTTACCTTTTATTTCAACCCTATTTATACACAAGCATCGGTATATTTATTCAAATATATTAGAATACAACGGATTTTTTTCCGTAAAAAAATGGCGGTTATAAAAAATTTTTTCATCAAGTTTTCGTCAAATATGTTGGATACGAATGAATGTCGATAATTCAAGACTCGAGCCCGTAATTGTCTATGATAAAGTGAACCTGTTTTCGGAACTATGATAACAATTTGAAATAAGTAATTGCTAAGGTAATGGATAGAAAGTATGTAAAGTGTGTATGTAAATATAATGCCGGCTCCAAATGATTGGGAACAGCAGACAAATTAGTGTGGCACTTCGTGGCAAGGCCACTATCGATTTGATTTCTGAGATTCGCTATTATAGATGCTAGGCAAAATTTGTCATCGAATATCAGATTCGAGTGGTCCCTGGTATTTTTTGAGCAGTGATAAAATTGAAAAATTCGGAGAGCAAACATATCTTCGCTTGCTCTGATTCTTGAGGTATATAGGTTGCCCTAAAAATCCTTATAGCTTTTGAACCAGCGACCGATAAAATATTTTGTGACAAATTAGCGACAGACTCAGAATTGGAATCCATGATGGTGGCCCTGCCAGAAATGGCCACACGACAAGATAGTGTATAAACCTGGGTGGTGATCAGCAGTTCCAGCGGGCAATAGCGCTGCTTCAGTCTGCGGCTCCGGTATTGGAGTGCCTGGAGCCACGCCGGGCGACACCTTATGAGGAAACCATTACTGGATTAAATAAACCGAAAATAACCGAGGCTACCTACTAACATAATGGTGCCGATTCTGTTGTAAATCGCACTAAACTAATTTTAGTCACAT
This sequence comes from Polyploca ridens, assembly GCA_951394255.1. NCBI lineage: Eukaryota > Metazoa > Arthropoda > Insecta > Lepidoptera > Drepanidae > Polyploca > Polyploca ridens. Next base: position 5,279,673 of record OX596260.1, read on the forward strand.
CTCATCTCTTTCTTACGAACATGATTGAAAAAGGATAGAACATATTTTAAGTTGTCAAATTAATCTTTGCCGTCTTATTTAGGCGTAACCGCGATAGATGGCGACTAAAATTATATTGAAAACAAGCATTGGACTAATTTGACAGAACTAAATTTCTTACATCCTTTTCTTATGTTCTTTGTTAGAAAGAGACATAGTGACATTAAAATTAGTTTAGTTGTGAACAACAGAATCAGGGCCAATGTCAAGTTTCAAAACTATTTTATATCATATGTACCTATAGGGTAAACAAATTCGATTTTCGATTCGAGGGTAGGATGCTCAATCTCCTAATTTGTAGTTTCCGTCACACAGTTATCGTGTTATAGAGGGAATTATATTATAATGTTAAGTAATAAGGTTAGTTTTTGTACATTTTTAAACATCATTGTAGCACTTAATATATCCTTAAATCGATTCCCAATTTTTATGTACCTGCTTAACGGCTGCATGGTGGTGTGCCACGTGGTCTCTCTGCGCCTGCAGCTGCTGCAAGCGCTGGTACTGCTGCTGCCGCTGCAGCTGTAATTGTTGCAGCTGTGACTCTACCGCGCCGCCTCCCGCCCCTCCTACTGGACTTGCTACGGCTGGTGCTCCTACTGTAATTTCAATATTACAGCAACTTAAGACTCTTTTTTCTCTGCACTTATGTCAGAAATCATCATGCATAACCTTCTTTCTATAACCTATTTACACATATTGCTCGAACTCGATATGTAATTATGTATTTTGATTCTAGTTTTTAGTTTCCATCATACTTACCATCATCTTTCTGCTTTGCCCAATAATTTGGGGTCCTTCCACCATTTGTCAGCCATATCAGCATTCATTGCTTTATGACACGCTTTTATTGGCTTTTACTTGTATTTACTATTATTATATTTATATACGAAAGTTAATATCTTAAATCTGTCCGTCTGTGTGAAACCTTATCAATACTATGTGGCAGTTTCTGAAAGCCAAATCAAAGTTAATCTCTAGCTGAAAGTATACCTGTCTTTGTCAATGACGTCTGAAATTACAAAGACGGCGTCAGTTTTGAGTATTGATTAACTTTGATTTAGCTTTCATAAACTGCAAACCTCTGAACCGAATGCAATGAAATTATGAATCATGACGAAATCCATCCCCCCTAAAAAGGAAGCTAAAGCAATATTGCTAACCCAATTCATATTTTCGAATTTACGGTAGATCTTATGCAATTCATCAATTCCGAATCTTTTATTGAATTTAATTGTATATAATGAGTGACTAGTATACCAAAAAATATTGAAATTACGTAGGATCTGACGAGAATTCGAAAAAATGAATTGCGTTAGCAATATTGCTTTAGCTTCCTTTTTAGGGGGGCATATATTAACGTGTAAAAGAAAGCGATAAACGTTTGAGATAACATTACCAGATTATTCAATATTTTTAAGGTGATGATAGTGCTGTAGTAGTTACGTCAAATGCCGTGACGGTGAAGATGGGGAAGACGTTTTCGGTGAAGAAAAACATCGTGAGGAAACCATAGCACGGTGGTAGAGTATTTTGTAGTTCCCACCTGTCTACCATCCTCAAGTTGTAAATCTGTCGTGTAGCTCCGACCCGTGTATTCCGACAGCTGCATTTGAGATACCTTTGAAGCTTTGTATGCTTGTTGGTAGATTATAGTCAAACAGAGGCCTACACTTTTTCTTTTGTCGTATAATTGTTGCTATATTTTTGGGTTATAAAAGTAATTAATTGATTTATGCATCAAGGATCAATTGCTTCAATTTCTCTGCGAATCTTTTCAGCAAATACTACAAATACTGACTCGATTCTTTAGTTCAGTGAAATCTTTCAGAATTAACGTCAAGGCTCAGTAGAATATAGAGTACAACAAAAAATCTTACTGTCTATTTCAGTGAAATCCATCTTGACACGTTCTCTTCTAATTAAACTTTTATTTACTTAAACTACATATTATTTTAATCTTGAAAACACCTAAAAACACTTGTTACATTCGCAGTTGGGGGAAAACTAAAGATTTAGAACTAGATAAGCGCATTGAAATTATAATCCGATGAAAACCGTAACACCGTTCACTATGTATGAGATGATATCTAAATAACAAAACTTCTAACTCTGTAACGGCTTATAGGCGACATATACATACAGAAGTATAATATTTTGATATAGAATATGTTAAATGTCGTGTCGGGTCAGGGGACCGACTGCCTCTCATGTACCAATTCACTTCTGGCTTTTAGATGGCGGAAATCATCCCTAATCACAAAACAATAGGCCTGAAAGACGCAAAAATACTTCTGAACTGACAACATTTCACAATTATCGAATCTAAAATATTTGTGTTCCAAAATATTGTTGATGTGGCATCTTTTGGCTGAGGAAAACTGCATTACAAGGAAGTAAAAATTCAACTTAGGCCTTTTTCTTATGTCAGAAGGCACAGACACAAAAGAAAACAGAAAGTTAGTCCATGGTAAGAGGCTACCAGCCCTTGTGTAGATAACAATACTAGGAAGATTGCTTACATGTTACGAAGTAACTGGAACTGGCTCTCAAGTGCAACTGCAGGAACATACGGTTAAGCTTGTATGGTGACTTTTCAATGCGAGGGTGGATTTTTATATTCTAGGCACAGAACAATTAACCCAAAGACGCTGATTGGCTAAGTCAAGGCCACACTAAAAATGTTGATGCAGTGATTGGTCCTTAGCATTCAAAATCTCTGACTAGTTGCTGAATTGGATTGCCGGTATTAGTATTTTCCTTGATGATTCTAGGCGTTAATTTTGATATGAAATTTTTAATGTCTTTAAAATATACGGCCACTTCTTAATGGTGTTTGGTACAGAAGTTGAGACACGAAAGTATTAGTAAAAACTGAGTAGGATAGAACATTAATGGGAAGGATATTCAAACTATTCGAGCTTTAAATAACCACAAAAATCAGTTTATTTTATATCCACACATAGTGACTTTCCCTGGCTCATACCCTGATGTCAAATGTGGCTTTTTAAACCTCGAGTAAGGATTTTAAAGGATAAGAACATAATTAAAATGTTATATTATCGTTTATTAAGTTTAATCAGTCTTTGGATAATAATGATACAACATAAGAAATTAATGTTCATAGTAAGATAGTAAGCTTACCAGGTGATTGTGGCGGCTGCGCGGGCGCCGCTGCGGGTATGGCGGCCGCTCTAGCGCCTTGTTGCTGGAGCCATTGTACCTTCATAATAGAAAATATCATTCAGAACTTTTGATGATAAATTAAGCAAGAATTTCAGCAATTTTAACATTTTTATCGCTAAGGAGTGGAAAAAGTATGACATTTTTTTTTTTTTCCTGGATGAAAAAAAATGAACGAAAATGAAATGAAAAATATTTTATTCTTGCGCGCCATTCGACGCAAATAGAACTAACTAAAACACAGATAAGTATTAACATTAGGTACTTTTATACTATTTATAGATTATTATCACAACACATATGTTATTGGCTACCATTTTAGCTACCACGAGAATTACAGGTGGCAACACCAGGTGGATGCAGTACATACTAATTACAGTAGTACCCAACTGATATGGCGCGTCGTGAATCTTCGTTCGCACAGAAAAGAAACTTAATTTTCTGTGCGAACGAAGATTCCGAAGATTAACGAAACTTAAAACTTACAATCAACCTTAGATCACTACTATAAGGTTCATAATACACTGCAGCTGTTAGTTCCGTCTCACTCGCAAGTCACGCCCCTCCGCACGGCGCGCGCTAACATGGCGGCAGCTGCCGACCAATAGCGTTTCCCGCGCTTTGAAAAGGTATCTTCTGCGCAGGTACATCGGTAAGCCATATTAGTTGGGTACTACTGTACCATGGATATTGTTTCTTATTATTCTTAGGGATGAACTAAACTAACTTGATTTTATCAATGCTGAAGTCATGTTTTTAGTCAAGATTAATACCATTTGGAACCTGTATCAATGACATTACGTTAATTTTCGATTAACACAATCTATTCTTGAGACTTGATTTGAGTTTTGTAGTATTAGTAGGATAAAGGTTAAGGATTTTTAAGCAAGCTTATTAAAAATGATCATAAATATCAATAACCTGTTGTTGCTGAGTCAGTCCGGGCGGCAGCTGGCTGCGTATGAAGGTGACGCTCTGCGGAGCGCCGCCCTGCTGCGGAGCGCCCGGCGAGCCCGCTACACCTGGCTGCTAAAATGCACCAACCATCATTATACGGTGGTTTGAACATAGACATGCAAAATCTTCTCGATGATGTTACATGAAGAATGGTCAAACTACGGAGCCAAATTAGTAAGTCTTCAAAGACTGGGAGTGTGTGTAACACTCCCAAATGGCATTTCAAATTATGAATTCTATTGAATTTTTTAAATAAACGGACTTTCCAATTTTCGAAGGAAATCTTAAAGTTCGATTTTCAATGTACAGTGATGGAATGAAAAGGTTCGTTGATTTGTTCAACATGTTTTGATGAACTAAAACTTTCTTGTTGATATAATAAAATTGATTCTTGGAATCTGGTGCAAGCGAAAACCGACTCTAAGGATGATAAACCTTTTCATTCCGTGACTGTACTAACTTCAAGCATAAGGCTATATTTTGTATACAGTGAACATCAGCTAAGGGATTTTTTTTCCACATACCTGTTGTTGAGCTAATGCCGCCGCTCGCTGCAATGAAAGTTGTCGTCGTTTCTGCAGCTGGGCGACGAACATGGCTCTCTGCTGTGGATCCATTTGTTGCAGTTGAGCGTGGGTCTGAGCATCCAGGTGGATCAGCTGCCTTCCACCGCCGCCTGCTGTCCACGATACCTGTGGATCGTATAAAACGTTATTTTGAAAATTTTAAATTCAATTTCATTACAAATTACCTCATAATTACAAAGATTAAAAAATTACTGAGATTAGAAAAGATTTCAAACAAAATGAATGTCATTGGGCTTACATACATTTATTTAATGGTGTTGGGTGGTTCGATTTGATTAAAAGAATTATGCTCATTTACTTAAAACTAAGGAGCAAGATTTAAACCTACTTAGCTTGACTAATTCCCATTTCATTTGATTCATAATGTAAAATTGTTCTTACCCTTGGACCAACTCCCCCGGGTTGTGCAATCTGCTGCCTCTGTTGTAAATACTGCTGCTGTTGCCATGACACATTCTGTCCACCTTGAACAATCTGTTGTCCTCCAGGAGACACTATCTGTTGACCTCCACCATGCGTAATGATCTGCTGAATACCACCCCCTGATGTCAACTGGGAACCGGCCTGTGGGGACTGAGGTAACTGAGACAGCACCTGCTGCGTTTGCCCAACAGTTTGACCAATTATTTGTTGTCCAGACTGAGTCACAATCTGCTGGTTCGCCTGAGCTATTACCACCTGATGCTGCTGACCCTGCTGTGTGATCACATGTTGGCCTTGAGACAACACTTGTTGACCTCCTTGTGTAATAATCTGCTGTCCACCCTGATTCACTATCTGTCCTCCTTGGTGAACTATTTGACTTTGAGACACAATTTGTTGGCCCCCTTGCAAGGTCACCTGCTGATTACCATGCACCAAAATCTGCTGTTGCCCAGTATGCTGATTTATTAATACTTGTTGTGGTGCCTGTACTAATTGCTGCTGCCCTGAATTATTTAATAACTGCTGCTTTTGGACTAATATTTGATGATGTGTCTGGCTCATTGACTGTCCTTGAGATCCTATTGACTGTTGAAGTATTTGCTGAGGTGATTGCTGTATTGTGTGTTGTGGACTCAACTGCGCTTGCTGGTTGTTTATGAGAGCCTGCTGCTGTGTCTGCATTATTTGCTGCTGCAGTATAACCTGGTTCTGATTGCGAGACTGAACCAGAGGACTTCTTATAATCTGATGCTGACCTTGCACATTCTGTACCATCTGAATATTCTGTTGCCTCCATGCATTCTGTACAGGTATATTAGTACCTTGTTGGGTTTGTATAGTTTGCTGAACTGATTGTATCTGTTGGCTCAATACTGATTGCTGGCCAGAGTTAACAAGCTGATTCAGTTGAACTCCTTGCCCCTGCTGAGCTTGTGATGTCACAAGACCCTGATTTACCATATTAATATTCTGTTGTTGGTTAGTCAAAGACTGAACAGTTTGTTGTTGAATCAAATTCTGGTTCTGTGATGACAGCTGCTGTCCTGAATTCAACATTTGCTGCGTGATAACTTGTGGCTGTCCCAATTGGCCACTCAGCTTAGCATTCTGTAAGCTCTGAGTAGACTGTGCCAGTTGCTGGGCGATATTTTGAACAGCTTGTGAGGCACTCTGCTGACTTAGACTTAAACTTTGCTTCATAGCCATGTTCTGCTGATTCAACTGAGCTTGCTGCAAATTATTAGCACTCTGGCTCAACATCTGACTTATGTTCTCAATTTGTTGCTGCGCTGTAGTCATTTGTGTGTTAGGAGATTGATTAATACTCTGTTGCATGTGATGTTGACTATTCTGAATGTGTTGCTGCAGTTGACTCGGCAAATTCTGATTCATCTGCGACACAGATACATTGGGCTGGAACCCTTGATTCTGTTGATTTCCAATCTTATTTTGCTGTTGTAACATTTGCATTTTGAGCTGGTGTTGCTGCAACAATTTCTGCTGCTGTATCTGTATTGCTGTCAAACCATGTGGCTGTTGTTGCTGACTCTGAGTGTACTGTTGCTGTTGCATGTTTACTTGCTGGTTTTGATGCCCACCAATTTGTGATTGAGATACTACTGTATTCTGCCCAAATTTCTGCATAAGCTGTGTATTGGCTTGACTTGCCTGAATTTGCATGTTTTGAGTGACAATTCCTTGTGGAATGGATTTACTCATAATACTGGAGGTAGGCAATGGTGTTGTTGTGTATCCCATTGAGCTGATAGTTGACGTAGCCACTGCAGAGGTGTTTGAACTAGATGGGGGATGATTCCAAGGCATTCTTTGCTTTAATTTATCCAAAAGTGCCTGTGTACTATCATCCTTGTTTTCAGCCATGTTTTGTGTTGGAACCTCGTTCTTTGCTATACCTTCCTCAAAGTCAAATCCAGTTATGGCACTGATACGATCCATTGACTTGGGCGGAGGTTGTGGCACTACTAGCAGTTTGGGGTGGAATATTTCAGTGACAGCCTGTATTCTAGCCCGCAAGCTCTCCTGCACCCAATCCGGAGTGACAATCTTTACTTTGTGAGAGAGCAGACTAAGTGCAGCACTATATTTCTTGCCTGATGCTGAACCACAAATTAAGTGTGTACACTGAGTGTCAAAGTTCAACTTTACTTTTCCACCATAATATGTGATGAGCGCGAACAACGCTTTAGCATCAGCGGCACTCACTTTAGTCACACAGGCTACGACATTGGCGAATATCTTACTCCTGTTAGGATAGTAGGGCTTGGGGTTGGCCAATCGCTTGAGACGCGCACACGCAAGCACCCAGTGCTCGGTCACTGCTGGGATCTGGTAGATGTCTTGAGCCTCGTCCACGTCTGTGTCAGCGGCATCTTCACCACAAATTAGATGTGTGACATAGTCCGAGAAATATTTTGTACTTTCCGCACCGCCCGACTGGAGGAGAAGCAGAATCTGCAACACCGAGGTATAAACAGTGCGTTACATTCAAACATCGACACACAAATAGAAACAAAAAGAAATAACATATCAAAAACAAACCCTCTCGGAGACATCGCCAGACAGGTAATACTTGACATCCTTGAAAATTGGTTCTTGCAAAGACAAAGAATCCAAATCGTCAACAATCGTTACCATTTTCTATATACCGTAAAGTAAAAAAAAACTTTGTAGATTTAAAGATTCCCTTCAACACATTTTTATATTTTTCAACAAAACGCCGAAAGCTAAGCTGCGACGTCCATGATTAATGTTGCCAATACGAATAAATAAATAGTAAATAGGGTTTTTTTTAATAATTTGTTCTTGACCATGGATAAAGTCATTCAGTCGTGTACATTTATTTAATAATATCACTTTCATATAGTCCGCACATTAACTTTCACATAGTCCGCATTATCAGTCACCGTCCATAAGTCATGTTTTATTACAATACTGGTCATTGTACTAAAACTCTTCATGGACTTTTTGAGACAACTTGAAAAGTCACGATACACATAATTCATTTCATTTCACTTAACTGGTGCACATGGATTGATCTTTATTGGATAAAATATCACCGATAATGTGCAATAAAACTCAAAATACACAAATTTTGAAAATAAAAATGAAAACGCAACGTCAGTCTGCAAGCTCCCACCAAAAAGTCATATTGAATTTGATCGTAACGTTCGGTAAATTTTTGATGAACTGGCAACCCTACTTGTCAGTTCAAATTTCTGACTTTTTGGCGGGAACATGCAGATTTCGGCCGCTTTTGTAAAAGAGAATTTATTTCTATATTTTTCATTTGAAATATCCAATTTTCAAATCGATAGCTTTAATGGTTGCTGAAATATAGCGCTGTAACAGACGGATGGAGTAGCACCATAAGGGTTCCTGTTTTACCTTTTTCGTTCGGAACCCTAAAAACATAAACATTCTTGACAAATAATGGCTTTGGTCGACGCGTTGACTGACAACGCAAGTGTGCCTGCTGTGTACAACGCCGCACAGCCCCGGACCTCTCAAAAGGCGCCATCAAAATTTTATTTTATGTTCGAAATTGTGTACCTACTCGCTTTGCGTTCTGGCGCCCCTTACACCTAATCACCTTGTACCTAGAGCGAGTTCTCCTCTCGCTCTACCCTAGAGCCGGCGCTGATTGAGACCCAGTTCCCTTCTAGACTTTGTGTGCCATTACCACCTGCGGCTACATCATTATTTACCATGGTGAGGTTGTAGTCAAATACTAATGTGTGCAGTTTACGCTTCTTATTGAAACGATTAAAGGGGGCGCCCATAAATTACGTGAGGCCATTTTACGTGAGGCCCTAGTGAGATTGGGTGAGATTCAGCTCGACCCCCTCCCGTCCTAAACGCCTCACGTAAATTATGGACGCCCCCAAATCATTGAAATCGGAGTAGATTATGGACTACATGAGTAGATGATTCGGTACTCTGTGCTAACATGAAGGTGTAAGTTCAATATCCGAGAATAAAAGTAATTTCTGCAAAACTTATTTGTTGATTGATTGCTTCCGTTTGATTTTATTCCCTTCCATTCCCTTTATTGAATTACTTATTAACTGTCTTTTAGACAAATAAGGAAGTCACTTGTAGTACATAGGTAAGTATAATAATTACAATGATATTTAATTTACTAAAGAAAAACTCCCTTTGCTTAACAAAAATCATTAAAATGCACCTACGAAGAACTGAAATAGGTACTTATACCTTGAGTAAAATGGGTTATCCATCTCTAAGATCCAGTTTGGATCCAGTCGTAGTGATAAATATCCTCTCAGGAATCCAGTTTTTTGCCATCCGCAGGCAAGACACCACGTTTGTATCATTCGTTAAATACGCAAAATGCGATACGCTGATCACGCAAACATATAAATAATAATTAATATGAAGGGAACGTATTTGAGTATTTTTTTAGGACTTTTAAACTTATTTCTAGTTAATAGTCAGGATGCTCAATCCTCTTGTCGTGGAGTGTTTTATTACGAAAGTGATGGGTCCAGTGTATACGGGGTGATTCGATTACAGCCTATTGGACCGGTGGCTTCTGTATTAACCAGGGCCAATTTTACAGTTGCGACTAGACTGCCATCTGTAAGTATAAAATTCATGTAAGTATTAATTTAATGAAGAAAAAGGTTAATTATACATTCGGTGTGGATACGACAATAAATGAAACTACGTAAAGTAACCTACTCATAAATACGATAAACTTTTACCATGGCATCAACTTCGAAATCGCAAAAAAAATTACAGCTTTTCATACATTTTCGCAGGGAGCCATCTACCTTCTGTATGAAAAGCTGTATTTTGTTTTGCGATTTCGAAATTGGCCCATAATAAAAGTCGATCGTATTAATACCCTACAATATGTACCCTTTGTTGCTAGTGACTGGTACTTACAAGTATTTTTTACAAGCAACAAAGGGTAATATACCTACCAGTTTTATATGAGCTTTTTTCTCAAGATATCTCTATGCTCAAAATACCTGTCAAACTGTTGTTAAATTCGAACCAAATTGAACCCTCAGATTGAACCTTATGTTCACAATTTCTCTTTCTTCATATTCTTGCTGTATGTGGCCACCTCTAGAATTGCTCCGGGAGCAATTTTCCTTCCTGAACTAACCAGTCTTACCGCTATTCAATAAACGCAGTGATCATCCATCAAAGTCAGTTTTTATGTTGAAGATGAAGCCTGTTTCTAGAGTTTATGATCAGTATAACGATTATAAACTCTAGAAACAGGCTCTAGACAGGCAGGCAGGCAACGTGCAGGTGTACGCAAGGTGATGTATCATGGGTGTATCTACATCTATTTATTAATATGTACCTAGACCACAGATTACTAAATAGTTACTACGTAACCTAGACATTATTGAAGTACCTACTTGTAGGCTGGGTACCTACCTACTTCTCCCATTTTTATATAGGGTAATGTATTACGGTACTACCTACCATGTGAGGGGTTAAAATGCGTTTGCGAGAAATTGCACAATAAACTAATTTCCAAATGTTGGCTATTTTATTTTATATTTTAAATGATATCAAATTCGGTGCATAAAAATACACAAAATACCCATGACTGTCTTGCAAATGTGTCTCAACATCGTTTACACAGCGTAGTCGTGGGCTTGTTGGCATATTCCAATAGACTTCAAAAAATCCCAAATAAAAAGATCCAATGGGTATAGGCGGCCAATTTTGATCACTAAAACGGGAAATTAGACGAGGAGGAAATAATTCAATTGTTTCTCGGGCTATTACTCAAACACCACATGTCGTCCAGATGTTGTCCAATATAGGCACAAAAACTGGATGCGAGAATTTGGATGACTAACGAAATCATCAAGATGAAAATGAGCCACATCGCTGAAAATGTTTGTGCTCGAAAAATCAGCATCCATTTGTTTGTGTTTCATAATAATCCATTCAACGAACTCGCTTTGCTGAACGTGGTCGATATGCTATTCCATACCTTATGTATGTGCCTGCTTTATAAATCAACTAGGTGTCCCTTGCGGTTTCAGATTAGATAAAGAGAAAAGTCAATCAAAGCTCGAACCAGTTCAATGCGGTATTATAATAATAATAATAATAAGCATTTATTTCAGATAAATTGATTCCATAGTTGTTAGTAAAAACTTAATATTAGTGTTAGTAAAAAGTAAAAACATAAACTTGTATAAATACACAATTTTGACAATTGAAACATTATCGGGGGCGTGTGGCAGGGGGCGTGCAACTGTAGCCACCGCCCCAGCAACAGTGAGTCCCACCGCTCGAGTAGCGATTATGAAATAAGGTTTATTTTAGCTTAAAACACAATTATTTTTAAGACTTCAGCTTTGATTTTCTTTCTATAATACAAGCCTTAAAAAGAAAGAGAAAGAAATAAAGAAAATACATTTATTCATCAAAAATCGACGCACATAACTATCTATTCGTCCATGCATAAAACTGTAGTTAACATTAAAATAATAAAAACAATAAAACAAACGCTCAAATTAAAAACATAATAGATACTTAAACGTATAACTCATCATCCATGGGCGTACCCAGCTTCTGACCCTGGGGGGGGGCAATTCTGATTTTTGGGGAACGACGCTTGTTTTGCCTTACAAGCGACACGCGCACACCATACTTTGCGCTTCAGGCGGGACGTCCCGCTTTCAGGCTGTCTGTCCCGCTGTCACCAGTGAGGGCAAAAATGTCTCGCTTTCAAAAACCGACCAAATGGTAATTTAATTTAGGTAGGAGTCTATTATTTTTCACTGCGAAGAAGTTTTTTCTCTAATTAACTTCCTACTTTACTTGAAAACTAGACCCTATATTTTGAATTAGATTAGTTCTGCATATTAATACGAAAGAACTGCTTAGACGTAAGAACTTAGAAGTCGAGTCACTAAGGCTAACATGTAACACACACTAAGTATTTATAACGTGAAAACAAAGAAATAGTTCTTAGTTTTCTAATAAAATCTCAAAACCGCTTAAACCAAAAAAAAAAATGGTTATGTTATGCATGAATACAAATTAATGGGACGCGCAGCGTTTTTTAAAAAGTTTACGCATAATATAATATTGTAAATTAAGAACTTTTATCGACAACAGTAGGTACGTAGGCATACGAAATCCAGGGGGGGGGGGCAGCTGCCCTCCCCTGCCCCCCCCTGGGTACGCCCATGTCATCATCCCATTATTCCTTACAGACGTCAGCGGGTCGCATAGAGCCGGTCGGAAACGACCAGCTGCTGTTCCAGCAGTTCAACGAGGGATTCCCCATCACATACCGGGTACATTTCCCTGTGACGTCACCGCTGCCCCGTGTGACTTCCATTACTGTTAATGACATTTTAGTCTGCTATGCATCTGGAGGTATGTCTATATAAAATAAAAATAATAAAACTTATTGGAATATACATGGAGGATGTTTCGAAAACTTTGATGGCGCGATGTTGGATCTTGTGGCGCATAAGTTGGAAGTTCTGCAATTCTAAATATGTTTTTCATGTTATAGACATATCAAGGTCAAAGCCATTTATTTATTCAATTTAGGCCCCAGAAGGGCTTTCGAAGGTATTGGCCCCAGTGTCCTGGCCATTCTGACGCAAATTAATTGGACACTACCATTCCGCTCTGCATTCTGGCCCTGAGAGGATACCTACTTGAAACAACTCACTAACAGGCAAATGGTCACAATCAAATAAGAAATAATCTAAAAAACAAACTTATTGCAGATATTCCAAGACCAAACGAATACGTAACAACAATAAGTGTCCAGCACATGCTGTTCCAGAAGCCTGACACTCCCGGCTCAGGAGGATTTAACCAAGGTACAGTCTTAAATCGAGGCCCAGGCTTCGGGTGCAATCTCACCCCAAAACGAATGAGATGTTGGATTTGTTGGACGAATACGGTGTCTAAAATTAATAAGTATAGGGAAGGAAATTTGAATCGGAGTACAGTACCTCCATAGAGATAGCATGAGTACCCACTCCAACAAAATGTATTATGAAATAATCTTAAATACATTATGGTTTTTACCTGAGGTTTGTAAACATTGTTATTTATCCAATAAATTCTAAAATGGAGTATCCATTATACCCAAAGATCTTCTTCTTCTGCTTCATCAAAACGATGTTTAAGTTTTGTCTCGGTTTCTTCTCGCAACCCCCATTCGTAGAACCAAGCTACATGCAGCAACAGCCGCAGCCACCTTCAGTCCAGCAGCCGCAGATGCAGAACAGGTTCCCGGACTTACCTGAACAGACCACAGAAGCCGCGCCGTTGCCAGCTCCATCTACACTGCCATCGACGGAACCGTGAGTGATATTTGAGTTATTTTCGAAGATCATTGAATAATTTCTATCTATTTCTATCTCGCATTCTTAAAACTTGACTAGTTCATACATCCATATTAACATTCTCATCTCGGCTGCAGCTCGTTTTTCATCCGTTTCCGTAACTGTCCGAAATTCTAAAACAGCTCCTTAAGGCACTTTGAAATATAATTTCAGACCACCAAGAACTAACAGGCCACAAGCTCAGCCTCAAGCCGACTTGCGCTGCGGTATAGTCTCTGGTGGTAATGATCGCGTACCGTTGATCTTCAGCGGGCAGTCTTACTCGAGGGGCGACTGGCCCTGGCTTGTCGCTATCTACAGGAGGAAAGAGGGAAGTCTTACCTTCAACTGCGGTGGCACACTGGTCTCTAATAGACATGTCGTTAGTGGTAAGGGGGTTTTGGCTTCTAGCAGTAGCAGAATAAGTATTTTAGTCTTATTCTCAATGCAGAGGAACAAATAGTGATGAGGCATATGATGCTCCACTTTTGTTACAATAGACTTTCGTTTGACCAAAATGCCATCATGGTAAGTGGTATGCCGTGGCCAGAAGTCATGATCACATAATTTAAAGTCAAGAAAGGATTTAGCTCTGACGTGCTGCTGATGCAATACATCGGTATGTGCTCGACGAGGTTTATAACTTGATTGTGGTAGCTAGGCGGGTAATTCAGAATTTTTTTTGCCGCTGCTACTTGACCCTGATTGCCTCTCTGGTAGAGCTTGAAAAACCAGGAGGGCGCAGATTTTGAGTTGGATGGAATCACTAAATTATTTGCTGACTCATTGGAAACCTTGTATAAAATATCATTGACCTTGAACTTCTTGAAATTCTCGGTAAAATTAAAACCTATTTCAGCCGCTCACTGCCTGCAGCAGAAGAACGCGTATTCCTCAATAAAGGACATCGTAGTGAAGGTGGGGGTGCATGATCTGGAGGACTGGGGGGATGACATCACAGTCACTAGGACCCTGGCATCTGCTTCTATACACGAGTCTTATAATGCTTCTACTCTTGAAAGTGAGTACAATGCGGGCACTTCTTTTACTGTAGATAGATTAGTGATAGACTACAATCTTACCATCGTAGTACCTATGTGTCAATATGCCTATAGACGAGCAAACAAAACTGGAAGAGAGCTCACTGTCTACTTATCTCAAAAACAACCAGTTATTGAATACTGATAATAATAAAATAAGGTATACCTACCGGTCTCTGTAAATAAATCAATAACATCGAAAAATTAACCCAAAGAAGCGCAATGACGTTAATTTTGCTTGAAATCTATTCCGCCAATTTCCCACCGCCGACAATCAAAATCAAAATCAAAATCAAAAAGTCATTTATTCAGTTTAGGCCCTAGTAAGGCACTTATGAACGTTATGTACATACAGTTGAATTTACCACCGGTTCGGAATACACTTAAACTGAGAAGACTCCGGCAAGAAACTCAGCAAGGTTTTTTTTTTTTGTGGAAGATCTTTTAATATTACAGCTTTTTTCCAAATACTTATACAATATATACATTATTATTTTATGCTTATTCGTACAATTGTCACTTAGCCAGGGGGATGCAAGTGCAGAGAGAAGCTACTACAACCATATATTCTTGTCTTCCACGTAATGAGCCGCCTTATAGTAGGCTTTGTCAATTAACCTCTGCTTTATGAAATCCTTGAATTTATCATAAGACATTTTAGTTACTTCGAGTGGGATTTTATTATAGAATCGAACGCAATTTCCGAGAAAAGACTTATTAGCTCTAGATAACCTGAATCTAGGTGTCACAATTTTATCTTTATTTCTTGTATTGAAGTTATGGCGGCTACTATTAATTTCAAATAAATTTAAGTTTTTACGGACAAACATAATATTTTCATAAATGTACTGTGACGGTAACGTTAAAATTTTAAATTCCTTGAATCGACTTCGTAGTGATTCGCGAGGACCCAAACAATAGATTGCGCGAATTGCACTTTTCTGCAGAATAAATATAGTTTCAAAGTCTGCAGCTGAGCCCCACAGCAGAAGACTGTAGGACATTAAACTATGGAAATAAGCGTATATAAACAATGCGCTATCATTGGCTAAGCCATGGACACATGCGCTCTGATTGGCCAAGTCACATACGATGCTGTGATGGGTCCTTACTGTTAAAAACAATCAACAACAAATCAACAATCACGCCATCGAAGGGGAGCCCATTCTCACCATATTCTCAACTAAGCAGAGCTTGTACTATGGAAACCAGATAACTGATATAATACAAATACTACTTTTTGTTTGTAAATACATACATAATTACACCCAGACTCAGGACATACAGACATGTTCATGTACACAAATGCATGTCCTGTGTGGGAATCGAACCCACGACCTGCGGCGCGTAAGGCGAACCTTAACCAACTGCGCCAACTGGCCGGTCAATTGGTATTGCACTATGAAGCTTATTGTGAAATAAGCTCCCCGCCGTGGATTTCCTATATATAGCAAGAAGGATGTAATAAGAGTTTTGCAGGGTCAGCAACGCTTGATACCTCTTGTGTAGCAAATTTCGGTAATCACTTAAGAGGACTCAATTCGTCATACTTTTCATACAAAACCTCTGTACTTATTATGGCGTTGTTAAACATTTTTCGTTAGATGTTTTGAACAAATTAGTATCTTGTGCACTATATCTAGCCGTGTATCTAGGCGTAATTTAAAAAAAGTGTGAAACAAATTCAGTCAAAGCCTCCAAAAAACAGCGTTTTTGCCTGAACTTTGGCCATATCTAATGTACCTATAAATTGTAAAAGTAAAGAAAACATTTATAGATACCAGGCTTGAAAATGTATTGGAGATTCTAAATAACTAACTCTTTTTTCACAAACTTGTAAGATTTTTTCTCAAGAAGTATACTCCTGGAACAAGTTTTATGAATGCGAAATCATGAATGAAGACCTAGCGAAGCGGCCGCGAGTGATCATCGGAATTTACCGACTGATAACCGACGGCTCTGATGCTGTCTCTCTTTTTTCGCAGTCAAACATTACGTTGGATGAAACAACAAGCTTTTAGACTATGCTTGCGTTGAAGTTGCGCCGGCCACAGAGGGCCGCCTTAACAAGGGGCCGTAAGCTTGTTTGGAACCAAAGCAGCTAAGTAGAAATACAATGAATTTTACATTTTCAAGATGTTTTATTTTTTCAGATGATATTCTCGTATTCACTCTCGAACGCTCAGTGGAGTTCAGCACATATATAAGACCAGCGTGTCTGTGGAATGGAAACGCTGACCAGAGCAGGATAATTGGAGCTTCGGGAGTTGTAAGGAATTATATACCTACTGTAAATATATATAATAAATAAAGTTTTATCTCACAGCTTTTGAATGAAAATAGCTGAATCTTTAGATTAGATCTACCCCTTATTCATAATAAAGTTATCAAACGTTGATTAGCTAAAATTCTAAAGTCTTTATCTGACACGTGACATTTGGTGATAGAAAGAGTGAGACGGGACAGCATATCCAATTTCTTTGGACGGGGCACACTATTACACTGATTTAGTTAAAAAGATTATGAATAAGCGGGCTAGAGTATAGCCTACAGACGGGTACAGAAGGGTGCTTTACTAGACAAGAACCACTCTCGCAAATGCAGCATCAGGTATTTATAAATAAATAAATAATCTCGGGGATTTTCTGCAATTTTAAACCTATCAATGTGTTCCCTTAATATCAGCAGGTATCCTCGAAATTTAAACGCGGTTTACTTATTGTGAATTATACTTTTTTTAATTTAATTTTTAATTTTAATTAGCTTTAAAATTTAATCTTGTTTCAGGTGGCGGGTTGGGGCAGAAACGAGCTTGGTCAAGGGGGGCAAGGAGAACCACTTATGGTGCGGATACCCATCGTGAGCACTTCCGCCTGCCGAGCTAGTAACGCTAAGTTCCATTCACTCACTTCTGAAAGGACTTTGTGTGCTGGTGAGTGTTTATACACTTTGTAGCCTCACTGAAATTATAAACATTTGATGACGAGGATTCCGGGATTATAATCAGGGGCGTAGGCAGGGTGAACTGGATGTTCAAATCATCCCCTAAATTTTTCAAATTATGTTTATGTACTTAGATGACATATAGGTGCTTAGGTAGGTACCTAAAATATATCATTTGGTGTAAATGAACACGTATTTTTAACCCCCGACGCAAAAAGAGGGGTGTTATAAGTTTGAAGGCTATGGGTGTCTGCCCGTGTGTCTGTCTGTGGCATCGTACGCAGCACTGAACAGAATTTAATTTGAGAATAGAATTTGTGTCGCAATTTCAATTATTTTGGAAAGTGTGCATAAGAATTTGAACATGATTTTGATGTTAGATTATTGGCTTCTACAATAATCTATCGTCCTCATTAAAACCAATTGACGTAGGTCAAAATCTCGAACTAAATACGACTGTTGAAAACTTAGGACCTTCAGGAGGGTAAATATATATGGTATTCTTATTACAGGCGACAGAATGGGGTCAGGCCCATGTTTAGGCGATTCCGGCGGAGGACTCTACTTAATAGAAGATGGGAGGTGGAGAATAAGAGGAGTCGTCTCGATATCCCTTCGGCCACCGAGTGGTGAAACAACTTGCGATCTCAACGAATACGTTGTGTTCACTGACACAGCGCAGTATAATAATTGGATAAAAGACGTGATGGCGGCAACCGCTACACTTGATACGTATTCTCAACTCACCACGATTTAAAACTATAACGGACTAGTTTATCGACAAGGCCCAATGTTACCAACGCCGGATAGCACTAATCCACGGAATAAATATAGCCACAGAGGGTCACCGAGATAATGCGTTTCTGATATGAATATGAACAGGTGGTTCATATTGACCAAATCACGGAAACGCTAATCTGGGTATGATCCCATCGCAATCGGATTAGCCGTTTCTGAGAATAGACCAATATTACAGGTATGACAAACACATTCCCTCGTCGACGGTAATATTTATCCTATATGTAAAAGGTAAAAGTTATCCGAAGTTGATAATATTGAGCCTAAGAATGACTCAAAAGTTGAACCAATCGTTCCGTGTTTCTGAAATGAAAATACGTCTCAGAAGCTATTAGTAATTAAGAAGACGTGATAGTTATAATTACTGTTGGCTACTTATTTTTACAATATCATAGACTGATCAATAATTATTGTACTTATTTACAAATAAAAATTTATTACCCTATGTTTTACTAATTTCCTCTACCAATATGACAAATGCAAGTGAATTATCTATCCTCTACGACGCCGTTATGTTAGGTACTGAAAAGGTTTAGTAAAAAACATAGCCCGGGTTTCATGAGAAAAATCTTGGCCGTTTTGAAATCTCCTTGAATTACAGGGTAAATTGTTAGTCAATATTTTATAAAAATTATTGTTTTCTTTGAAAATTATACAAAAAATATAGAAAACACTTTTTTTACAGAAACTTTAAACTGTTCTTTGAAAAACGCTCACCGCACTTCTTGTGTCATTGGAAACTTTATATACCAATTTTCATTGATTGGCAAGGTATCAGCATGCATTTTTTTAATGCCACAAGGATTTGCAAACCTGCAAGCGGTTCAACAGAAGGTAAGTTGCTAATAGTAAAAGTTTATTTGACATTTCTAGAGAACCCGCTCTTCGATTAAATATTTGATCGAAACCCTCGAACAATGAACCCAAAAAAGCGCAATGACGTTTCTTTTGGTTGAAATATATTCCGCCAATTTCCCACCACAGACAATGCGCTCTGATTGGCTAAGTTAATGTGACGTGTAAGTGCATGTGACTCTGATTGGTCAAGTCAAAAACACACGATGCAGTGATTGGGCCTTACTGTTCAAATTCTGTGATAAATCACTGACTAGTTTCGGATTTTTATTCTTTTTCCTCGATGATCGAAGCCCACACTACACTGCCTCTTGCGGCAAATTCAAGCACTGCTAGTGTAACTGCTAGAACACGCCGGTACCCGTTGGCGAGAGATTTACAACTTGAGGATCGTGGCCAGTAGTTACTACAAAGTACGCCATCATCGTGGTATGAATTCCTCACGATGGTTTGATTCACTAAAAGCTGGATTCGAACCGACGACCGCCTTTCTACGTTACAACAACTGAAAAAACCGGAATGTAAATACTAATTTAGAATTTTTGACAGTCCGTTGTCTTTGAAATCATTAGCTGAAGTTCACCTATGAGCTCAGTAAGCATATCTCTTGTAATCAAATCCCACTCCAAATAATGTTCCGCCATAATTAATTTTAAGTTTTTACTGCCTCTAAAAAACACACTTGATTTTGACTTTTGGCAGTTGAGACTACCAAATATCGGATCAAATCGTTAGGCCTTTACGACCGAATTCGGACGTAACATTGTCGCTATCTATTTCACAAACTCTACACACCGTAGTCAAAATATGCTTGGCTGTTTCGCTACTACAAGAACTATTGTACTACTACAGAAAAGTAAAGAACAGTGAATAAATTTTTCACCTTACGCCCATGTGACGGTAGCCAAACGGTCAAGCCACATGTTATGACTATGGTGTAGGTAGAGTTTGTGAAGTTAGGGCCTGTAGAGTTAGGGCGTGTAGAGTTATAAGCTTGGCTCTACATGAGATCTGATAACTTTTAGACAGTGCGAGCCATATGGTCTCGTCTTGGCAACATCTTAGGTACATGAAAATGTTTTTGGTGGGATAGGATTTATTCTGTGGCGACAGCAAACACAGGGTTATGTTATGTTAGTGTCTATCGATTCGTCTAAGTCTAAACTATGGAACGTAGTATTTATATACTCTGAGGTTATAGGCTTGGTTTTGTTTTCATAAAACCAAAATGGCCGCCATGGTAGATATGAAACGCACTCGCGCGGCGCAAAACATAAGTGTACGGGCGGATCCGACATTTCTTGTAATATGTATGGTCTCATATAACAACCAATGCGACTGAATTTCTTTTAAGAAATTTCTGATAAGAAACAAGGTTTTTTCTTAAAGTGCAATAGGACTAAGAAGCTAACCGTGGCAAATCGACGTAGACGTAACCTTCGCGCGACTGTGAGTTCCACATTTAATATGCAAGGACTCAAGCTGTCTCTTGGAAATATTCAGTATATTAGTTACATTTACATATTTACGGCAAATAGTATATAGAAAAAATACAAGAAAGAAAAGAATAAGTAAAGGTTGGTATTAAACGAGGTAGAGAGCCGCTCAAAGAGCAGCTCGACCCTTGACTGGGGAAAGTACCTCCACTTGTGTTCTTGCGCGTGAGTAAGGTCGCCAGTGGTCAATGGGGAGGGGGGAAGGGTCGGTAACGCGTGACTCCGCGTGAGTGATGCCTCGTGAGTTGCAAAGCGTACATATGGTTACGGTAACCGCTTACCACATCAGGCGGGCCGGAAGCTTGCTTACCGACTGCGTCGTAAAAATATGTATATCGGTAGGTACTTTACTCGAGACTGCAGCTGCCGATCATTGGGAAGGTTTTCCAATACTAGTAAAACTATATTATCTTCTATTTACTACGTACTAATACAGTCTTCAAAAGTAAACAAACACCTATCGCATCTTTCAATATATTATGTAGTTTTTCGCTGCGTTTTCCTGTATGTAGGAATGTAGCACTGTCTTTTGTAGATATAACAAATTGGAGGAACAAGAAAAAACATGTGGACTTACAACCACAAGCAACTGTGCAAAATGTTACGTACATGACAACATGAATGGGTTATCCATCAAGATCCAGTCTTTTGCCATCCGCAGGCATGACACCACGTGTGTATCGTCGCCTCGTTTAAAACGCAAAATGCGAAACGCAGATCGCGCAAAAATTTTATTAAACAATAAATTATTATGAAGGGAACGTATTTGAGAACTTTTTTAGGACTTTTTAATTTATTTCTAGTTAATAGTCAGTATGCTCAATCCCCTTGTCCTGGAGTGTTTGATTACCAAAGTGATGGGTTCAGTGTATACGGGGTGATTCGATTACAACCTATTGGACCGGTGGCTTCTGTTTTAACCAGGGCCAATTTTACAGTTGCGACTAGACTGCCATCTGTAAGTATAACTAATATATAAATAAAATTAGCCTTATGATATATACCTTTTGTGCTTTTTCTCTTGGTAGCGACTGGTACAAGTAATCTTTACAAGCAACAAAGGCGTAATATACCAGTTTTTAAATTATCCAAAAACAACGTAAACACATCACGTGTCGAAACATCCTAGTGACACGATTGACAAAGTTTTATTTTATTATATTTATTTCAACAAAATTCGATAACCTTGCGTACTAGCTTAACTCGTTTTAATTTTGACGCTCTAATTCAAAATCCGGGTATAAAGAATGTCAAATTCCTATTTACTTAAATGCAAAGTATATTTTAAAACACATAAGTTAATATGTAAACCCTATAAGATAAATTGGGGTCACAAAGCGGCGACAACCTTATTTGTTCTCTGAACACGTACATAAAGGTTTGCCCGTATCGCGAATCTACATGGAGACATGTAAATATAACAATACATCATTTAAAGCGTCCTATCGCAGTAAGCCATGTCCTTTTTGCCCCGCAGAATTAGGTACGTACTATTCTTCACTCTGATTAAAACTCACAGTTTGTTAATTGCGTAGGTACTTGATGCAATGATGCACTGTAGGTCTACATGGTTTTCATATCATTAATCAAACCTTTTATTGAAGTAAGTACATTATATTTACCACTCATCGAACCAAAACTATGTGTTGAATTAAACTATATAACTAACGAAAAAGAAATAAATAAGCGAAATGATTGACTCATCATCAAAATTATATATTATATACTATGTTTATAACATATATACAGGGTAATTAGAGACTGGTGATAACGGGTCAGTAAAGGCAAGCCAGCGGGTATTTTCGATGTGTGACATTTCTAATACCCTAACTAACCTATCTTGGCTCCGTAAAGCCTTTCGATCCGTGTCGGAGACAGGATCGATTAAAAAAGCGAATAATACTTTTTTCGGAAGTCGCCGTTATCTCGCTGATTGTATTTTTTTTCGAAATCTGTAAATGCCGTTAGCAATAACTTAAAAGTAAGAAAAAGTCTCCTAAGACCATATGAGCGTAGCTTCAACCAACCCGTCTCAAATTTCCACTGTATGGGATTGAGATAAAAAGTAATAACTTGCTCGAGTAGATGTTATCTTTCCTCAAGCGTTTGCTGAAAGAAATATTATCATATTAGTTTTTTTGACGGGTCAGTTGGCGCAGTTGGTTAAGATTCCACCTATCACGCCGCAGGTCGTGGGTTCGATTCCCACACAGGACATGCATTTATGTGCATGAACATGTCTGCATGTCCCGAGTCTGGGTGTAATTATGTATCATAAACAAAAAGTAGTAATAATGTATAGGTATTTATTATATCAGTTATCTGGTTTCCATAGTAAAAGCTCTGCTTAGTTTGGGATCAGATAATCGTGTGTGAGGAATGTCCCAGGATATTTATTTATGTAAATATAAAAAATAAAATTTTGTAAATAAAAAAAATATGTGTACAAAAAGAATAATGAACCAAGCACAAATTATTAATTAAATAACTCTTAAAGGTCACATAGACCCATTTTTTTTTTGACAAATATATACATCTTTGTCACTGTAATAATTTATATCGTTAATTCCAAAATCATGCCGACGAAATCTCAATTACCATATCAACAATGTATTCCTGCATGTGAGTAAGGTTGCCAGACCTCATTGGGGAGGGGGAAGTATCGGTAACGCGGCGTCGTGCGTGAGTGATGCCCGGGTGTTTCAAGAATCCCTTGTGATTTACTTACTTACTTACATTTACTTACTGCCATGAAGCTGTTCATCCCATGGTTTCGGAACGAACATTATGAAATTGAGGTGAAAATAAAAGTTTTATACTTTACCGTCATACTCTTTCTTCAAGCGGTTGGTTTAAGGTCACCCTTGTACAATTGAAAAAGAATGTATTTTATTTACAAAAAAGAATAATGAACCAAGATCATATGTATAATTAAGTTGTTTCACTTCTTAGAATTAAAATACCAGTTTTTGCAATAAATAAAATTGAAGTGTAGGTTTGTAATGTCAAAATAACAGCTTTTTACTAAATGCGTGTGAAACTATATACGGTACTCGCGTACGTATAAAAAAAACATTGTTTTTAATTTTTGTTTGTTTGTCTGTCTGTCTATTTGTTCCGGCTAATCTCCGAAACAGCTGGAACGATTTTGACGGGACTTTGACTGGCAGAAAAACTTCACAAAAACAGAAAAACTTCACAAAAAAACCGTACGTGGGTGAAACCACGTACGTTTTTACCTCGTGAGTCAACTAGTAAATAATAAAATGATAACGTAAATATCAAAATCGCGACGACGTAAGCTGAATTATCGTACCCGTTGAGTATATTTTTCTTGGGGTTATGGGATTTCCCTGAGAACTCGGCGTCGATTTCCTTCTTCGTATAAATTAATAAGTACACGCTGTATAGCGACAATTCGAAAATGTGTAACAAAAGACTAGTAAATGTTCTTCAATGAAAGGGTGGCGGCGATTATGTCCATCATGACTTGCTGATCAAGGAATTCCACCACTAAGGCTCAATTCACACGTACCACAACCACAGTACAACCGCAACCACATCACAACCACGTGAACGTGCTAATCTCAGGAACTACCAGATGTGGAAAAAAATCTGGCGTTAGATAGTCCATTTATTGAGGAAGTTTATAAGCACAGCTATTATTTACATAATATTAACATAAATTGATTCAGAAGTATCTTTGCAAATCATCATTATAGTTTAGTAAACATTTACCAGTCTATTCAAATATAACAAATAGGTGTAATATTTAATATGTAGAATTACAAATATGACTAAGAAGATATTTCGTGTTATATTTGCGAATTCAGAGGTCTTTAAAGTTATTTTGGATGTCACGTTGACCAACTAAGTACCAAGCAAGTATGTACATGATGAGTAATTCTTTGTTTACTCTGTGACCGGCGAATACGCATTAGCTTAACCATAAAACGCGTAACCATACACAAGACCTTCCTGCAACAGTAGGGGAGATGCGGATGAGACGGGGACGCTATGGTAAAGCAATAAAAAATGGGGTATTTAAAATAATATAAGTTTTATTAATTAATGAAACATCAATAACTTATCATAGTTTATTTGGGACAGCTTTGGACTTGGTAACTAATCAGACAAAAAATCGAAAAATATAATTATCAAAAATGGTAAATCCACCGTCTTACCCCATATACGAGGTAAGATAGGATACTAATGGGATACTACTATTTTTATAGGCCTTATTGGCTCGCCAAACGTAACGTCCCTGCTTTGTTTACTTTATTGACATAATGCTCTATGGTTGTTTGTTGGACACCATAAGTTGAAGATGCTTTTCGAATTCATCTGAACCATCTTTTCTACTGCTTTTTTCATAGCTTCCTTAGGCCACTCTTCCCTCGTGGTAGATTTTTTATGATTTCAAACCGTTACTGTTACTGAATGAAAACAACAACAACAAATGGTTGCAATATCACGACATGCAGAAAAATGTTAAAGGACGCAATATGGGCCCTATCATGCCTCCCGAAGTTTGACCCGTTTCGCCTCCGCCTTCATAATTTAGCAAAAAAATATGTTAAAAAAAATATACCAAACTCCAAGAATTTTGACATATACCACATGATAGTTATTACAATCATAGGTGCTAGGAAATTTTGATTAATCACGCACTATTACTTACGGTTTTACAACACTTTTCGATCTGCATAGGGGACACATGCGCACCTTTACACTCGCTGCTGTCATCAGTACGTGGATTACGTAACTTTATTTCAATTAAATTCAGATTGAAATAACCTCTGAATCGGTAGAAATATTACAAAATCGGAAATGGTTCCATTTCTAATGAATCACTGTTTGTATTTTCAGTTATCAGACCGTAAAAAGTTATCAGAAAACTGCTATATTGAACCGATTTCAATTCGAAAATGATTGAAATTTTGTTACGTAATCGCCCCACTGATTTCGGTCGATCATCGGCCACTCGGAAACGGGGCGTCCCGTTGACTAATTCGTTTCGTTAATTTAAAGTGTAGTTTCGTCTATATATGGGGAGCCCCGTCATACCCCGCGTCCCCATCTTATCCGTATCTCCTCTACGTAGGTAGGTGTATATTTGCAGACAGTTAAAAGCCGTAGTAGATTATATGTTTCAATTATGACTCCTGCCAGATCCTTCTACCGATATATACTATAATTCTTTGGCGTGCAAGTCTTCAGCCTTTAAGAATCTATCAGCTGTATTCTTCTTCGGAAGAATATGCTTGTAACTGAGTACAAAGTCTTTGAAGGGGGTTTAACCAGAATATCTGACATCTTCAGCCTTGCAGGTCTACGCAGGTTTTAAATTCATTAAAATCTGTCGAAATTCCCCAGTAAAGTTGTTCGCAAACACAGTTCGCAAACAAAAATGTTCTTAGAAATTACTGGTCATATCCGAGTCAATACGGTAAATCATTCCATTATTTTCCTTACAGATGTACGTGGGTCGTATAGAGCCGGTCGGCAGCGACCTGCTGCTCCAACAATTCAACCAGGGATCCCCCATCACATATCGGGTGCATTTCCCTGTGACGTCACCGCTGCCACGTGTGACGTCCATTACTGCTAATGACAATGTAGTCTGCTATGGATCTGGAGGTATGTCATGATAAATAATAAAACTAGTTAGAAATTACATGGAGGATGTTCTGAAAACTTTGATTGCGTTATGTAGGCTCTAGTGGCGCCATCTATTCATTGTAAGTCGGAAGTTCTGCAATTCTAAATATGTTTGTCAAATTATACGTAAGCCCTTCAGTGCCAAGCCAATAAAAATATCTAAAAAAAAACTTAATATTACAGATATTCCAGGACCAAACGAATACGTAACAACAATAAGTCTCCAGCACATGCTGTTCCAGAAGCCTGGCACTACCGGCTCAGGAGGATTTCACCAAGTCTTCAATCGAGGCCCAGGCATCAATCAGGTGCAATCTCACCCCAAACCGCATGAGGTGTTGAATTTGTTGGAACAATTTGGCACTCAGTTAGATAGTAATACACAAGTGTTTACTATCAGTGAAGATCGGGAAGGAAATTTGAATCAGAGTAAGTAGTTTGGTAGCATACTGGAATTTATTCTTTTGAATTCATACAAAAAGTATCGCGCAGTAGTCTCGTTTACTTATACAGGTGTGGTATTCTGTAAGATGGGGTATTTCCCCCGTCGAGCTTCTGTTGAGCTTAATAACGCAATGCTCTACCTCTCTTCAAAATAATTAATAACTCGAAATCTATCAAGAATCGCAGAACATACATGGGGTATTTTCGGAAGACCCTACGTCTCTACTCTTATTCAAAGAAAAGGGCATGGGGTTTTTTTTTTATGGGCACTATTTGGATCATCATGTAAATACAACAGCTACGATGTCTACGACGTAGCAGGTCTACAGGCACATTACGTAGTTTGTGTACCCCTTCGCTTGTTTTTGTCTACGAATTAAATTAAATTGTAGATTGTAGGTAAAGAGAAAATGTAATTCGCTTATGTATAGTAAGAGTACAATTAACTTCTCTGCACCATATCAAAGTCTACCGATTTAGTTTCTGCTTAAGAAAGTTAACAAAAAAATATTTATTTATTAAGCACTTATCATTTTGTGAACACCGTTACCCGTATACCCAAACACTCCAACAAAATATATGAAATAATGTTAAATACATTCAGGTTCTTACCTGAGGTATGTAAATAATGTTATTTATCCAATAAATTCTAAAATGGAGTATCCGTTATACCCAAAGGTCTTCTACTTGCATAATCAAAAACATGTTTAAGTTTTATCCATTAATATCTCGTCTTCCTCTCGCAGCTCCATATGTTCCGTTCGTAGAACCAAGTTACACGCAGAAACAGCCGCAACTACCTCCATTCCAACAGCCGCAGATTCTACCAGCTCCTCAAACGAGCCGCCCTCCTACCACACCGAACGAGCCAACGATCAGGCTCCCGGACTACAACCCTTACTACCCTGAACAGACCACAGAATCTGCGCCGCTACCACCTTCATCTACACCCCCATCGACGGAACTGTGAGTGATATTTGAGTTATTTTCGAAGATTAGTGATCTGAGAAATAAGTATCTAACCATCTTTCATTCTAAGCGCTTTATCCATCTTAACAATGTCATATTAGCTGCAGCTTGTTTTTCTTCCGTTTCCTCAACTTTCCAACATTCTAAAACACGTCTTATCATTTTAATTAAAGTTGTTCTCAGAGGCATAGGTTCTTCACGTGTTCTGTCATCATATCAACCAACCTAAGATCATTCCATGCTTTAGAAATGTTTATAAAATACCCTGCAGTTTCTTTCTGCGATGAAACTTAGTCTGTGCATAATTCTAGGACTCTCTCTGCAAGCCAAACATAGCAATCCATAAAATAAACATTCAAAAGAATCAAATTTCCACAATTAAAGGACCTTTCAAATATCATTTCAGACCACCAAGAACCAACAAGCCACAAGTCCAGCCTCAGGCCGACTTGGGTTGCGGTATAGTCTCTGGTGGTAACGAACGCGTACCGCTGATCTTCAACGGGCATTCTTACTCAAGGGGCGACTGGCCCTGGCTCGTCGCTATCTACAGGAGAAAGGAGGGAAGTCTCACCTTCAACTGCGGTGGCACATTGATCTCTAATAGACATGTTGTTACTGGTAAGCGATTTTTGGCTTCTAGAAGTAGGGGAATAAGTATTTTTGTTAGTCTTATTCTCAATGCAGGGGAAGGAATAGTAATCAGGCATAATGCTTTACTTGCCATCATTATAAGTGGTATGCCGTGGCTTAGCCGAAAGTAATGATCACATAAATTGAAGAAAGGATTTAGCTCTGAAGTGCAGCTAATGGTAGGTCATCGGTAGGTGCTCGATGAGATTTAGAACTTGATAGTGGAGCTAAGCGGGAGCAATAACATTGTTTAATGCCGCTGCTTTAGCCGAATTGCCTCTGTGGTAGAGTTGACCTTAACGTTCTTGACATTATCGGTAAAAAGAAAATAAATCTATTTCAGCCGCTCACTGCATGCAGCAGAAGAACACGTTTTCATCGATAAAAGACATCGTAGTGAAGGTGGGAGTGTATAATCTGGAGGATTGGGGTGATGACATCACAGTCACTAGGACCCTGGCATCTGCTTCTATACACGAGTCTTATAATGCTTCTACTCTTGAAAGTGAGTACAATGCGGGCACTTCTTTTATTGTAGATACATTTGTGATAGACTACAATCTTATCCATAGTATGTGTTGATGTGCCTTTATGTGAGCAAACGAAATCTAGAAGAGAACTCGCTGTCTCTAGTGCATCATTCGGTAGGTGCTTACTGATACTTTACAAAATACGCAATAGTTGTCAGTGAGATCAGAATATTAATTTTATGTAATAAATATAAGCTTGTTTTGAATATAGCTTATTGTCGGTTCTCCTCAGCAAATACAACCTTTCGAACCGGTATTTAGAGTCAGACTCCGTTTCCGTTTGAATTAAAACTTATTTCAAAAACAACGAGTAATTTAGAATTGGTGGTAAAATTACCGGTCTTTGGGAGTACAGCATGGGGTTCTTCAAGATGGTGTGATGAAATTTTTGCAGTGACGGCAAGCGCAATGTATACCCCTAGTGTTGCAAGCGTTTAATTGCTACTGTATAATCGCTTCACATCAGGCGGGCCGTATGCTTGTTTGGCCCCGTAGTAGGTTTTGCATTTTCAATATGTATTTTTTCAGACGATATTCTCGTATTTACGCTCGAGCGCTCAGTGGAGTTCAGCACAAATATAAGACCAGCGTGTCTGTGGAATGGAAACGCTGACCAGAGCAGAATAATTGGAGCTTCGGGAGTTGTAAGAAATTATGTACCTACCTTATATAAATCAACTTTTATCTCACAGCTTCACAATCTTTCGAATGAAAATGGCTGAATCTATTTAGATTTAGTTTAGACTACAGACGAGTTCAGAAGGGTATTTTACTAGATTTCACTTTCACACAAGCAGCATCAGTACTTAAAGATTTCCTGAAATTGTAAACCTATCAATATAAGGTCTTTCTAAAGTTGTGGCGGATATTTTTAGGGATGAATGTAAAGGTCATTAGTAATCAAAAAACAATATTAGAAAAATAATCTAATATTCGAGGGTACAATAAGTATGTACCCTCGAATATTAGTAGAGGTATCCTCGCAATTCAAACGACCATATTGGGAATTTTTCTTTTAAATTTTGTCCCCCTTTCCGTTTGTTGCCAGCTTTAAAAGTATAATCTTGTTTCCAGGTGGCAGGTTGGGGCAGAAACGAGCTCGGTCAAGGGGGGCAAGGAGAACCACGCATGGTGCGGATACCCATCGTGAGCACTTCCACCTGCCGAGCTAGTAATGCTAAGCTTCATTCACTCACTTCTGCAAAGACTTTGTGTGCTGGTGAGTGTTTATATAGTTTGTGGCCTCGCTGAAATCATAAACATTTTAAGACGAGAATTCCTCAGCTCCGATTTGTGTGCATACGAATCTGAACAAATTTTGAATGATGTTGAAGTTAGATAATTGTTTAGAATGAAATCTCGACTGTTGAAAACTTAGGACCTTCAAAAGAGTTTAATATTAATCGATATCTTATCACAGGCGACAGAATGGGGTCAGGCCCATGTTTAGGCGATTCCGGCGGAGGGCTCTACTTAATAGAAGATGGGAGGTGGAGAATAAGAGGAGTTGTCTCCATATCCCTTCGGCCACCGAGTGGTGAAACAACTTGCGATCTCAACGAATACGTTGTGTTCACTGACACAGCGCAGTATAATAAATGGATACAAGAAGCGATGGCCGCAACCGCTTTCACTTGATACGTATTCTCACTACTTTATAAACTAAGGTCAAATTTTACCATTCGGCGCCACTCAATAAATATGGGTACAGCACGGCCACGAAGATAATGCGATTGAAATGAAATGAAACGTGATACGTAAAAAAATAACACAGAAAAACCCTCAGAAAGGTCCTCCAACTCAGCATGTTGTTGCTATACGTAAAACCAACGCTGATCTTCTGCTGGAGCCGGTTAGTGAAAACACGGCAGTACCTACTACATGATATACACTACAACACTATGTAAATAAATATACAACCGATTCTAACACCTGTGAATATTGGCCAAATCATGGAAACGGCTAATCTAATTATGAGGGGACTTTCACATGCCTGAGATAAACTGAACCTTCCTATGAAAGTTCCATCGCAATCGGATTAGCCGTTTTTGAGAATAGCCCAATATTAACAGTGGGGCGATTACGTAACTAAATTTCAATCATTTTCGAATTGAAATCGGTTCAATATTGCGGTTTTCTGATAACTTTTTTATGTTCTGAAAACTGCAAATACAAACTGGTTCATTAGAAATGGAACCATTTCCGATTTTGTAATATTTCTACCGATTCAGAGGTTAGTTCAATCTGAATTTCATTGCAATAAAGTTACGTAATCCACGTACAGGTGTCAGAAACGCATTCCCTCGGTGGCCACTCTATCCGAATCTGTTCTACTGTCATATTTATCCTATGGCTTATCTACTGGCTAAAAGTTATCCGACGTTGGTAAAATTGGGTTGGAGTGATTCAAAAGTTGAACATCGTTTCGTGTTTCTGAAATAGAAATAGGTACGTCAGTACGTAGATTACGTAACTTTATTGCAATGAAATTCAGATTGAAATAACCTCTGAATCTGTAGAAATATTATAAAATCGGAAATGTTTCTATTTCCAATGAACCACTGTTTATATTTGCAGTTATCAGAACGTAAAAAAGTTATCAGAAAACCGCTATATTGAACCGATTTCAATTCGAAAATGAATGTAATTTAGTTACGTAATCGCCCCCAGATGCTATTAGAAATTAAGATGACGTGATAGTTGATAGATGGATGCATGATAGTTTAAATTACTGTAGGTAGGTTACTTATTTTTATAACATTATAGACTGGTCAATAATAATTGTAATTACTAATAAAGATAAAAATATTGTAATTAAATATTATTTTATTACCTACCCTATTTTTTATATGAATCATTTTATTTTATTTACTTCCACTGCTTCTGCCTAAATTATATTAATATTGCACTTGTTTCCATGATATGAGTGTCCAAACAACAAAATATGGGCATCAATTGAGACTAACTAGGATGTACAGTACCTCTACCATGAGTTTTCTACACAAACGTAATACTGCACACGCTAGCGATTACGGTGAATATTTTGTATAACGAGCACCGCCTCTTAGTCCAGGGTCGATAATTTTTAAAACCAAAAAAAATCATAATAGGATGAAACCCATTAGAAAAGGAGGGAAATATGATAAAAATGAAAGGAAAAATAATTTACGGGCGATCTGAGGTTGGGAAGGGGATGGGGGTGAGTTTTTAAGGGTAAAAAACGGTTTTTCTCGATTTCCGGCAAAACTAAAAGTCCTATCGAAAAAAGTCAAATGGAAAAGTTGTAGATAATAAAAAGATCTAAAACTTTTGTATTTACACTTTTTTCACATAACCTCAAAATTTATGTGAAAAATTCAAAAAACCAAGTTTTTGGTTTTTTATTTTTATCTTTTACAAAAATTTTTTTTTTTTAACGAAATTTTGTGAAAACTTACCTTTTTATGTCCCAAATACGCTGTAATTTATTTAATTAAAAATATTAATTTTTTCACCTTATTTTGAATTAATATCGAAAAAACACCCTAATTTTCAATCGAAAATTCACCCGTCAAAATATCAGCTTTTTTCAAAAAGTTGGTGTGGTTTCTGTTCGTTGGAATCTCTACTTTCCGATGGTAAAAAAAAAATATATGTTACTATAGTAAATCTTCTCAGAAATCAATGTCAAAATGTATAAATAATATATTATAAATCTATAAAAAAGTATAAAATATATATGAAAATCTATAAAAAATATATAAAATATATATCGTAAACTTGGTCTTACCGATTCAAAATTGAACATTGATCAATTGTGGGTTGATATCGCAAACAATTTATAAATTCTGCCAATTTGCACTGGGAAACATAAGTATACCTCAGCAATATAATGCCGTGGTGATGGTCGTGTGTTCGAATCCTACAGTGGGAATGGGCTTGTGTTTTCAGAGAAACCATATAGGTAGCTAAGTACGTAGTACAGGATCCGAATTATCTATATTTTATATAAAATTTTGAAGGTAGGTATGTTAAAAAAAATTCGCGAGTGGGTTGGCTAAAAAAATCCTGTTCAGGCGAATCACCAAAATCCAAGGATATATACCTACGTTGTATACAAGGAAATTATATACAAGGAAAATTCGATTAATATTACTAAAAAAAAACGATTATAAGAAAATAAAAATCGATTATTTTTTAACATCCCTAAACCACAGATGTAAACAAACTCCACAAAACAAACTCATGACTTTTTTTTGGCGGGAACTTGCAGAGTGACGTTGCGTTTGCATTTTTATTTTCATAAATTCGAGTATTTTGATTTTTATTACATATTATCGGTGTTGTTTTATCCAATAAAGATCAATCCATGTGCACCAGTGAAGTGAAATGAAATGAATTACGTAAATCGGGACTTTATAAGTTGTCTCAAAAAGTCCGTGAAAAACTTTAGTACAATGACCACCATTTTAGTAAAACATGACTGGACGATGACTGATAATGCGGACCGGGCTATGTGAATATTAATTAATGTGCGGACGATATGAAAGTGATATTAATCCTAAGTCTATGGATATTATAAATAAAATGTATGCGACTGAAGGACTTTATTTCCATGGTCATGAACAATTTTAAAAAAAAAGACATGTTTCTGTGTTTCGAGCGCGTAAATCGCGTTATTTTACTTTATTATGACTTTATTTAGAGCAATATCGTCTCACTGTTTATTTTAATTCTAGTTTAGTTATAAGAAAATCTACGTAGCCGCAGTATGGCATGGAATAAATTACTATGTAATAATCGGGAACTCCAATTACTTGGAACACTATCTGGCGGACAAAGTTTCAGGTTGAAAACTACGAACGATCGTAATAAAAATCTTGATTTTTAATTTATCCACCTATATTGTTATTGAAATTTCAGATGGACCCACAATACAGAGACTGATGAATGGACCGGTATATTCTCGAAAACAGTATGGAAATTACGTCAAAAAGATGATTGCTTACAGTATCAAGTTATTGGTACTTTACTTGAATCTAAAGCCGAGCCAAAAGCTTCACAAAACGCGGTGTTTTGTAAACTACTTGAGAATTATTTTAGACTAGATTTAAATCTGAATGATTATTACAAAGAGTGGTCTGATAAAGATGAACTATTCAAGTCAGCTTGTAAACAGTTCTATGGCATTAGGATGCTACGTCAGGAGCCTGTAGAGAACCTTTTCTCGTTTATATGCAGTCAGAATAATCATATATCTAGGTAAGTAACAACTTGTGCACTCATCATCATCATCATATCAGCCTATGGATGTCCACTGCTGAACATAGGCCTCCCCCATTGACTTCCACTTCGAACTTATGAACTTGTGCACTATTAGAACCTATTTATTTTTAAATGCGTACAATTGTCACTATACACACAATAGACATAAGTAAAAGATCATGGCGAGATCCATACATTGATTTGTACAAAAACATAAAACATTTTAGAGGGGTTTGAATCACTTCCAATGTTGAGATTACATTACCAGCAACATGTTAATACCTACATGAAACATGAAATATTTTATATACCCTGCAGAACATAACAACATCATAACGGTTTTGGTCACAAATAGTCGCAATTTGCTGGCATGCCATAGAAATTCGCATTTTTATCCCGGGGTTCTAAAAATATTTTAAATGGCTCAAGTTATTCCTCAGGCATGAAGGATCAATTATAACGTAATTTTAACATCTCTATAAATCTTTATTTTTTTGTACAAACCTCGCCATGATTCATGATATTTATAAGGTACCAATAAAGTAACATTTTTCAGAATATCAAGTATGGTTGAAAAATTATGTACTCACTATGGAGATGAAATATGTCAACTTGATGGGGTAACATTGTATGCATTTCCTGAAGTTGAGAAATTGTCAGAGCCAAAGGTAAAATTCTTACAATCTTTTAAATTAACTATAACCTTAGAAAATATCATAACCATAAATAGCTCAAATACTTATGTACCTCCTGTAGAAGCCTAAAGTTAGCAAGATCTATTTTCGATCGATTTTGTAATTTACGATATTTCTTCATGATAATGATAATGCTTAGAAATTCTGGGTTACAAGGAAAAGCGCCCCACCCACAATCTGACGTCTGGAAGTCGATGAAAATTACGTTCGAAGATTCCTTTACATACATTCATACATACATACAGGTGAAGCTAATAAAAGCGTGTTAAAAAAGGCAAACATAGTGCAACAAAAGAGACTCCCTCTTGTCAAAACATGCCTCTTAGATCTCAACAACTCTAAGCCATAACTACACCCTATTCCAAATACCTGAAAAACCATAATCAGTTGACACGCATCATTCCAGTGGCTCAATTCTCGTAACAAAACTTCAATGATATCGTAGCGATTTCAACGATTAGACTGTGTTTTTTACTAATATAATGTCAAATGAACGATTGAAAAACGATCTTATTGACAAATTATTGAGGCGTATACACTTTTGAATATTTATTATACAGAATATTTCACGAAATACAGTTTCAATAGTTGATGTCACTACGACACCGCTGAAGTTTTGTTACGAGATTTGAGCCACTGGAATATTTTTTCATATATAGTATGTTCATCCCATCCATGATAGCCAACGCGTTAATAAATATAACATGAATATTGCACTAATGATAAAGTTATCAAATCGGACCTAAAATACGCCATGTTTCTAGGTAGAGTCCAAATTACGTGAGTTGGGCTTTGGCTACAGAGCAAAGTTCATACAAAAGTCTGCAGCTCAAATTGTTGAGTGGGGTGGATGTGACTGGTTCAAGAGTTTGCAAGATATGAAGTATAAAGATGCCAGGCAAGAGCTGATGAAGTTGCATGGGATTGGTCCTAAGGTAATGAGATATTAGTGATAAATTGGATATCATAATTTTGAACCTTAATTATTTTAGATAAGGTTCATCTGCACCATCATACAATAACAAAATATTTATGATTAACTTTCCCTAAAATGAATCCTCAGAACTGCAGTTATTATTTTCTTAGTTATTTTCCAAATTAAACACATCTTGTTTTAGTGTATTCTAAACCTTTAAAACTCAAAGTTAAATAAAAATATGTATTATATCAGGTGGCGGACTGCATATCCCTCATGTCTCTGAACCACTTGGAGGCACTTCCAGTAGACACACACGTATATCAAATAGCTGCACAGAATTACCTGCCGCATTTGCGAGGCAAGAAAAACGTTACAGAGAAAATGTATACAGAGATTGGTGACCATTTCAGAAGTTTATATGGAGATATGGCTGGATGGGCACATACTGTGAGTAGCTTATGTTGGGTTTGAAATTTTAGGCATTATGTTGAATTGAGACAATCTCTGCTGGTGTATTTCAACTTGAAAAATTTCTAGTGAGAAACAGATATCATAGAGACTGTCTTATTTAAAGACATGTCTATAGGCAAACTGGTTATCAATAGATTTGGGTGCTTAAGAGCACTCAATTCGCCATACTTTTCATACAAAACCTCTGTACTTATTATGGCGTTGTTAAACATTTTTCGTTAATGTTTTGAACAAATTAGTATCTTGTGCACTATATCTAGCCGTGTATCTAGGCGAAATTAAAAAAAAGTGTGAAACATTCAACAATTCAGTATAAGCCTCCGAAAAACAGCGTTTTTGCTCAAATTTTACCTGAACTTTGGCCATATCTAATGTACCTATAAATTTTAAAAGTAAAGAAAACATTTAGATACCAGGCTTGCATATGTATTGGAGATTGTAAATAACTAACTTATTTTTAACAAATTTGTAAGATTTTTTCACAAGAAGTATACGCCTGGAACAAGTTTTATGATATGCGAAATCAGGAATGACGACCTAGCGAAGCGGCCGCGAGTGATCAGCGGAATTTACCGACTGATAACCGACGGCTCTGACGCTGTCTCTCTTTTTTCGCAGTCAAACATTACGTTGGATGAAACAACAAGCTTTTAGACTATGCTTGCGTTGAACTTGCGCCGGCCACAGAGGGCCGCCTTAATAAATATAAAATAATGTCTACATATTTAATTTCTTTCCATGCAGGTATTATTTTGTGCAGACTTGAAGAAATTCCAACAGAATAATTCAAATTGTAATGAAGAAGTCAAACCCAAGAAGAAAAGAAAGAAATTATGATCTGTGATATTGATATTAGTAAATAAATAATACAAACTAACTCTGTCTTTCGATTTATTCAAGCATTTATAAGATTACACTTATTATAAAAGTATGAAAAGGTGCATTGCTTACACTAAAACATAATTATGTAGTAAATAATAATTTTGGTAGTAAGTCCTCAATTTAAACAATAAAAAAACCTGGAATGGTTTAAAAGAAGAATTTCTTTAAGAAATATGCCAATATTCCAATATCACATTTGCGTACTTTTAATCAAATTACAATAAAATATACATAATATTATATTGCACATTATACTAACATACAACTAATTTGTGAGATTATTCATATTAGCCTTATAATAAATGCAGTATGCAAGATCTCGAATCATCTTACACTATTGAAATAATACAAACAAAACAGTCGAAATATTATCGATATTTATCTTAATAATACTAAAGAAGATGCCATTTTTTGGTTCCATAAATATGGAAAATAAATACTTTCTTATTACCTACTTAGTTGTTTTTAAGTAGTTCGATAATCCACTTCTTCCAAGTCAAACGTGTAACACTTACACATAGTACTAATAATACTAAACTTCATATATGGAGTAGTTACATACATCATGTGCAGGGCACTTCTTCTGCCATGACAGGAAATAAGTATGGTGTTGTGGCCAGTAAATATGATTAAGAAATTCGTAAACTGATTAATTCATCTTCGAATATGTTTTGGATAGACAATGAAGTAGGTACTTCGGTATAACTAAATGAAATGCGTTTCATCATTTTGACTATGTGTCAAAATAATTAAATGCATATTTGAGACAAACAGTAACTTTTTGCTTACTAAAATATTTATGGGCAGTCTTACTATTTTAATAGGTATATCAAGGGTATATCCAAAGAATTTAAAACGTCCAGAAGGATAGTCGTCTCTATGGGAACACGAAATAATCAAGCCATAATTGACAGTATTTAAAAGTAATAAGTTTAGGTAATTAAAAGTGACGAAATCGCAATACTTACACATGGAAGGTTAGTTTTTTAGTTTTTCCTTGGTTTTTATAAGTGTTGTGACAGTATTTTAATACGCAAGTTGACAAATTTTATTTAATCAGTACAGCGAGTGTGACGCGATGACAGCCGTGCGCAGTACGAACTGAGAGCGATTTGCTCAGGAGCCCCTCAAGCGGAGTGATATTAAATGTCATGCTTTAGTAAGGCGGACTATCCATCTGGGTAGAGGCACGATGCCGTATGAAAATCTTTGGGTATATCCTATACCTAATCTATTACGTATTTAAAATGTGGGCAGTGATCAATGAGCACTAGTAAAACATCTTATCTTAAAGCTGCACTTGAGACTTGGCTCCCTTCTATTAATAGGTATACTTCGTGATCTGTGGGTATACTTGTCAACTACTCAACTAACCCCCTTATTCATAATCGCTTTTTAACTAAATCAGTGTAATAGTGTCCTCCGTCTCTTTCGATCACCAAATGTCACGTGTCAGATAGACTTCGGAATCTTATTATGAATAAGGGGGTAAGTCTCAAGAATAGATGCTATGTTGATCGAAAATAAACCTTATATCATAGGTCCAGCTTCCAAATTAAACTGCTATAATCTCGACTCAAAACTTGACGTAAGGTTTGATTTTTTTTTTCGTGACTTTGTTAATTTACCATTTTCCACGTGATCTTTACTATGAGAGTGTACATTCACAAATCTATATTATAAATAGGGTCTAGCCCATAGAGATAGAATGTTAGTAGAGTGAACGTGCCGTGACTCAAGTACGGTCAACGCAGCCGCGGCACGAACCCTTTTGACTAACAAAATGTACTTCACGAACCTGAGGCAGGGGACTAGTAAACTAGTGCACGATATAGGTATCTATGAATGCATCTATATTCAAACTGCTCACACTTCGCACAATGTAATATTTACGCTATCACTCTACTAATATTCTATCTCATTGGTCTAGTCAGATATTGTCAATCATATCAATATATCATAATCAATGGGAAGCCCTGAACAGTATGAGGCACGAGTCGTGAGCACAGATAGGCAGTAGTGGGGGCAAGCTCGCACATGTACACTTTTGGCCAAATGACAGTAGCCAAATGACACGCAAGAATCCAATAGACGACGAGCATCCACTGACGAACCAATCGTGTGCAGATCGGCGCTCCCACTTCTTCATTCCGCCAAACAGACCGAAAAATTAACTACTGCGCAGATGTCAATTCGTGCTCAAGACTCGTGCCTCTTACTGTACAATTGACCGCATGTTGGGTCAATTTCACAAAACATTACCCTCCCATTGGTCAGTCTATTTTGGTCTACTTATTACCGTAATATATCTGTGGGCAATGTTCAATAAGCACTTGTAACGCGCGTATTTCGAAGGCCAAGTCTGTGATGGCGGGCGGGGTGGCGACTAGAGTCGGTGCGAATACTGTGCTCAGGTTGTGTGGACTCATCTTGTTTACTTCTGCTTGTAGAGATACTCTGTCAAATAATTCTTAGTTCTTTGGAGCTGCTTGACTTTATATTGTTAAACCTTCCGATTTTAACCGCGTTCCCGTGCGATCTTATAGTGTTAACAGACGACCGAACCTGGTGCAGCCTCTCCACGGAACAGAGGGAGACAGCGCCATACGTCAAAAAGAGATTTCTGTACTAGGAATACAAATTTAATTTTTTTATACGACGAATGCGGTAAACAAGCATACGGCCCGCCTGATGGTAAGCAGTCACCGTAGCCTTATACAGGTCGTTGTTTTGGTCGGCGACGAGCGACTCAGGGTCGATAATACAAATGATACTGGTGCTAAAAAAATATAAAAAAAATATATATTTTTTTTTAATAATAAAAATAAAAAAAAAACAAAAATTGAAAATCATGTAATAAGCTAAAGTGTAGAGATAATACTCAACGGGAGTACGAGGGAGTAAAGGGGTGGGGCGGCTTGTGCCTAGCTCTAGTCTGTGCACGTGCCTAGTAACCATACTTTGCGGTAATTTTATTTCAAATTGAATAAGGTATTTCTCAACATATTTACAGTATTTAATGGAATTAAGTCCATTTTTGGGGAATATATATTTTGTACTACCACTCCTGGGTCGCTTGTCGCCGACCAAAACAACACCCTGTATACCTTTGCAACACACGAGGTATCACTTACGCGTTAACAATCACGAGCACAACATACAGTTATTTGGCTGCGGTATTCTGTAAGGTGGAGATACTTCACCATTCGAGCTGCTCTTTGTGCAAATAAACGCTCTACCTATCTTAAAAGTTACATATTATCACCCCATTTCAGTTTTACGATTTAGAAACCCAGTTTAATAGTTTAACTGAGAAAAAACCAAGCGTAAAACATACCTGTGTAGATGCTGAACCATGTATTGCAGGCAGTTGAAATGTGCTGGGGGTAGAGAGTCCAGACATTCTCGCAACATCGCTATTTGGAGAGCAGTAGTCTTCGTTTCTGCAAATATTAGAAATAGGTTACTTATCCATAAATAGCTTTGCGCCCCGCAGTTTCATCCGAGGTCTCCTCTTTTACCCCTTAGGGGCAGAATTTAGAAAATCGATTTCTTAGTGCCTAGGATATATGAGGAACCTGTGCTTTTATATAAAATGCATCGATTTGGGAAACTCATACGAACAGTTTATTTATTCAGAACAAAAACACATTATACAGTCAAATATAAAACGATAACAACTGCAATAGTTAAAAACTGTGTCGCAGCTATTAACGCCCACCTCAGAGCAACAATATTAAATCAGAGGTTCCGAATGATAAACGTAACAATAATTATAATTATAGTAATGCATAACATACAATAGGTAACATGTTTTTAACTTTTTGAACAAAAAAAGACTTGCGTGTCTATGTCCTAAAAAGTTTTCGAATTCCTTTGAATGGAATGAAAAAAATGGAAAGATGCCCGTGGCATGTACGAAACCTGCACCAGCTCCTATGTGGCTTGCGCCTAAGTTTATTTTATACGATGAGAGTGCTGAGCGTAACTATGAATAACTGTCAGAATTTGCTACAACAAAATGGCAAAGCAAAATAAAGGCTAGTAAACTCGTAATTTTATATGGTACTTACGTATAGCCTGCACTAATTTGGGATGCACTTCGTAAGTAACCAGCGGCACTGGTAGGAGGCGTAAGTACAACTTCAGTGTTCCCGCCACTACGTTTATATTGCTGTATACGCTCAGATCTGCCGCTTCACCATCTAAAAACAATTATTTCGCTAAATCGGTGAAGTACATACTACGTTGCTCCGCTGCTACGTGAAACGACTACATTGCTGAATTGTATATTTACTGTGAATTCGGTAAATTAAATTCATGCAGCTATATAGCTGCGTTCTTGAAGCTACGGCATATCTTCACGTCCAGAATACCTCAAGAGTCTGAAGACAAAGGTCTTCATTCAGTGCGTGTTACCAGTGATGACATACGGGACAGAGACGTGATCTTTCACTGCTGGCCGCATAAATAAGCTCAGTCACTCAGGGAGCTATGGAACGAGCTATGCTCGGAATTTCTCTACGTGACAGGGTCCGAAACGAGGACATTCGTAGGAGAACAAAAATTCAAAATTCAAAATCATTTATTCAAATAGACCTTCGCAGGCACTTATGAAAAGTCTGACTCTAATACTCTAATACCGGTTCGGAAGGTTGCATTTGCTGAGAAGAGCCGGCAATAAACTCAGCAATTACTCTTTTCAAAACAAGCTTAGATTCATTACATAATTTTACATTCTAATCGCACTGACAACAATTGCGTGCCCCGGCGCGGCGGCAAAACTACAAAGTAGACTGAATCTATATTTAATAAGTAAATAAATAAATGGCAAACTTAAGCAGACCAGCCCCCACAAGCAGCATCTGTTCACAAGTATGACGCGTGTGGCAGCCATCGCCCTCTTCGCCATATTGGAGGGAAGTGAGCGACCCGTCACACGACGCCGCCGCAAGCAAAGGCCTTAAAGTGAGCATGACTTACTTAAGTCTGCCTTAGAAATAAAAAATAAACTGAAGGGAAACTACTAAACACGCAATTTGTTATCACTGTGACTATTGACAAGTTTATACTAAATATCATTTAGGTATATAGAAAATATAACAATTAAGTAGACA
Source organism: Polyploca ridens (assembly GCA_951394255.1). Taxonomy (NCBI): domain Eukaryota; kingdom Metazoa; phylum Arthropoda; class Insecta; order Lepidoptera; family Drepanidae; genus Polyploca; species Polyploca ridens. Next base: position 5,321,931 of record OX596260.1, read on the forward strand.
GACAGACATAATATATCAGTGAATTTAGAAATAAATGAAAAACATTAAATTGAATTAATTACTATAAGTAATAATCAGTAAATTAAACAAAATTACCGATATAGCTCGTAGAGTTAGTAACCTGAAGTGGCAATGGGCAGGCCATATCGCTCGAAGAACCGATAACCGATAGGCAAGGAAGGTTCTTTCATGGTGACCACGTACTGGTGCGCGCCGACGAGTTCTACTATTGTGAATTCGGGAAATGAATCCATGCAGTAATATTACTTCAGTGGCAATTTTATGGATAAGATGGGTACTACAAAGTACCCTACCACTGTGCTATGGTTTTCTCGATGTTTTCCTACACCAAAGGCTCAAGTTCATTGTAGGATGTAAAGCCGGGACTTTCGTCTCGACATTCGGCGTTACTACCACTGAGCTGTCATCGCCTTTAAGCCATAAAAACAAATACCTCTATCAAATGCCATCTTCAACGCCTCAATCTCATCAGCGAATCCGGAGACTCTATAAATGCCCTCCGAGTCCATCCCTCTAGTTTCAATTTCATTGACACACTTCCTAACGACAAAGGGCAGAGTGCTGGAGTGTGCGTTCAATAATGTAGTCAGATCTATGCCGAATACGCCGCGGAGTTTCTTCAGATCAGGCACGCAGTGGTTCGGCACGCGTTCCGAACATTTCGAATGCGCTATAAAACCGCAGTCTGGGGAATGAAAATGTGGATAATATTCCCTAATTCTTTTTCTAAAATAAAAGTAGCCTATGTGACTTTTTATAACAACAGCTATCTGCCAGTGAAAGTCCCGTCAAAATAGGTCCTACTGGTTCGGATATTAGCCAGAACAAACAGACAACAATTAAAAAGATGTTTTTTTGGTATTCCATAAGTATACTGTAAAAACTGTATTTTTGCCATAAACACATAGCAATAATTTTTTTTGTATAGAAGAAACGGTAAAAGCTTATTCCTAAAATCCCCCCTGAAAGTCCCCATAAGGGGGAAAAGTGGAATCTATAAAAAACGTCTGTAATTCCCCCGCGATTATGCCCATAAGGAGGGAAAACTGGACTCGAAAAAAATACTTTTTCCACAATTCCCCCCTGAAAGTAAGGGGGAAAAGTGGAATCTAAAAAATAAACTCTAGAATACCCCCTGATAATTCCACTTAGGGGGGAAAACTGCAAGCATGGGTATGGTACATGAGTCTAAAAATAATATTGTTACCTTCACATTTAACTCCCTGCGCAGTAAATCCCCACAGGAAATTAGCACACAGTTCACACCAATTGAGCCCTTTGAATGTGTGCACTTTGAAACTATGAGACTTTGAGTACTTTATTACTAGCGGGTTATCTTCTATTGATGGAGTTAGATCTAGCGCTTTCTTAACTGAGTCCAGATCAAATGTAGTTTTGTTTTCAGTCTTGTTTATTATGATTGGACTTGATCTATTTGAGGCTCTGTAATAGAATAGAAACTATAATACGGATTTAAACATCCTACACATTTTTCATGCAAAGCGCCTAATTATGATTCAAATCAGAATACTATTGCAAATTACACTTACCTTACCTACCCTACCCTTAATAATTGGATGTTAAAATAAACAGTATATAAATGCCTTGCCATCTAACATTTTATATGTTATTAAAGTCCATACTAATAAAAAACTTAAGGTTTAAATAGTTCAAATCCCGAAGTCATTTTCTGATACATTTCATTAATTAAAGAATGAGATGGAGGCTGTTATACAGGGTGTTGTTTTAATTTTTTTATTTTTATTATTTAAAAAAAATAAATTATTTTTTTTAGCACCCATATCATTTGTATTATCGACCCTGAGTCGCTCGTCGCTGACCAAAACAACGACCTGTATATACAGGTTGTTGTTTTTTTAATAATAAAAATTAAAAAATTAATTTAGAAAATCATGTAATAAGCTAAAGTGTAGACATAATACTCAACGGGAGTACGAGGGAGAAAAGGGGTGGGGTGATGGTGGCTTGCGCCTAGCTCTAGTCTGTGCACGTGCCTAGTAACCATACTTTACGGTAATTTTATTTCAAATTGAATAAGGTATTTCTCAACATATTTACAGTATTTAATGGAATTAAGTCCATTTTTGGGGAATATATATTTTGTACTACTGCTCCTGGGTCGCTTGTCGCCGACCAAAACAACACCCTGTATAGCACTGATTTAGGCATTTATGGTGTAGAGTTTATAAATACAAGCAAGTACAGACACAAAATTTTACAAAATATATTTAAGGACTTTAAAAACACTAGCAATTTACTAGAATCCTTACTAATATTGTAAACGCGAAAGTTTGTATGTATGGATGTTTGTAACTATTTCACACAAAAAATACTGAACGGATTTGAATGAAATTTGGCACACAGATAGAATATGTTCTGGATTAACACATAGGATACTTTTTATCCCGGGAAAACATATAATCCCTCGGGTATGCAGGTGAAACCGCGTGGGACTACTAGCTGTCCCAGCTGTCCTGTTTAAAATAATACTCACTGATGAATTTGAGACAATGTATTTAGTTTCCGTTTATTTAACGTCACATATGGACTATCCGTATAGTTACTTTTAGAGTTAATCATTTCTAGTATATGATGAGCCTTCAGTTCCATGTGGCAGGTGATAAGACCGTCTGCTACCAGGTCATATGCGGTGTCATATCTCTTATCCTTAATATAGTGTGTGCCATCGTAATACAGTTTGTAATGATGTGTTTTATCATTGAATCTGTAAAGATTTTCGTTTAATTTTAATGTAAGCAATATTTGCAAATAATGTCTTTCTTGTTAGTTGAGTTGTTTTATTTGATATTAAACCTAAGATTTAGAAGCATAAAAGCTAACTATATTCACTTGAAATTTGAAAAAATTACAATTACTTTTTATAGTAATAGTAATTTTTTCATGGTAATAAAATGGCAAAATTTCAAGTGAATATAGTTAGCTTTTATGCTTCTAAATCTTAGGTTTAATATCAAATAAAACAACTCAATATGCATTATTTGTTGTTGACCCTAGAAGGTGCCATATCGCAGAAGCAATTTCCTTCACGCAACCTAGGGTACTAGGATATATTTATAATGACTGATGAAATAAATCCCTACAAAAATACAAAAACTCGCAGTTCCTGGAATTCTGTTTTTTCATAATTACGGGATGTGCATCCCGTCCGCGACCCGATGGGCTCTATTTAGTAATAATTTTCAACTAATTCTAATCCTATATAATGTAACCTATATTCATAATGGTAAAACTGTGACCTACATGAAGTTGGTTGATTGTAAAAACTATATATAGGTACCTTACCTCCAAGTTAAAGTATAAAAATCGTTATACTGATTCCCTTTCCTAATCAGAAACGCTCCGTTGGGCTCACTTTCTAATAGAAGAGTAGCTTCTTTGTGCCCCATAATACCATGGTATTCTTTCCCATAAAACTCTGGTCTATCCTGACAATGATCGCAGGGTACCCTTTTAGGTACTGGTGCTTCCATTTGAATACGATATACTATAATATTTAACAAAAAATACATTGAAAACTTATGTATTAGGCAAGGACATTAAACTTTAGTTTCCACAGTACTTACATTCTGGTTTCCAAATATTCTTAAGGTTCTCCATTGTAAATATTTGTTTATAACTGTTTTTTATTAGATTGTTTATTTATTTTGCTGTTAGTATGTCAAGGAAAATAAAATTATCGCGGAAACGAATTATTCGTTCGTAACATAAACAAACTCGTCATCATGTCATGATGACAAGTGACAACAATATGACATTGACAACATAAAAAACGATATTCTCATCTCATCGACTTATTTATTAAATATTAAATATGTCAATGGATATTCTCGATAGGAGTATCGATTTGCGAAAATACTAAAGCTACTACAATACATTAATATTATTATCACTTAATCACCTATCGCGATCGGTTTGAGTTAACTGAGGATATAGTAAATGCTAGTAATACCTACTACATTTTAGTACTTAAATAACTAGCATAATAAAGCCGCCCCCTTTTTTGTTTGTTTCTGCCGTTCTAGGGCGCAAACATTTTTTACCGCCCCCGTATTTAGGTTATGAACGACTCAATTTGGCAGATGATCGGTAGGGCCGATCGCTGGGTCCTACAAATTGGCATATGAGTAGGCAAGTTGGCAAGTTGGACTGATTTGTTGGTGGTTGGGTCCATGATGTTGTAGACATGGTTGTAGATAAAAATGGAGGCTAATTTTTCCATAGCTAATCATCGTCGAGTAGTCATTCATGAAAATCGCCATGCCATACTTTTCCGACGATTCCAATTGGCCGCCATACCACCGCAAAGGTGCGATTAACGCCCACGCGATTGGGCCACCGGTACCAGCGCTATGTCCATCATTTTCCTTTTCGTCATTACATTTACGTAATTAGACCCCTGAAGGGTCGCCATACTGGTACAAATGACCAGTAAATTTGTGCCAGTATCTCCCGGTCTATTACGCCCATGTGACTGATTGAAACTTATAGCAACAAATTACATTCGTACTCTTTTCGGTGATTTATTTGTTTGTGACTAAACTATGTGTACCAACACCAGGAAAATAAATAAACAAGCCTTGACATTGCCATGTTGCTGATAAAATGATAAAAGTAATTAATGTTTCTTTAAAATTGGTAATGACCTACTATTGAGAATAATTTAATTAACTATCTATGTAACTTCTTCAATGCGGGTTCCAAACGACAAGGTAAAGCAATAATACGTATAACTTACTAAGGCAGATGCACTTGAAAAGTCTAGTACTATCAAAAAATTAAGCCGAATGTGGGTAGTGCATAATTAACAGTATCTAAGTTATTGCTCCACTACACGTTCAGTTTAATCAGCGTAGACCAGACACTAAATGCATTAAAAATAGATCAATTGAGTAAAGTAGGAAATGGGCTAGACGTACTGTTATATCATATATCTTTAGCTAAGCCGAGAAGTAGGGAAAAAATTCAATTATATTCGATAGCATTACCAAAGACTCATTAAGACCATACCCTGAAAAATAAATTCCCACGTTCGCTCCGCCTACACACCCCGCCACCCCTCATGTATAAGACGCGCTGCTGTCTGTATCGCGATAGCACGACCTAGTGTCCGATAGAAATTTGCGCGATTGATGACGCGCGAGTAAGAAAATAACACAAAAAGAATGGAGTAGTTTTTAAAATAAATATTTTTCCATCGTCACGCTCATTATCCCCGAAGAAGTAGCCTCAAGAGCCGCTTTTTAATATTCATTTACTACAAAAACTCTACTAAAAAGAGTAAAAATAATAAAACTATAGGGGAGAGAGGGTCAGTGTGTTTTTTTTTTTTAAACTGATATCATCGCGCTAGTTTCGCTTCAAAAAGGTTAGTTTTATTCTTAAAATATACGTTTAACATCTGTGTTAGAAAATCAAAGACAAAGATAGGACTTGGGAAGTTCAGTAATACAATATATACATTTAAAAAAGATGGTGACGTTATCCACTGTAACCCATGGGTGGTTAATACTGAATCAGGGATTTTTCGTACTGAGTAATTTGGTTAAAATGTTTCAGTGTCAAAAACCCACAGCTTTGGATTAACAAATTAATAAAGATAAATGGATTAAAAATAAAGATAACCTACTAAAAAATAAAGACAACATTTAGAAATGTAACACAAAATAGGAATAATTCACAGAAGATATTATTCTTAACAGCTTACCTAAGAAAAAGATTTGACTGAGTTTGCGCCTTACTGAAACAATGCTCGAATCAAACAAATCAATGTCATGCTCATGTGCAAGGCCTATTATACCTGTCGCCAGCTCGCAGAAGGAAGGCATTCTGCCTGTAACATGTAGAGGCATGCGGGACTATTATACCGCCAATTAGGCGTAGAGGATATATAACGATATGTTAGATAGTAATTCTGGACAGTCGACACTTCCAGATACTATCTTCAACAGGTAAGTAAGGTCGGCAATTTCGCAGCGCTGGTGCAGATGTAACAGGTGATGTTTCTTATCAAGATCAAGGTACATAGACGAGTCATATTTATGTTTAAAGAGGTAGCAGAGGTATTCAAGAAATATCTGTTAGATATTTTCGATTCTTGAAACAAGGTCCTTGTATCTGGGGTTCTAAACCTGCAATGCATACTCCAAGTGGCTTCAGACGTAAGTGCAATACAATATTTTTAACCATTTTACTTGAGTGAAACATTCATACGCATCACAAAATTCAAAATTCAAAATCATTTATGCAAATAGACCTTCGCAGGCACTTATGAAAAGTCTGACTGTAATACTCTAATACCGGTTCGGAAGGTTGCATTTGCTGAGAAGAGCCGGCAATAAACTCAGCAATTACTCTTTTCAAAACAAGCTTAGATTCATTACATAATATTTACATTCTAATCGCACTGACAACAATTGCATGCCCCAGTGCGGCGGCAAAGTAGACTGAATCTATATTTAATAAGTAAATAAATAAGTGGCAAACTTAGGCAGACGAGAGAAGCGCGTCAGCATCAGAAACAAAGAACATGAGAAGTCTTAATGCACCGTTTTCGTTAATTTACAAATATTATCAATAGCAAAGGCCCCAGTAATGAACCCTGGAGAATGCCACTACATATGGGAACCTAGCTTGATATGTAGTTATTGACAACAACAGCATGTCTCCGATTTTCTAGGTAAGATGAAAACCATCGACACCTCTTATGCCTATGCCTTTTAGCTTGGATAAGAGAAGACTATGGTCGATTCTGTTAAGAAACCATGTTGGCTTTGGTTGAAAGAGTTCTTTAAAGCTGCGTAAACTTGATGTTAGATAAGATATTCAAGTATTTTGGATATTATACATAATTTTGAGATAGGGCGGTAGTTGGCTACTTCTAATTTAGAACCCTTCTTGTAAATTGGTAATGAAGGCAGACTTCCAGACAGAAGGGACATAACAATCAAGAAAGGCTCTTTTGAACAGAATGGTAATTAGGAAAACAATAGTTTTAGTACAGAATTTCGGAACCTGGGCATGCAAGTCACGAGTGCCAGCAGATTTAGATGTATCAAGGATTCACTTCAAGAGAGTGGACGATGAGGACGATCATGATGCTTTTACTGTTCAAGGACATTCTATTACCGCCAGTATCGCATCAGCGACGGCAACTGTACAGGTGTCAGGATCTTCTGTTGCGAAGAAGAGCTGCCTGCACGGGTACGATACGTAGTATCCACGCAAATCATCCCAGTCTGCTGACTTATAGTGCCACACACGACGACACCCGGGTGACCGGAGCAAATCGGGCCACGCACAAGGCACCTGCGTCCGGACGAGACAGTGGTCCCATGAGCCGAGTGGCGCATCCACTGTCACTGCATAGCCGTCCGGTCGCATAGTCAGCAGAAGGTCCAGTAAGGAGCTAGTATAGCTCTCAATATCTGGGATTATCGTAGGAGAAAGAATCAGTTGCGAGAAGCCATAGGCCAGAGCAAAGTCGTGAGCAGTCTTCCCCGAAAAGTCAGTGGACCGAGAACCATGCCACTCAACTTGGTGAGCGTTGAAGCTAAAATCACTAACTCCGCGGAGAGGTACTGCTTCAGTACTTTGTCAGTCATCGATTGCAGTTGCTCAAATAACCGTTTTGTCTCGGAGTCATCGCTGTGGGACCTGTTAAGGTACGCGTAAATTTTGGTGTGGACACCGTGATCTACGCGCGCTCACAAAACTGACAGGTCCCTGTCTTCGAGGCCATGGAGACGACGACAGCAAATATCCGTAGTATATATATATACTACATATATAAGTAGACAGGCAGGCAGACAAATAGACGGGCGGCAGTAGAGGCTTAGTAATAACACGATACACGTGTACGATATTTTTACTTGAATATAAAATTTTGTGAATAAACAACTTGAATACAAAATTTCATGCCCCTTTTCACCACTTTGGGGGTGGAATTATCAAAAAGGCTGAGACACTTATCACAATCGTCAGCCCTAAACACATAATTTGAAGATTCTAACTTCAAAACTGACTGACTTTCATTGAAACTTTCATTCAATCCATAAATAATCCAATCCATAAGAAAATATCCAAAAACTCTTCCTTAGTGGATGCCTATACCGTATAAGGTATCTTTGTGCAAAATTTATAGTCTACGTCCAGCGGCTTGGGCTGTGCGTTGATATATCAACAATCAATCAGTTTACGATAAATATTTTGAATTTGAAGCGCTTGTGGTGTAGCATAATTAGCCGTTCTTAATCGATCGGCAAAGTTAAGCTACCACCATCGTGGTCGGTACCTGGATGGGTGACCGCCTAGTGGTATTTCAAATCGAGCGTTTCCGTGCTACGGAAGGCACGAAAAGCCGTTGGTCCCGGTTATCACTTAATTGTGATAGTCGTTAAGCTAGTTGGATGCCTCATAGGCGGCTTGGAAAATCTCAACAGTAGGTTGGCCACTAGCCCTAACTCCACCGATCCTTAGTGGGCACGTGTGGTGGAGTATCTGCCCATTACCTTACAACCTCATTTGTGAAAGGAGGCCTGTGCTCAGCTGTGGGACATTATAGGCTGATGATGATGATGATGATTTTGAATTTACTAGTTTTATACAACGAAACGAGAGAATATAAAAAAGGTTACAAAATAATGCCAAAAATTTAGAACTGAAGTTTATAACGTCAAATAATTTCTAATACAATCTGATATTACAATCAATAAAATAATTACAAATGTTCACATCAAAATATATAATAGCTGTCCACCGCGGTTTCACCCGCGTTTTTTCCTGAATTTTCTTTGCTATAAACCTCACGGAGCCCGAGACCTTTCCAACGAATGCAAAACCGTGGAAATCGGTTCGTGCGTTCTGGAGTTATAGCGTCAGGAAGGAAAACCCGACTTATTTTTATATATTAGATTTCTTATTGAAACAAGAACGTTCGCTAAGTGAAAAAGTACATAATCCATATCTGTAAAATACAATGATTACAGACAAATCTAGGTTCTCATACTGCTACTTCTAATTTAACTATAATTCTATGTTTCGTTGGCGACTCCACTGGATCTGTTCCTTTTGTATTCTAAAATGAAACTAAACATAAACTCTGCCAACCAGGGTCATCAGTTTTTGACGTTTAAGAATACCCACGAGTTTAAATTTTAATGCTTTGTGATAAGGTTTATCTGTTAGAATCAAAGGTATGATGTTACAAAAGAATCTTACTATACAGGATTAAGATTCATTTTTCTCTATCATTTTTTACGTCAAAAAGTAATTGAACTGGTGGACAGAGTGTCTTTTGTTTACAAACATTGTCATGTCAAACAACTCGTCGAAATTGAAACTAATAATAAAAAAAAAAAAAACAAAAAACTAATACATCCTTTCTCCTGAGCGCACTGCGCGGTACTGAAGAACCGCTGCCTATTCATTGCTATTATAACTCGAGGGAGGACGAATACAAAGTTGAATATCGCGTGTGACGTTTGAACGTAGAATGGTCCAAAAGTAACTGACTAAAAGTTTAAAAACTAATTTCGTTTATAAAATGAGTTATATAATATCTAGGAAAATTTTGGTTTGCTATGCCCTAGTAAACTATATTTTCTTGCTGTAAGACAAATTTAAGACAGAAACCTGAAGCCGTTTACGTAGAAAATGATATTAAAGGTAAAAAAATACCATTTTTAAAACGAATAAATGATCGAATGAAAGTCTTCGAATCATGTTTTTGGCTTTTTGGGGCCCTAGATAAAGGTCTGAAATAACTTAAATTATAATTTCCTTTTTGATCAGACTTGTGATGGACTTAGAATATTAAGTCAAAAATGATGATAAATTTTGATGCCCCGTCTTAATCCTACTAATATTATACTTAAATGCGAAAGTTTGTGAGTATGGATTTATGTTAGTTACACTTTCACGCAAAAAGGACTGAACGGATTTCGATGAAGGCACACAGTTAGAATTTGTTCTGGATTAACACATAGAATACTTTTTATCCCGGGAAAACATACGATCCCTCGGGAATAATAATAAATAATAATAATAAAAATTTATTTTTTCACCACAATATTTGATTAGAAGTACTTACACATTTCATTCATACATATTTAGGCAAACTATATACTGTGGGAGACTGGTGCCTAAACTAGGCAAATTACCTGTATTTCAGGTCACCAGGTCTCCACTTACTAGGCTATTTACAATTCAGTAATATGTTGCTCATTTAAGAGTTGCAGTAGTTAAGTTAGGGAAATTAATAAATACATTACAGACAGAAAAACAAGGGTTAATATTGTTAGTAAAAATAGGTGTATAAGTGTTTGAATAGAATGTTTGTGTGTGTGCGGGTGAAACCGCGCGGGACAGCTAGTATTGTATGTAATGTGGGTAATTCGCGCATGAACACCTTATTGAATTTAAATGTAATTTGACACATAGAAAAATCACACCCTGAAATAACATACCGGTTGTTGTTTTGGTCAGCGACGAGCGACTCAGGGTCGATAATACAACTGATACTGGTGCTAAAAAATATATAAAAAAAATATTTAATTTTTTTTTAATAATAAAAATAAAAATAATATTATTTTGAAAATCATGTAATAAGCTAAAATATAGACGTAATACTCAACGGGTGTGCGAGGGGGTAAAGGGGTGGGGTGATGGCGGCTTGTGCCTAGCTCTAGTCAGTGCACGTGGCTAGTGACCAAACTTTGCGGTAATTTTATTTCAAATTGAATAAGGTATTTCTCAACACATTTACAGTATTTAATGGAATTAAGTCTATTTTTGGAAAATGTATTTTTTGTACTACCGCTCCTGGGTAGCTTGTCGCTGACCAAAACAACACCCTGTATAGAATACTTTCATTTCATCCCGTTGTAACATAAGATCCCTCAGGACGCGGTTAAACCGCGGGGCTAATAATAGTGAGTACTTATGGAATAATTTGAGGAGCAGGCGAACGTTCATAAGCGTACTTATCCCATTATAACTTTTATAAAAAAATATTTGATGCGGAAAAAACGTATGGGTCATGCCCGTTTCTGTTTGAAATCGCACATTTTGATACATATTTTGTATAGACCAGTTTTCAAAGATAAGACTTTAAAGAACCAATAATCGTCAATCATGGATAAGTCCGCTTATGTTCGCCTGCTCATAATTTTATACTTGTACAGTCGCGGGCACGTAACTTGGTAGAGTCGTTACATTTTATTTCAGTTTTCTTTAGTTCATACAAACATGTTTAAAAATAAATTATGGCAATAACCATGGAATAACGACAAGCAATAGTGACCATTTTTTTTATTGCACTAAGTGTAACTACCTCCATGCGCGAACTTACTCCCACCCACTACGCCAAAACCTTGCCAACCGTGCCGAAGGATGTACCTGTACGCTTACCATGCGTTTTCTACGCCATCGTAATCTACGATCTACGGTGAAACATTTTGTATGAAATGCTTCCAAACTTCATTATCTTAACGTAGAAAACTCATGGTAGAGGGAGGTACCTACTGTGATGATTTGTTGAATAGCAGCCTGAACATACAATACCAATCTTGACTTTAGTTGTCAAGGAATTTTCTGCATTTCGCAATTAACATGAAAGATAGAGAAGTCCCCATCGGTGACACCACGGGTGTTCTGTTGCTTATGCACCGATAAGTTATCAAGTTACATAAGTAGGAGTTAGCGTGGAGGTTAGATACCTAGACTACTACGCCACAGGTTGTGAGTTTGATTCTTGCCTAGCACAAAAAATTGTGTTTTTTTTTTTTTTTTATACCACTAAGTGGCAAACAAGCATACGGCCCGCCTGATGTTAAGCGGTTACCGTAGCCTATGGACGCTTGCAACACCAGGGGTATCACTTGCGCGTTGCCGACCCTGCAGAAATCTCTTCACACCCTTTTTGAAGAACCCCATGCTGTACTCCATGTTGTGTGCATGTTAATGCCTTATTAGGTTTCCATAGTACAAACTCTGAGCCCCGAGACAAGATGGTTGTCGACAATCGTCATCGTTAATAAACGATCAACCTTTGTATGGGATTGACATAAGAGATTGTCAAAAATCACGTGATATTTCGATTTGAAATGTCAAACCCATACAAAGGTTAATTGTTTACTAACGATGACGATTGTCGGTCGACAATCATTGACAATCATCGTCAAAAACAGGCCTTTGACAACCGTAAAAATCTGAGCGATAGTGTAGTGTACCATATATTGGTAGAAGAAGTAAAATAAGGCAATAGAAACACACAAAAAGACAGAGCTCTCGGACCCGACCAAAACAACAATACCGAATAGAATTACCAAAACTGGACGAGAACTTATCCGCAGTCAGACGGCAGTTATCATGGAGTTCCCCATAGCGGTTTTCCGGTAGTGCTACGACATGGGGTTCGAAACGTTCGAAAGCGTGACAAAACATTAGTAATATCCCCTGGTGTTGCAAATGTCCATATAAGTTAGACAGTTATCATGGTATTATAAATAACTGGGGCACAATATGAGCATTTTGCGGAAATATAATACAAACAACTATGAAGAAAAAAATCTTCAAATTTTGTACAGCTCACTCACCACATAAATCTATATAGGGTATTAATAAACAATACTTAGACACATGACTGTACTCATGATAACAAACAACTTTCCCAAAGAAACAAATCTTAGGGATAAATAACAAATAAAATAAAAGCTGATGGTGTATTCTTATTCTTGTTAGGTACTAAATATTATGGGGTAATGTGCAATGTAAATAAAAAAAAATGTTTCTTTGGGAAAGTTGTTTATTAGTATGAGTACAATCATGTGTCTAAGTATCGTTTACTGATTACCAGTCACCCTATATACGAGTACAGTAGTACCCAATTAATATGGCTTACCGATGTACCTGCGCAGAAGATACATTTTCAAAGCGCGGGAAACGCTATTGGTCGGCAGCTACCGCCATGTTAGCGCGCGCCGTGCGGAGGGGCGTATCTTGCGAGTGAGACGAAACTAACAGCTGCAGTGTATTATGAACCTTAAAGTAGTGATCTAAGGTTGATTGTAAGTTTTAAGCATTCTTTCGTTAATCTTCGGGGCCATACTTTCTTTTCTGCGCGAACGAAGATTCACGACGCGCCATATAAGTTGGGTAATACTGTAATCATTATACAAGTAAGACAATGTTCATGTCTTAGAGCAGCTCTAAATGCTCTACGGTTAATGTGTTGTACTGCAAAGGTGTATGTAATGTATAATGGAAAAACTAAAAGTACCTATTATCTCTATACGTTAATGTAAACGTTAATTTATTCTTAGTGACACTATCAACGAAATCCCCCGCTGATACGCGACGCTCGACCTTATATAAATACATGTAACTATATATAAAGAAATAATTTGAGGACTAATTATTTAGTGTAAAACACGCGTTACAATAAGTTTTACAATATGTCACCAATTGCTATTGCGTTTTGTGTTGCCGTTGTTGTATTTATTCAAAGTTGTAACTGTTGGCCATTTACTGAAGTAAATTATGAGATGTTGAAGGCAAATAGCGACTTCCTGGAAGATGATTTTGATAATGAAATATATGGTGACGATGTGCCTCACCAAAAAATCAGTTTGATTTATCCAGGTAAAGTCCTTTATTAGTACCCTCTTCGAAATTTATACGAATATCCGGTGATATGTACGTGCAGGCATTGCCGGATATAGGGGGAGGCCTGATGGACACGGCTCACCCCAGAATTGTTTGGTGCCCACCCCAGAATGTTAGTTATCCATCAGTATCGATACATTGACCATTATTTTTAATGGCCAGCTCCCCCCAGGCTCTAGAAAGTAACTCTAGATACGCAAATGCGTGCAGGTCATCCATTCTTGTTAAATGCGGCTGTATTTTTTGATGGGCTATTATCATATCTACCATGATAATAGCCCATCCTGGGCGTTTTGTCAGTGAGCCCAGGATAGACTCTCAAATACTCCTGCCGGAATACGTTGGTGCTTGCGGGAAATGTTCAACTTGAGGGCGGCATCTATGCTAACTAAACGGAGACCCTACCAAGTTCAATGGTTTTTTAAAATGTTTTACTTTGCCGAAAACTCAAACTCATTGCAGGACAACCATTGGCACATAGAGTTTGGCCAGGGTATCGCGGTACTTCAAAAGAGCGGAAATTTTGCATTAAATTCCTGATGAGTATAGGTAAATTACCTTATACGGAATTGAAGTGGCACGATTCCCTGGCCAAATTCCAAGAGTGCTTCATAGCTGCAACCTTTAAACGTTCACGCACCATTAGTCACGAAAAATCCCGGATGAGTATGATATCACTTAATTAACAACCGCAACATAACAGCCAAAGCATGACGTAAACATTTATAGGCATATATTTTTTAGTCGTAGGTATTCTTCTTTACAGGAACCAAATGGTGCGGAGCGGGTAATACAGCAGACGGTTACGATGACCTAGGTACATCTAAAGAAGCGGACATGTGCTGCAGGGACCACGATAACTGTCCTGACGTTATCCTTGCTGGAGACACCAAGTACAACTTGACTAACAACGCTTATTATTCCAGGTGAGATGGTCGTAAAGGGCCTTAAAATAAAAAAGGCTGGCATAAAGTCTTTCTAGCTTTTGTCCCATGGGTATGCTCTACAAAATACAAAACTGTTTTATGTAAATGTTTCAGTGAAAGTAGGTATAATTTATTGCCACGCAGGTTAGTCCCCTATTTTATTCCCTCAGATTTAATGTTGGACGTAGGTTAAAGGTTCATGATGTAGATATAGAGTTTGTAACTGCAGGTTTGGGTTGTAGAAGCTATCAAGCTTCTTAAATTTTCAATAACTACTCTTCCATACTTTTGCTGGGCTATTTACTTACTAAAATAATGTATGATATCCAGGTTGAGTTGCAACTGTGACGACAATTTCCGCCAGTGCCTCCACGCTGCCAACACCACGACAGCAAGACGAATTGGAGTCCTCTACTTCAATGGTTTGGGAACAGAGTGCTATAAGAAAGATTATCCCATTGTGAAGTGCAATAAGCATGGCGGGTAAGCATCATTACCATATTTCCTATCCCAGTAAGTAGCTTACGTAACTTTGTTGCAATCAGAACAACTTCATCGGTAGAAATATTGCTCGAAAATAGTCACTGTTTGCATTTGCAGCTACCGGAATCACAGAATAAATAATACATAGTACCAGCTAGAATGTAGAAAATTAATCAGATAACCGCTATATTGAACTGGTTTCAAATCGAAACTGATTGAAACTGAACTACAGCGGGGCTACCGCGTATCTATGGTGGTCATCGTAAATTAAAATTCAAAATGGTCACGAATTCAAACCACCAATGGTCTTTAAACTTCAAAATTACTACTCACATCACCTCCAAAGATACGCCGTAGCTAGTCCCGCTGGTCTGCTTGTGGTTGTTTTCTTTCTATTATGTACTGTTATCGGTGCAGCGATAGATGAAACTTCTTCGTTCTCCACTTTAACTTCACTACTAGAGATCGCTATATTATCTAAGCATTGTTTTTCTATATCTCCGGTATGTAAAGGTACCATAATGTTTATTAAATTTGTGGCACGCTTTGATGAACGTTTTTACAGGAAATGTCTCTCTTTGTTCTCGATCGACTTACTGCCGCTTTCTATATTCGATCTATCCTTAATTTTGCGAGTGTTTTTGGATTGTTATTTGACTTTACATTTCTCACAGTAAGTTGCATAACCACTATACGCTAAATAAAAGATGGATCGAGTCTTTTTGGTACACGTTTCAAAACGGTCATCACAGCGTGGCTCTAGTTTAGTCTATGAGTCTAAGACCTAATGTATTTTCTCTTTCTTCAGATGGTTCAATAGAAAATGCATCAACTACGAATTGGATACAAATGGTAAGAAGATCTACCAGTGGTTTGATGTAGTTAATTTTTGAGT
Source organism: Polyploca ridens (assembly GCA_951394255.1). Lineage (NCBI taxonomy): Eukaryota > Metazoa > Arthropoda > Insecta > Lepidoptera > Drepanidae > Polyploca > Polyploca ridens. Next base: position 5,337,960 of record OX596260.1, read on the forward strand.
AAGCTTCTATTTTGTTATTTCTAAAGACATTATTTATTTAATAGTTTTAAGTAAAAATAAATTTAAGTAATGTGACATAAAAAACTATTAAATCAACGTTGGTATTTTATTTAAACAAATAACATTTCGAGATAGTGAAAAGAAAATAAATAAAACCGTGTGGATGAGCATGTAAGTAATGTTAAAACAACTTTTTGGAAGGTTTGAGTTGTGCTTGTAATGTCAAAGTGTAAAAATACAATGAATAAAGAAGCGGCATTTGTATTATTTATTTTTTCTCAGCATATTTCATTGGTACATTGTTAGATTTATCCATTATAATGTTTTGCCATAATTTATCATTTAAGTATAAGTAATATACAACTGTTAATATTAAATTATGCACACATGAATGCACGATTAATATACATAATTTATATTATCTCGTATAAATAACCATACACGTAGTAATACATGCCGTGATAAAAGATATGGATACAGATTCATAACAATGTATAAACAAGTGAACAACTTCGAACGGTGTTAGAAATAACGCTAGAATATTCATTAATGATAGAAAAACTTCAAATACAGGTTATATACGTATAGATATGTAGCACAGTGCTTAGCTAAAAATATTAGACCCCAGGCGTACGCGCACGCATCATTATGTACAATCAATATTAAATATAAGTACATATATAGTTATACATTTTAGTGGACTAAACAGTGGGGCTATACATGCTATATTATATACGTACGGTTATTAGGAATCGCAAGCTAATCTGGATGTTATTATGTGAAAAGGTTTAAATACACGAGAACGAGAATGTTGTTGGATAGATACGAAGCGATATAAAGGACTTAATAGAGAATCCCTTGTACGAAGTGAGCAATCTTGAAATAGCCTACAGTCCAAGCGACCTTATCGATCAATATGTACAACAACAACATTAGAACATTTATAAATTATCTAGATTCAAACACTCAACGTCGCTTTGTAGGGTATTCCTTGTAGGTAACAGGGTTGTTACGAATATCAGCATCAGCCGATTATCAGCATTGTTTTCAATATCAACATCCGCATTAATTGATGCTGATTTTATTGCTGTGCATAAACGTTTATTTCCATAGATGTAACCATATCGGTAAAAAAAAGTATTGAAAAATAAGAGTGTGAGTGTAATTTTTTTTTAAATCGTTCTCAATCATTTAGGAAATAATCAAGAGTAGTTTGTAACAATTCAATGTTTTTTTAAACGCAATGGTTACAACCATTATAGCTAATATTTATGTGTCTGCTACTTCACTAGTCAGCTAATTAAAAAAAAACATGTAGCTCAACAATTCAAGTCACTATGATTAAAAATGTTATGCATAGTTAGAGATTGGTTAAAAAACAAGAAGAAATTCTTAACTTGAAAACTACAAAAATCGCGGAACATCATATAGGGGAGATTCGGGTACCTCTAAAGTTGCTCTACCTCTATTGACACTATTTGTTGGGACACACTGTATTTTAAGTAGTTCATTAATATCAGCATCAGCTGATATTAATTTCAAAAAATCAGCATCAGCATTCGCTGATATTGGAAAACCTGCATCAGCAACAACCCTGGTAGGTACCTACGTAAATAAGGTTAGGTCGGTTGCTTTTACAATTAATTATAAACATTAAAACTTTAAACATATGGAACATTACATTACGTTTCATGAATTCTTGAACCAACACGCTTACTCAAATTGAAATACATTAATTTTATTAAGTAACAATACACAATACAAGTCTTTTGCCGAATTGATACGACAAATAGCCTTAAAATTTGTTATTAAAACTAATCCAAAAACAAGGGGTATCGACTGAGGTCAATACCATTAGTAAGTAGGTATCCATTTTGACTTCGTAAAACCTTATAGAAAATTAAATTAAACATGCAGTCGATTACATACAGATTTTGGGAATATTTTCAGGTTATAAGAATTATAAATCAGAAGACAACAGTGCGATATCAAAGGAATAACATAATTTTTTACTTGATGTGTGAAAATGATCTATAAAATATATGTTAAACTTCCCACTCATAGGAGCATGAATGTCTGCCGATGCCAGGGAACAATGTCGTAGACACAATTATTAATAAAAATCAAGATTCGTTTATATAAACTTTGAGTACCGAAAGATTATTTTATTATTTTTAAGTGATAAATGACGCAGTAATTTAATAGTAGGTACAATATTTTAATGATGAAGATGGTATCACGTCTACTATCACAGAATATTATTATTTCGAGAATATTCAAAGGACCAGGCATATAAAGTCGACGAGGTTACATAAAATTCTTATTTTAATACTTTATCATTGTAATGATTTTGTTGCAGCTGAATATTTAAGTCTGATATTGGCAGATCTCAGTACCTATATTAATATATCTTATAATTGTACTAATAAATAATACATTTATTAAGATGATAATATTTCATTAAATAGAAGGATTTTGTTTATTGCATGGAGCCCATATTGATTTCTGTAAAAATTAATGTTTACTTGGATGACATAATGTTATTATCCACAGCAGTTACTAAACTTCATGGCAGTAAAATATTTATCACCATTGACCAAAAC
>OX596260.1:5340762-5631940 GCA_951394255.1 Polyploca ridens
CGCAGGAACACAACATTGTTATTTGGATGCGGTATTTTGAAAAGCGGAGGTATCTACTTTCCCAGTCGAGCTGCGTTTAGAGCGGATAATCTAGAATAAAACTATTTGTACCACCTCTGCTTGTTTTTAGATAGATAGATAGATAACGCTTTATTGTTACACCACATGAAAAAAAAAAAATACAAGAACTTAAAAAAGAAAGTGTTACAATGGGCGGCCTTATCTCTACCAGGCTTTTTGTGTACCAGGTTTTTTTTGGGCAGGCAGGTGTTTTTGTGTAATTTATCGATATGATTGTCACTAATTAGGTCACAGCACTAGCAAATTCCTAAGCTTGGCATTCAACTTGCGCGCTACTATATATACACGCGAAAAGGATCCCCAAATCATTAGATACTAGACGAAACGTCTTCAATCGCAATCCTCCAATATACTCCTACATCATCGAACAGGCCAGCCCACAAAACGTGAATTTAATGAATAATTGAGTAGTGTATCAAGGTAAAGTTTTCAGTAAACGTCTATCGTCGACCTTGGGAACTTACGTAAGTATAGATTGGGGCCAGTCCGCCGCCACCCTGTCTCGTACCCCATAAGATAAAGTGCGCTGACCTGATTTTAGATCCCCTCTCCACCCCCACTCTATCCTTTTACCTCTATAGAGCCTGCCAGACTCCTTGGCGACGCCTGAAAATTGGGCGAAACGGCCAGACGAAATATTATGCCTAAGCGAAAAACAGCTTATACCCTGTATGTTAAGGGCAATGACACAATTTATAAGGCTCCAGCATATGGGAGACCTCTGTACGAAATGAAAATTACGTATTTTATTACTTCAAAAAAGGAGGTTGGTTTTTATTTAAATAATAATAATGGATAAATAAATTAGCAGGCAGAATTTAAATTTAAAACTAATAACTAATATTTGATTTGAATGCAGTTCCTACATATCTTACAACTTTCTTTAGCAATAACAACTTACAAATCTGAGTTTTGTAAAAAAATAATCTCATCAAAATCTTCTTTGGGTACAGTCAGTGCAATATACGAGTATATAGCTTCTTTTATAACAAATATGATAGTCAGAAAAACCTAAGAACATTTGTAGGACCAAAGTTTAAATTTCATTTCCTTCTTTTGCGTCGGAACTCTTCGTTGGTAACAAGTATCCCTCCAGCGTAAAGCAAAAATGAAACTTTTTAATTTCGCCTGAAGAACATGTGTCAACGTATATACTGTAAGTTTTCTAATATCATATACGCTTGTGGAATGAAAATATGTGTGGTAAAAGCATTAAGCTAGTATTACTTGCTAGGTACAGTCGAGGACATAAATATGAAACACTTTGTGAAATTCAAAAGCAATTTTCTCGCAATGTTGTAGATTAATTGTTGTTAAAATAGTTAAAGCATAAATTTCGATGAGTTTTAGAGGAAATCGATGATGAATTTCACTAAGTGTATATATTTATGTCCTAGATTGTACCGGTCGTAAAATCGACAAATCCATGATCGCAGCACTGGGTTGTACAAAACTTACTGCTCAACCATCTTTTGTAATAAAACATTGAGATTTCAGAAAATGTTTAAATATGTCATTATTTTTATAAGAAACTTATCATTGAGTTCATCGCTATATTTTTCAAAATTGTTATCCCTCTTCAATCCAGCAGGTTTCTCAGTTCTCGATCGACCTATTGTGGCTAAGCTTGCTCTTTATCAATCATCCGCTTTTCCAGTCGAAAGGAAAAATCCTTTGATGTTTCAAAGGTTAGGGGGTGATGGCGGGGCCAAGTTAATAGGCACATTATACATTTTTCAATTAGACCACATTTAAGGGTGTTTTGCAATTAAGTACTTCCATATTATATGGAGAGAAACACGTGCGATACGTTACTCTGATACGTACATATAATGTGTTTAAGAGGCCGTATGCCAATTTTTGCCGATTTCGCTGATTTACGTGATTTAACAATCGAGATTTTACTGTTAAAATACTGTATTTCTACAAGTTTTAATTCACGATCACGATTTATGATCTAATGAATGAGCTACCTTTTCATTTTTATTATTTTATTTATTGCGAGATTTAGGTTGTTTTAAAAGATTTTTTATTGCCAAACTATTGAACTATTTAAAAATTTTTTTCAGGAAGTGAATTGTTTGTTAACTGAAGTTTATTTATGTTGTTATAATTTTTATGAACGAGAGTTCTAAGTAGCCGAAATCAAAAGCAATTCTTCGCCCATTTTGTCTAATAATTGACTAAGTTAAATATTTTTTTACTCAAAATTATTATATTAAAGTGGTAAAAATTGCTCCGTTTATTTTATAGATGACTTTCATAACAATGGACTGTATTTTTTTCATACCGTTTAGACGGCAAAACGATTTGTAAATATGTGATATTCTAAACCTCTTATAGCAATAATTCAAAAACAGCCGCCTGTTTGAGGTCGATTAATCAAAATTAAATCATAAAATTAAAAAAGTTGCTTGTTTATTAGATAATAATTGAAATGATCTTTCATGTTGTGCATTAAAACTTATAGAAATACAGTATTTTAACCGTAAAATCACATCTGTAAAATCACGTAAATCAGCGAAATCGGCAAAATTTAGCATACCTCTTAAAATCACTGTTTATATCACCAATAATTCACCTTCGTAGGTATTGGATATGTTTTAAAACATAAAATGCTATAAATATTATCTATAGCATTTTAAGTGTGTCTACATCAAAAATGTAAGTATTTTTTTACCTTTTTTACTAAAACACGCATAGTATATTAACGTGCTTTTTTCAACCCGAAAATATTCACCTCAGTGAACTGTTATATTAATATTGTATTAACGTGGACATTTTGGCTTGCTCTGTCCTAACGCTGCAATCGTTACTTATAATTATAATAGGAAATTACCCTTGGTTGTTTCAGGTGCCAACATGGCAGGGTTTTAGCGAGCGTGAGTAATTTTAAAAGCTATTTAATAACTTGCGATGTATGTATGTTCGGGTCAAATCTTGCAAGTCCAATTTCACCCACTTCCAGTGATCGTATGATATTTGGTATATATTAGTATATTGGAAGACAATGCAAGTATAGTCAACAAAAAAAGCTTGTAATAAAAATGTAAACAAAAACTTATTTTTAAATGCTTTTGTGAGCACAGTATTTAAAGTATACAATTAAGAATTCTATATATTTTTTTACTGTACCTATGTGTTTGACCACAATCTCACCGTGGTAAGTGTTGATGTGGCCGAAGGTGGTGAGCACACAAAGCCTAGAATGAACTGCGGCTCTAGAGTACAGATGTCGGAACGCACCGGCAGGTGCTTGGCGACAGATTTTCAACTTGAGGGTGGTAGCTAGCCAGGTGGGTACTACAAAGTATCCTACCACCGTGCTATGGTTTCCTCACGATGTTTTCCTTCACCGAAATTTAAAGCTTGGAGGATTCGAACCCGGGACCTTCGTCTCGGCATCCGACGTCACTAACACTGAGCTATCATCGCCTTAAAATATGATTCGTTTGAATATTCTAACTCTTTGTTTATACGTTTGAACGCGTAAACCTTGAATTGAAGAGTCAATTGTAACATTCTTATTACCTGAATACCTACATATTTTTGTATAATAAACAGCCTATAAGGAATATCACGCACAAGTGAAACCGCAGGGCATAGCTAAGCGATGAAGAAGAAGAAGCTATGTGGTCAAACAAGAACAAGCCGACCAAAAGCTCTAGGCAAAGCCAAATGCTACATTTTCCGCATACGGAATGCGAGTTTATATGTGGGTTATCATGTGACTTATCCTTAGCTTATGTAATTTTCCATACAAAATAAATATTAAAGTGGCTAGGGGAGCAGTGCAGCTGCCATAACATACGATTTTCAATTTGAAGGTGGTAAATAACCCTGTTATTCGTAAAATTTTAAGATCACCTTACTACATGAGCACAGTATTTAAAGTCGCCCAGCTAACTCGCCCATCCCGCGCACCCTCTCCGCGCTCAACGCTCTCCTGGAAAAAAATCCTGACTGTGATCTGTTTGCGGATGGATGGCCGGATATATTGTGTGAGTGTTTGCGATTCTGTGAGAAGGATGTATGACTGTGTGTTTAAATATATTATGTAATGTAAATAATTGTAATTTTCTTAATTTTTGTATATCTTTAATTATTGTAATTGGTGTGTAACTGTAATAATTCAAGTAAAATAAATAAATAAATAAATACATGAGGGTTGTTGAAAGGATGCGTTTCAAACATAATGGGCTAATCGCAGAAACTGTTGATTCGATTTTATGGGTCATTCACGGGAAGGGTCAGTATATTCATAGGCATAGTTAACTTAAGTCCCATTTAATCAGTAGTGTATAAAGCCCATTAATATTTTAGATCTTGCTATCTTAAAGAACATATAAGCCGGGCCGTTGGCGCAGTTGGTTAAGGTTCACCTACGCGCCGCAGGTCGTGGGTTCGATTCCCACACAGGACATGCATTTGTTTGCATGAACATGTCTGTATGTCCTGAAACTGGGTGTAATTATGTATATTAAGTATGTATTTACAAACAAAAAGTAGTATATGTATTATATCAGTTATCTGGTTTCCATAGTACAAGCTCTGCTTAATTTGGGATCAGATGACCGTGTGTGAGGAATGTCCCAGGATATTATATCCCACCAAAAACATTTTTATGTAAAATGTTGCCGCCAAGACATATAGCTCGTACTGTCAAAAAGTTATCAGATCTCATGTAGAGCCAAGCTTATAACTCTACATGCACTTACTCTACAAGCCCTAACTTCTAAAATTCTACACACCGTAGTCAAAATATGTGTCTAGGCCGTTTCTCTACCGTCACATGGGAGTAAGGTGAAACTTGTATTCACTGTTCATTACTTTTTTGTTATTCAATAGTTCTTGTAGTATTTAAACGGCACATAAAAATGTTTTTGGTGGGATTTCACTTATTTTTGTAAGTTGCTTGTTTTTTTTTTGTTTGAAATTTCCAAGTTTTATAATTTTCTTTTTGTTTGTGTTCTAATACAAGCTTACATACCAAATTTCAGCTTTCTAGGACTTCAGGAAGTACCCTCTGAGTTTTGATGATCATCAGTGAGTCAGTGACGAAATCGGGGATTTTTAGATATCGATAAAATCTAGAGTATAAGAGCTATGTTTAATAAGTTTACTATTGACATCATGTCCTGAGAATTTTGTTTATCTGGTGTAATCCAAACCCAAGTTATAAGGGTTCCAAAAAACGACGAAGCGCTTCGAGAAAAGGTAGGTAGTGCCCTTTCGCTTCGCTTGGCTGTCTTGGCGGGGGGGCACTTCCGTGCCCCCAGATTATATCAATAGACAAAACAGAATTTCATACAAAATAACTAAATTAATTCAAGTATTATTCTCAAGTATGTAATGAAAAATAATAAACTTTCATATAGGTAACTCATAAGTTTTGATACTTTATATTCAGTTTTTTTAACTCGCTGCACCAATCTTTCTATGTGATCTTGAAACTAGCATTTCTCTTAAAATGAAGGATCGTTGGGTTTTTAGGATGTCTAGACTAGACTTCATTTGTTTTGTCTAGCCCGATAGTACGTACTTATTCAAATACTACAGAACTTGCATAATTTACTGAAAAGTTTATTGGTAAATCGGAACTAACGAGAGACAGATTAAATAATATATTACAACGAACAGAAGAACTAATACGAAACGAAGCGACCAAATCCTGCCCCAAGCGAAAGTTGACTCAGAAAAAGGTCCTGGTAATTGTCTAGTGGACCAGTGTCATCCACTACAGCTTCCTAAGATCTGTCCAGACGTTTACGGCAGATCTATGTTGTCAATAATTGCAAATGTTGGAAAAGCTAGCCGTTCAACAATCGAGGCTGGGAATTGCACTAGCCCACTGCTGCTTCAGGCTAGACCACAGACCAACAGACGGTCGCTAAATTAGAGGAGCTGCGATTGGAATATCTACATCCATCATACTCCCCGGACCTTGCTCCGACAGATTACCATTTTTTCCGGAATTTGAATAAGTTCTTGCACGGAAAAACATTCAAATCCAATGAGGCTGTCAAAACCGCCTTCAAAGATTTTATTGATTCTCGATCCCACATTTCGTTCAGCAAAGGAATCAATGAACTACCTATAAAATAGCAAAAGTGCATAGATAACAACTACATAAATACTTTAATTGACTAACCCCCTTATTCATAATAAAGTTATCAAACTTTGATTATCTAAAATTCTGAAGTCTTTATCTGACATGTGACATTTGGTGATCGAAAGAGTGAGACGGAGGACACTATTACACTGATTTAGTTCAAAAGCGATTATGAATAAGGGGGATAGTATATTTCATAAAAAAAATCGTTTTGCTTTTCCATATAAAACGCCAATTTCATATGTAATAAGGACCTAATTGAACACCATCGTTTTAAATCAACGAATAATTAATCAATACCTCAAAAGTATTTTCACAAATCCTTTTCAAACGTTCAACATTTCAACGTGAATAGATAAACGAGAGATCTAGTTCCTTTGGTGTATCTTGGATAGATTATCCGATTGCATTCACGAACCCCGCAAATATCATCTGAGATATCCTCGCTACAATCCATCAAATATTCTGGCGTGTAGCAAACGTACTAATGGCTTTGGGGCGATGATTATGACCCTCTTTTTGCTACATATCATCTGTCGTTATATTTTTCCAATATTTTCATTATCTGATTCAATCATGAATAGATCCTTCATTTTACCAGCAAGTAAACGATGTAGGCATTACACAAACTTGTGTTCTTTTCAGGAAACAATAAGGTTTTCACAAAATATAGACACAAATACACAGACCTAGAGTTGAAATAAAATGAAACATGGAGGAACAGTCCCTTTACAGTAGTAATACCGAGCAATCCAATTCCGCAACTAGTCAGTGATTTTGCACTGATTTTAAACAGTAAGGACCAACACTGCATCGTATGTTCCCGACTTGACCAATCAGAGCGCTTTGTCGGTGGTGGGAAATTGGCGGAATATATTTCAAGCATTAGTGAACGTCATTGCACTTCTTTGGGTTAATTTGTTCGATGGCATGAAATAACACAGTTTTAGGAATATAATGATCGGAAAATTAAAGTCTGAGAAAACAAAAAAAACAGGAAGGGAGTCAACATGGACAAACAATAATAGTCAACATATTATAGCGGCAATAGAAATACACATTCTGTGAAAATTTCTATTACAGTTCATGAGATACAGCCAGCTGATAGACACGACGGAAGGACGGACGGAGGCTTAGGGGCCCGTTTGCACCCTTTGAGTACTATATACGGTAATGCTAAAAAGCAAAGAAATGAAGCTTGAGTACAGCGTAACAAAGTAATTGAGTTCCAGACGTAAGTGAAATGAACTGAAAAGCTAACTGCAGCTTGTTATACGTCACGATATGGTTGTATTGCTTCGAAATAAGCTTCACCTATTAGTTCGGGAACTATCGAGGGAATCGAGTAGTTTTCGAACTCAAGAATGTGTATTACTACATCAATGTCTGATCAAGATAATTTGGTGATATGTGAAAGGATCTGTGAAAGGATTCTGGATTGAAGGAAACTTACTTACGAGTTTGGTTTCTATGGTACAACAAATGATTAAAATGATTAAATTTAGCACGCAGGTAGTCTATTCAGAGAGGATCCTAGTATCCCATCAAGTCAAGCTACAAAATCAGGAAAATAACAAATCTAATAACGCTACTCCCTGGTTTCTTAAAATGCCATTCAAAATACTTTTAAGAATTGGAAACCAGCGAAAGCAAAGCACGTCTCGTTATTCTATCACCAACACATGTTGGATATTGGAGAAAAAGTATTGCAATTTGCAGCTTATACTTCTGAAAGTAAAAGAACTCTCATCGTAACTTTTCCATTTGGAAATTTCATATGTAGGTAATTTGTTATACTTAGCTACAGTAGATATAATATGAGTAGGCTCTGAAGCTCTGAGACTGACAGACTTTCTTTCGTATTATGATGGATTGTACACAGGAGACCTAATCTGTAGCAAAGTTATACAACCTTTCTGGTATATTCCAATGATTATCTTGCGGTATCAAAAAATCCTTGTAGTACTTGGACTTCTACAGAATATAAAGCACTATTAAATATAAGGGTTTGTTTAAAGGGTTCCTATTAAACTAATGCAAACATCCTCAAAATAGTTGTGTTCACAAAATGAATTTATCATTTGAGCAAAATCTGAACGCATAACCAACCTTTACACAATATAATACAACATATTCGGCATTTTCTCGTCGTCGGTACACTGTTGGCCCACGAAGGGTCGCGTGAGCTCGACCATTTGAATATTTCACAGCAACCGCGCTGGGTACGATGACCGATTATATTTTGTATACGAGTGCGATTCGTTGATACAGATTTTATGATGAGGCTTATGGGCTTGAAATATTAAGTTTTATTTTACGCATTCAGGATCAGATTACTTATTTTTAAATGCTGTGGGGCTTTATTTATGAACGGATTATAGCAGAAAGGGCTAGGGAAGTCTAGGACAATCAGCTGGAAGCAACTTGATCGATCAGAAGCGCAATCGCTACACCAATAACTCTTTGAATTCATGCATTCCTCCATTTTCCTTTAAAGTCAAAGCCAATTCAAATTCAATTTAGGCCCTAGTAACTTATGCTACTGAACTTACCACCAGTTGAGAAGAACAGGCTGAAAATATAGTCGTAACATGAATTAAAATAGCAGAGGAACGCTCCAAAACATTTGACTCCAAAATTCCATAGAGAAATACAGTTGGCCAAAACATAATTAAAAGAGATAGCCATACCTATAACAGAGCAGAATATCATATTAGCAACTGTAGCAGAAACAAAAATAGTATGCAAAGAAAATAGAACACAACAACTATTCATTTTATCACACATATACTGCGGTCAAGGAAAATTAAAACGTACATATTTGAGGACAGTCACAGTATAATTCCACTCGGTAAACGAACCGCGGCAATTCTTCGTTAATAATACGATTGGAGATCACGTAAGTAAGCATTTGTTCTGTATATGATAAGTAAACCTACCTCACAATCTCATAATACAAAGTTCACAGCATCAAGACATCTTGTTTTCGAGTCTTCGCATATAAAGCTAGCCTACTATTTCGTATTCTTATGGTCTTCTTTTGTTTTACATCTATTTAAATCTCTCTGGAGTTCTTTATTCGTTTGTTTCGAGACTATAATTGGAAAATGTAGCGTGTGGTTAGAAGTAGTTGTTGCATTGTCTAGAACCCACTTATATCAAGTGTCTTTATTGTTAGCTGGGGCTTTCAGTAAAATAGTAGGTTTTCTTAAAACGTATAATGTCCTACTCACTTATGCTATCTTAGTCTCACTCATCAAATATTAGTGACTTTTATAAAACTTAAAGGTTTCTAAAGTCATTATAACTATGAAAGATATTCTAATAGCTACCAAGTTTATCTGGGCTATTTTTTATTAAAATTAGAACAAAAACTACATGAGCAGAAAAAGGAGTACGCGACAGGCTGCGGCCGGCGTCAGATGCCAAATCCAGACAATTTGGACCACGCCTCGTACTTACTATGGCAGAGATAAAAACTTATGTGCATGTACTAGATGGAATATGTATGTAATACTTATGCTATTGTCTGGCTGGCAAGGCTTCCTAACTATTGATATGATCATATTTTTCTGAACGCAGTTTTGATCATCAATCTTTCCGATCTCGGCACTTTCACATTATAGATAATTTAAGTTTATAGACTGGATTATGATATCTAGATTTATGGTAATAGGGTCTATGGGCGCAATCCTATCAAGCAATTGTCTGCCTTATCTAAGACATTTTCAAGTACTTCAGGAATTATAAAATACTAGGTAGGTATAATCCTGACTAGTAGGCGTAAAAAAGCTTTTGAGTCGCGCGTCAGGTCTAAAAACCAGAAATTCTGTGTAGAAAATTCTTCAGGAGTAGGTAACAGTTATGAAACGATTGTGCAAAATTGAATAATCCACGCGCGTGAAACTGTGGGGCAAAAACAATCATTGCAGGTTGGGTCAAGTCCCCAAAGAGCCCAGCTCAACAGATGACCCAAGTTTATTGTAATTAGTACCTAAACTTAAGTACCAGTTTTCGTTATGAAGATCATAAATTTTAATGATTTTCGCAAGTTTGTCCTGTGAGTACAATATTTCAGCATACTGAGTGCGTTCAATGCGAACCTCGCCATCGTTGATTGAAGGGAATGGTGTCGAAATAAATTGATAATGTTTTAGGCTGAAGTGTTAGCTGTAATAAAACATCAATGTCTCTGATAACAAAGCACTCGTTCACCAAGGTTGAAACATAGATTTAACATAAAATATAATCGTTGCCGTATCTTGTTAAATACAAAACTTTCGATAGTATGTTCTTTCTTTTATTTGTTAATCTATTAAATGGTAGCATTCTTAAGGATTTCTGTAAAAAGCAATGATTATTAATGTTCTATGACTGTTAATAAGTCTATGTTCATTTTACCCTTTGCCAGGAGTTTTATTACCGAAAGGTCAGTGGACACATGTGCCAAGTTCATCAAATATAGAAAGCATCTAAAAACAATAAGGAGATTGATCAATAAAGCCGTCCCTTCATGCGAAGGACCACCCAAACGACTTGTAACCAATGTTGAAAGGCGCGAAGTCATTCCAACAATTACATGTTTATCGATAAGGTCCTCCTCGTGAACAAAACCAAAGATTTCAATATGCTCGTTATATTCACATTAAAAACCATTTTTTTCTGTACAACGGCAGGAAATATAAACAGTTTCACGAGCTCCGGATAACGACCGATCGATAAAGGCGAAACTCGAATGCGATTAACATTAACACATTCAGCGTTTCTATACGCTCTGTCGTCTTTTAAACTATAACTTGTACTTTATCGTTTAGGTTTAGGATCTAAGATAAGGTGTTTATAGTAGTACTCACTGTGGGGTCGTCTCCTCGCGCGAGTTACATGAGCTCGTCGGTACACTGCACCAGCGGTCTCTCAAGTTAGTTCGTATTACAACAGATGCACCTCTAAGCCACCTTGTCCTTAATAAGCGTAACATTTATATAACGAGACACATACCGACCGCCAACGAGACCGCTCGACTATAGGCGGGCTCGCGCGCGGTCCCGGAGCCTTCGTCCTGCCATTTTGGATTCGATCAGACTACTCGGCGCGGTGGGCGGCGTCTGTGGAGCGCGGCCGCCCTTCTCGAGACCTCACTGCGAGCGCGGTTTCACGTATCTAGTGGGCTTTTGTGTGAAAATCTAGATGTTACGACGGTCACTACGTTCGGTGGGAAAATAAAAAAGTATGAATCGTTCGGGCGGAGTGATCGGCCGGCTGCGAGAGGCACATGCCGCTCGATAGTCAGGCGCGTGCGCGAGGCGCGGCGCCGCGTGACGTCACGAGGTGTCGCGCCGCCGCCGTGCTCGCCAGCCTCCTCAATGGGCCGCCACCGACACCGCCACCGCCAACGCCAACGCCACCGCCACCGCCGACGTCGCCGCCACCAGGCCACTCATATGAGCTCATTATTTGCCTATCACTCACTTGGACAGTTTTAACGACTAAAAGCTTTCGCGGCCAATTAATGTCAATGAAACCTCGACGATTGTTTAAATACTTGCTTTTACTGTTGTAGTAAGAACAGAGTGAGTTTTAAAAATAACAGAAGAACATGTAATCTGTTTCCCATAGTTCGTACTTATATTGAAACAGTACTAGAACAATATGAGCTGTAATTATCTAACGCGAGCTCAAATTCTCACCTTGTTTTCATCATCACTTCTTGACGAATTTCTTCTTTCAGCGTCTATAATTAGTTGAGCATTACCAATTTCACTATCAGGTTCTTCTACAACCTCTCTTGCTTCCTTTACTTTACCATCACTTACTTCAAAATAATAAACGCTTGGAACCTCATCATCTTTAAGAACATTATCATTATCAGTTTGTACAAGAACTGATTTAGTTTTAAAAACTTTAGTTTGGGATATCCAAACACTTGGTATAGTTTCAATATCAGAAATATTATTTTCATTGTCCCTTCTGCAGAAAAATTTACACACATGCCCGAACATGATTTATGACATGCTTCAATTGAATTTTAATAGCATTAATAACTATTAATAAATATTATTTGTATTAACTTGCTAGTGATCCTTTTAAAGGCTTCGTGACTAAATCACAAATGAAACGTTATCCTATTAAGTATCGGGCTATTTTATCTTTTGATTGATAACATCATTTATTTTAATTAAATAGATATCAACCGTTTGAATATGGTTTATTGCCTCGAATTCAGGTTGTTTTATATTGGATGCAAACGACCCAAAAACTCGTCGTGAATATATGGAATAGGCTTATAGACATTTGGAGTTGCTCTGTAGCTAAAAATGATGATGATGACCAAGTTGAGATAACTATTGTATGGTCCAACTACTTCTGTCCTTTTTTGACGTCGGATATCAAAGAAGGACGTAATATTATTGTTTTAAGAGATTGTGCTTGGCCTCCTGTTCTAATTTAGTAGCAATTTTTTACCATAGGGTGTCTAAAAGACTAATTTATTTAGAGGTGCTTTGAATGCAGGACCAAATTCTAGAGAGATTAAAAAAATAGTTTTTTTTTATTTCTGAATGTTATTCAATTTATTTCATTTTCAACAAGATTAAGATGTAAGATTATTATAATAAAAAACCTTAATACTTATATGACAATGGTTTTATTTTTCTATTTACAAAATAACATACATTTACAAATACATAACGATTTGCCTTGAATTACGTAAGTTTATGTAACTTGTATTTTAAATTACAAAATAAAATAACCAATAACAGAATAAAATAAATTCGTGTGCAGGAAAGGTGCAGTTTGGAAACAATAAAATATTTTTATTCTTTTTTATATTACAAATATAAAACATACGTTGAAAAACAAACAGTTCACGTATATAAAAAGTTTGTATGTAAGAATTATTGTATAAACAATAATCGATAACAAAAAATATCTGTAAATTATGGAATATACCACAAAACTGAATATATTTCTTCTTAACGTTAAATTAAAAAGTTTCCAAAACTTAATAAGCGTATTTGTAAAGTTAGTGCCGACTGCTGAAATAAGTTCGGCCACTAATACAGACTACGCTTTTCTGTGCAACGTGCAATACTAAACACAATAATAAAAAACGCGGTAACTTTTTCGAATCACAAAAATATTACATCGACGGAAGAATTTAAAACTGCTTTTACAACTTTGAACATTTCGTCTCTATTAGGTCTTATATCGATTACAAATTTTCTAATTTTGCGTGCATAAAACATGGACACGGTGCAAGAATTTAAATTCAATCAAAAATGTTCTTTATCCAGCATTTGTTTAATTTATTGCATGAAGTGCTTCTGTTGTAAATCTTTTATATATCCTGGATTTGTGCCCCCCACGAGACAGGCTTGACCTAGTGTGGGGACCACCAGTGACTAATTGTATAACCGTGTTAATTTTAAAATGCAATAAACTTACATAATGACATCTTTTAAAACAAATTTATTTCACAAAGCTATTAAACTAACGTATTAATGACCGTTTTGACATGAGTTTGATCGATTATGTGCAAGTTACGTCTACTACAGTATAAAATTAATAATTATTTCCATGTACAGTATATTGTTTTTTATAAGTTTTAGTTTAGTTTTAAAATCTTTACCAAGGTACAAATATTGTAAAATGGAATTTCACGTCATTAGCGTGTTTTCGTAACTGAGAAGGTGCATTTATATATTTTCTAGTAACATTAACTATATTATTATTATTATTATTATTTACAAGTCATTTAACCCTGTCACAACCTTAACAAACACCTAAAGATAATATTGTGCTAAGTACCAACCTTATCTAATGTTTAAAAATAATTATAACAATGTAAATAAAGAGATAAATAAAACGTACGAACGCAACAGTGCAGTGTAAAGGAAACGGAAACAGACCGGAACAAAAAAGGTATATAATTCAAAATGTCAGGTCCCTAGCGCATCAATGATTTATTATTTAACATATATATATTTTGATCAATCAATATCCAAGCTCTTGAAGCTGCTGGTAAAACTAGCGAACATGCCTTTACTGGGTTTCTTAATTCTTTTCTTCTCGTCAGCTTTAAAAACTTCAGTTTCAACCAACCATTCCTTGTAATTTTCTTCTATATTCTTTCTTTGTTCCTCATGCAGTTGTTTGACTGAAGGAAGAGGGCCTCCAAAATCTTCAGGAAGGAGTTCCTTGTCGACTATAGAAGCTGGGCCTTCGGAACAAAAGTTTAGAAGGTTCAGCAAGTTGGAATGTATGAGAGGCTTAACGAGACACATGACCTGGTTGATGAAGGAGACAGTGTGGACCACGTGGATCTTCTTGAGGCGACATGGATGCGCATTCTGGAAAAAGAATTGTAATGTAATTTAATTTGGCAACACTGTGGAAGTGTGGAAGTGTTGAAGATTTCTTGGTCGAAAAACTTTGATGGTGAATTAACAGTAATAACAAGGTCGGGTATATCTTCCAATCCAACGCAATCTCATTAAAATCATAAGATCTATTAATTAAATGAAACTAACCTGAATATAGTGCATGAAAGCTCTAAGCGCAGGCAAGGTCACTCTCGTAAGGTGTCCGATACTGCAGCCCTTCATATCAAATATAACGATATAGCCCTCAGAGAGCCGGTCCTCCGACAGCTTGACGTCATTGAACATGCAGAACACTCGCACAGCGTCCGCGAAGTTTAGTTTGCTGTAGTCGAAGTCAGACAGCCGGTAGAACAAGACGTGATAGCCTTCCACCGTCTTGTTTGGAAACGCTACCATGTGGCTGCAAAATAAAATAAACGATTTTTATCTATATGTTAATGCGAGCTTCAACTGCTGCGATCATAGAGTTAGGATATGCTGCGATAATATAAGTTACTCGTAATTCTAATCAAACATTAAGAAATTATAAACTCTCTATGATATCATTTTATGAATGAATTCCTGATGAAATGAAGAGAAAAATAAAAATGGCCGCTACCACGTATAACTTTCTTTGGAGTAAAGCCAGTGAGAGACACGGAGAAGCAATTGCCGTCTCCCTTGATATCTCTAAGGCTTTCGATAGGGTCTGGCACACCAGCCTTCTAAGTAAGCTTCCATCATATGGAATTCCTGATGGCCTGTGCGCTTAGATTTTCGATTTCCTGAGTGATCTATTCAATATTTGTGAATATTTTACTATGTTTTATCTTTCCTAACATGTATTTCGAGTACATAGACGGGTGGTCTGTCTGACGGACGGTCTACGAGTGGTCATAGACGGGTGCTCATCGGACCTTTTGGCAATCTATGCCGGAGTTTCTCGGGGATCAGTTCTCTCTGCAACCTTATTCCTGCTGCTTATTAACGATCTGTTGAAACCCGGTATGTTTGGGTACGCAGACGACAGCACTGTTGCAGAGAGATACATTTCCAGTGTGCGAGCAACCAGTGACGAGATCCAACTGTTGCGAGAGGCCATGGTAGAGCGTTTGAACGTGACCTTACAGGCAGTGTCCGATTGGGGCAAAGCCAATCTGGTCACTTTTAACGCCACCAAGACGCAGGCATATCATTTCACCGCCAAACTGAGTCCTTTCCACCAGGCTCCTACTATCCAAAATATATCCTTGCCAATATGCGATCGGCTTGATCTCCTCGGCATAACCTTAACAGCCAAAATAAACTTTGGCTGTTCTATTGAGTCGAAGGTAGAAACAGCTGCTAGAACTGCTAGAGCTGCACGGCTGGGCAGTTTTTTTTTTTTTTTTTTTTTTTAATACCACTAAGGTGGCAAACGAGCATACGGCCCGCCTGATGGTAAGCAGTTACCGTAGCCTATGGACGCTTGCAACACCAGGGGTATCACTCGCGCGTTGCCGACCCTGAAGAAATCTCTTCACGCCCTTTTTGAAGAACCCCATGCTGTACTCCATTGGGAAAACCACGGCGGGGAGCTCATTCCACAATCTGAGCGTCCGCGGAAGAAAACTCCTTTGGGCCCGCACAGTTCGAAACAATTCTGGTTTCAATGTGTGAGGATGGACTCCCCGTCGATGGCGGGAGTTGCGATGGTAGAAGGTAGCCGTGGGCAACAAGTCGAACAATTCTTTAGAACACTCTCCGTTGTACAAGCGGTAGAACACACATAAAGAGGCAAAGTCTCTCCTCAGACTGAGAGGTTCTAAACCGCTTGTGAGCTCGGGATCGTCAACAGTTCTGATGGCACGTCGCTGAACCGAGTCTAAAGGCCCAAGCTGGTATCCAGGTGCTCCCGCCCATAGGTGACAGCAGTACTCCATATGAGGCCGGACTTGTGACTTATAAAGTTGTAGCCTTTGCCCCGACGTGAAGTACTGCCTCGCTCTGTTGAGTACTCCGAGCTTTTTGGATGCCAGCTTAACCTTGTCTTCCAAGTGACTTCGGAACAAAACGTCGCTAGAAATGTCGACGCCAAGGATCCCGATGCTTTCACTGATGTTCAAGGAGGTGTTCTGGAATTGTGGAGCCACAGACCATGGGGTTTTCTTAGCGGTGAACGCGCAGGCTTGAGTCTTGGTGGGGTTGAAATGGACTAGGTTTAGTCGACCCCAATCGGAGACACTAGTTAATGTACTCTCGATTTCAGACATCAGCCGTTCGTGACTTTCCTCCACCTCGGAACGAGGGGTATTTGCACGGCCCGTGTAAAAAGCGTCCCCTGTACTGTCGTCCGCATAGCAATGAATACCGTCAATAGACAGCATATCATTGATATGTAGGAACAGTGTAGGGGACAGCACAGAGCCTTGCGGGACGCCAGCATTTATGTCCATGCTATCAGAGCAGCTACCGTCAACGACGGCTCTTATGCATCTGCTGGACAGAAAGCTGGTAACCCATGGTAAGCTGGCAGTTGCTCCAACTTTATAAAGCACAAGTCCGGTCATGCATGGAGTACTGCTGCCATCTTTGGGATGGATCCGCTAAGTACCAGCTTGACACCCTCGACTCAATAGACCGCCGAGCCAGGGGACTCATCAGAGATGAGTCATTAATGTAGGCGAATCTCACGTGCTTCGACCATCGAAGAAAAGTTGCTTGCCTATCAGTTTTCTATAGGATATATTTTGTAGGATTTTTTCAACCTTACTACAACATCCCCATTCTTACAACGAACCACAAGACGCGGGGTTCACCCATACGTTGTTGACATACCGAAAATACGGACACAGCCTAGCGTTTTGCATCCTCATTTATAATGCGGACAGCAAGGGAGTGGAACGTGCTTCCGGCGTCTGTTTCCTGACTCATACAATCTAGGGACTTTTAAGGCCAGAGTGAATAGGTTCCTTCTGGGTAAGCGTGTTCCATCTTGGGCTTCGTCTTCGTCCGTTATGGGCTGGTCAGTGGCCAAACGCAAGCAATAATACCTGCTTAGGAATCTACCTACGGAATACTTCAATTATTGACAAGTAACAATATATCATCAAGCTGCAAATGATAACATAATTGTAGATTATTAAAATAATTAGTTACGGAGTAGGTAATAAAGTGATTTATTAATAACCACACATGACTTGAGAATTCACATAACAAGCATCGATGATTGCCACTCTTATAGTTTAGTTTAATCCTAGAAATAGTTTTAAAGTAGAGTTAACCAAACTACACAGAACCCTAACATAACATGTATGCGGTACAACAAAATCTTACTTTGGATCCAATTACAGTAAATTACAATTCTCCGGAGTAAACTAAATAAACTCCAAGTTCAGTCAATTTAACTTTTAAATTACTCTTACGATTAGAAAAACAAAAAGTCAAACAATAATCTAGAAAACTGCTTTTTACAATAAGGATCTAATATATATAATGTCTGTAATTATAAAAATCAGCGATATCAATATAAAGAGGCATGATTGTCAGGATTGTATGCAAATTCACTTAATTGTGCGTAGGAACTTACGACCTGCGTACTGGCAGGTGGCGATATTATTGACGGCACTTATTATAATAATATTGCGATGATTGTAATTTTTTTTAATAATATTAAGTAGTTAATTGTAGGAACAAAGTAAAATTTTTTTTTCTATATATTTCTTAATAAATATGATATTCCATTGTTACCACAGATCATTAACGCATGTTTGACAACTGACCCTGATTTTGATGTCATGTCAATCATTGATACTTGAAATTTCTGAATTGCATTACCTACTTCAATATTTGTGAATATTTTACTATGTTTTATCTTTCCTAATGTGTATTTCAATTTAATTCAAGCCTCGGAAAGAAATCTAATCAACTCTGCAGTTCTCCTACTAATGATTCTCTTACTGCTGCTCGGTTTAAATATTCGATTTATTTGTTATTTCAGACGTCATTGACGATGACAGGTATAATATCAACGAGAAATTTGGCTTTCAGAAACTAGCAGTGGTGCGTCCGCGCTACGCGAACCGAGCACGAGCCGAGCACACGTAGAGCACGGATTCGCGTAGCCTGGACGGACTTGCGAGCCTCGTACGAGCGTTTGGATCGCGCTCAACTGCACACCGCTTTTGTTTTTTGACGAACACAGTGATTCGCATCACGCTCATGTTGTAGGTGCCCATGCTCATTGTACGTCCACACTTGACATCGCGAGCAACTAATGACGAAAGGCTCGGCTCGTACAGTAGTACCCAATTAATATGGCTTACCGATGTACCTGCGCAGAAAATACATTTTCAAAGCGCGGGAAACGCTATTGGCCGACAGCTGCCGTCATGTTAGCGCGTGCCGTGCAGAGGGGCGTGACTTGCGAGTGAGACGGAACTAACAGCTGCAGTGTATTATGAACCTTATAGTAGTGATCTAAGGTTGATTGTAAGTTTTAAGCATTCTTTCGTTAATCTTCGGGGCCACACTTTCTTTTCTGTGCGAACGAAGATTCACGACGCGCCATATAAGTTGGGTAATCTGTACTCGGTTCGCGTAGCGTGGACGCACCATAAATCGTGTCAAATATCAATCCACAATCGAAAAATAAAGCATAGATCGGGATATAGAAATTGGCTCTACATTTATGATCCGTGTACCTTTATTGGGTATAAACGGCTTTTATGAACCTTTATTTCATCTTTTTAATGAAGTTACTAAACTTCTTATAATTTATAATACTTACGTGATGTCCAATATAGATTTGTTCCTCTGCGACAAAGGATCACGATTGGTGAACAGATCCGGGGTATTTGCACGTAGGGTGAAGTAACACTCAATGGTGTCTTTTGTCTCTTTCACTTTGTAGTAGTTAGAGTGGAGGAACAGAAACAAGTAGTCGTCTGATATGTGGGGCAGATGAGGCTGGCTTTTCATCCTGGAATGCGAGAACAGGAATAGTTGAAATTATAGACCAAAATACTGAAGCGAACTAACTAGATTGGCCGAAAAGATTTTCTTCTAGTTTATTTGGTACGACCACAAAAAGATAACAGCCATATCCGAATCTTCTGAAACATGCCAAGTTTCTTATATCAAGACATCGATCCACTATCCCAATGTGGAGCTTCGTGTCTTATGAGAAAAACATACGTTCACGAGGGCTAGGCTGTCACGGGATAGATATATATTCGCGCCCATAACTTTTTTCTGTTATTCAATTATATGGTTTCTATAAGAAATATCAAATATTCTAATCATAAAACCCAGTAAGAACACAACCAAAGTAAGTTGTGGCTTACTGGCTTGATGATATTCTTCAATTTGTTGAATTAGTTTCCGAACGTACAGTCATGTTATAGTCTGCCTGTATCGTTACAACTACTATCGTCTCACATTTATTGAACAACTAGCAGCGAAACCCGGCGTTGCTCGGGTTAAAATACATCGCATGTTTAATGGTATAAAAAATATATAAGGATAATTTTTTTAACATATTATAGATTTCTATTTTCGATATTGAGAGACGTTCCAGAACATTTATAATAGTTTGTTCTTTTTTTTACTCGAATGCAATCACAATTGAACTGACGAAAAGTCACTGAATTTCGATTTATATACCGAAATGTCCAGTACCAGGTCACTCTACAATATTTAGATGTACATCACTTCGATTTGGTTTTTATATATCAATAATAACACTCTTACACATTTTGGAACTTTTCAGACCAATCCAAAAATTCTCGATCATAATAATGCAGTGCAACTCATTTATGAACTTCCCAGATAATTCGGAAAATTTCTAGAACGTTCTCGAGCATTCTAACTCGATAATAACAGTATTGGGACATTTTGGAACTTTCTGGATGAAGCCAGAAATTTTTAGAACTTTCTCAAACATTCTATATCGATTATAATAGTTTGCATTCATTCTATAATTTTCTAGATCATTCCAGATATTTGTTGAACTTTCTAGAACACTCCAGATAAATTATAACCGTTTTACTAATTTTGGAACTTTCTAGATCATTCAAGAAATTTCTCGAACATTCTAAATCGATCATAATCAATTGCACTAATTTTGTAACTTTCCAGATCATTCGGAAAATTTCTAGAACGTTCTTGAACATTCTAACTCGTTAATAACAGTTTTGGACATTTTGGAACTTTCTAGATGAAGCCAGATCAATTATAACCGTTTTACTCATTTTGGAACTTTCTAGATCATTCAAGAAATTTCTCGAAAATTCTAAATCGATCATAATAAATTGCACTCATTTTGGAACTTTCCAGATCATTCGGAAAATTTCTAGAACGTTCTTGAACATTCTAACTCGATAATAACAGTTTTGGACATTTTGGAACTTTCTAGATGAAGCCAGATCAATTATAACCGTTTTACTCATTTTGGAACTTTCTAGATCATTCAAGAAAGTTCTCGAACATTCTAAATCGATCATAATCAATTGCACTCATTTTGGAACTTTCCAGATCATTCTGGAAATTTCTAGAACGTTCTCGAACATTCTAACTCGATAATAACAGTTTTGGACATTTTGGAACTTTCTAGATGAAGCCAGAAATTTGTAGAACTTTCTCAAAACATGCTATATCGATTATAATAGTTTGCATTCACTCTAGAATTTTCTAGATCATTCCAGATATTTGTTGAACTTTCTAGAACATTCCAGATCGATTATAACCATTTTACACATTTTGGAACTTTCCATTCCATAAATTTTGAGATCTTTTCAGAAGTCCTCATGCGTTAGAAAAGGACAGCAATATATGTTTTAACATTTTCGCCACCCACAACCACCCCTTTCCACCCACCGCGACCAAACTCCCATACTACCACCTGGAGACCAAGGGGTATTTACCACCCCAACGGGAAGTTGATTGGGGTTGGTGGTGATTGAGAAAACTGCGTATTTACGTACCCACAAAAGCATTTTATATATATTATTAGATTAGAAGACTATATAATTTTATTATTTTGTAAAATAAAATGAATTTGTTCCATTTTATCTATTATATGTTATATTATTCACGAATGTAGTGGTTTTTATGATACAGCAAAAATCTAAGTGGCTCTTATTTAGATTTGAGTAAATAGCTGTTGTCACGACATAATATGCCAATTCAACAATGTGTTTTGTCCTAGAATGTTAAGCTAATAACATATGGAAGTGTGGATATCAGAGACTGACAAAAAATAACTAAAGAACAAAATTAGGTACTTATATGTCTCACAAATACAGCCGCATATCCAGCGCTGTTTTTGGCAAACATCAAGAAATAATTCATGACTGTGCGCTCTGTAATAAAGTTTTTGTGATACATTCACTATTATTGTTTGATTAGTGTTATCTTTTCAAGTAGGAACTTTAGCATTTAGTTGACCTTCCTTATCATATCAATCTGAGTAGTGAAAAATACTGTCTTCAAATAAAAAAGATGTCAAATATTTTTGTTCCAAACGTGGGGATTTGCGTTTATCTCGAGTCACATATTCCTACAGTAGCAGGCGAGGCTCTGGCTCCAAGCCATTTTCTGCAAGTTCTTAAATAAGCTGCAGTATTTTGTATCCTAAATCTTGCAGAAAAGTAACGTTCTTGAGCCTATATCAACCGCATAATACAAGTTCTGCTTATTTTGGGATCAGATGTCCGTGTGTGAGGAATGTCCCAGGATATAGTCACACTTGGCTTCAGAATAGC
This sequence comes from Polyploca ridens, assembly GCA_951394255.1. Lineage (NCBI taxonomy): Eukaryota > Metazoa > Arthropoda > Insecta > Lepidoptera > Drepanidae > Polyploca > Polyploca ridens. The sequence continues at coordinate 5,363,058 of OX596260.1, forward strand.
ACCATGTAGAGTTACGGGCCAATACATCAATACACAAACCGTCCTTTTAATTTAATCCCACCAAAAACATTTTTATGTAAAATGTTGCCGCCAAGACATATGGCTCGCACTGTCAAAAAGTTATCAGATCTCATGTAGAGCCAAGCTTATAACTCTACATGAACTTACTCTACAAGCCTTAACTTCACAAACTCTACACCTTAGTCAAAATATGTGGCTTGGCCGTTTCGATACTACAAGAAATATTGAATAACAAAAAAGTAATGAACAGTGAATACATTGTCAAGGAGGGCAGGTAAGATTGATAAACAGGTAGACCACCTGATAGCAATTGTTCACCGCCCCTTATAGACAGGCAATGTGGTGCTTACCTTGAAGTGCTCTTTTACGCCCTTTTTGAAGAACCCCATACCATAAGGAATAAAACCGTTAACAATTACACATATACTCGTATGTAGTTAATATATATTTTTATTAAATTTATTCACTTGTAAACAGTGTTGAACGCAAGTGGGTCGCGTATTAGTTTCATGGCCCACTTCCAGGGCATAAGAGGGACATACTCGTATATAATGCCCCTACGATTATTAAGCCTGACAGGAATCTAGCACAAATATCTGAGGATTCGTCTCGAATTTAAATCACCAGGGGACTGACAAAGGGGAAAAAAGGTCAGCCTTTGACCTATTTAACCAAGTCTTGTACAAAAATGGCTCTTGGATATTTGTTGTTATCGAAATAATAATAGTTTAGGAAAAGATTATCTTAAAATAATATTCCTTTGCATGACAGATAAAATATTTTTGTGTCAATGACTTTATTTACGGAAAGAAATCAGCTACAATATAAAATTGCCATTGCTATATTTGTAAACGCATTTTCATATTTCTAATCATGAAAGTATTACGACTTAATAGTTTCTGAAATTGCCATTAGACTTTTGAAAACTTCAGATTCACTACAATTAACTATATTTTGTATATTTGTTGTAAATATTTTTATGTTAATTGTAGTTATTTTACAACATATATTTTTTAAGTTAGAAATAAATAAACGTTCTTTTATTTATAAGTTACTTAATGCTAGAAATAAGATTAAAACGATTCTGTAATTTTAGTGCCATTTCAACATAAGCCTTTCGATATACATAAAGAAATGAATCTCTTACCACTCTCTTATCTGCTGTAACTCTTCTTCATGACCCTCGGGCAGCGGCTTCAGACCGCGCATGAACGGGTGCAGGTATTTGGTTGCCGCCATTGCTGCGCGCACGCACCCTTATCCACAGACCTGTAACAACCACAATCATGTTTTTAATAACTTGTTTGTTTATACCACAAAGTGACTAAACAAGCATACATCGCCTAGTGGCAACACCAGGGGCATCACTCGGATTACCGACCATTCCCCCCTCCCCAATGAGCTCAGTACCCCGAGTGTATAGTTTTGCAAAGAATAGGGATGATTCCTGGGCCTGTAGACAAGATGGTTATCGACAATCATCATCGTTAGTAAACGATCAACCTTTGTATGGGTTTGACATTTCAAATAGAATTATCACGTGATTTTTAACAATCTCTTATGTCAATCCCATACAAAGGTTGATCGTTTACTAACGATGACGATTGTCGATAACCATCTTGTATAGGGGGGCTGGGTAGAAAAATAATAATTCGAATTAGTCGTCGCTTGCGTTTGTAGGTCTCATATGCAAACGCGATTTCTATGCAAACGTTACACTCAGGGTCCTGCAGACTTTACTCACGCGCAGGAACACCACATTGTATTATTTTAGGTAGAAGTACTTTTCCAGCTGCTCTTTGAGCGAAAATAGACAATTCTCTTTATACCACACCTAAAAGCGCTCATGACATCATGCTGTACCTACTCCATTGGGAAAACCACGTCAGAGAGTTCATTCCACAACCTTAGCGTCCAAAATCCAGAACATATGCTATCATTGTGCTAAATTTCAGTAGATTTTGCATTCGCGTTTATAATATTAGTGTGATAAACATTGAGCTATTATTACTTCGTATAGAGAAGCTATCATAAGCAACGGTTATGTTCCACTTTATTAGAGTCAACTAAAGTTCTCTTTAGCGCTGAACAATAATTAGTCGTTTAAGCAGACAGTAGAAACACGGAATGCTTTTAGGAGTATTTTTCTCGCAAACACCGTGATTTTCACGGCGCTTACGGCGCTTCATCGTTCTACAACAACAAATGTGGCCGGATGGCCTCACTTGTACGGAACATAGCTGTGATGTGTGGCGTTCCTTTTGGTATAGTTACTATACTCTTTGGTGTGGCGTCTCCTCTATACGTAGTAATAATAGCTCAATGGTGATAAAAGTATTGGTGCAGCCATTACTAAAATGTAGATTATTGCAAAAATAGGTATTATTTAGTGGTATAAAAAATATTTACGGCAATAAAAAACAATTAACATTCAAATGGCGTTAATTTTAGCGGTAGGTTCTCATTATACTCTATCCTGGCCCACTAAGGTTTGTTCCTGTAGCCTTCACACATCCTGGTTCTTACTTATTCTAATTGCCCTCACTCTACACGCATAAATTACACTATACAAATACTTGATTATTTGTAGGTAGATATTTACATACATAGTTAAGTTAGGTATTTTTGACATTCATAAATATGCTTAAATAAATTAATGTAAAGTAATGGTGTTCTTCGGTAAGTTTTTTGGTATGGAGATCCAAGAAAAAAATTCGTTGTTTCCATCACGTCATCATTACAGGGCAGTTTCATGTGATATTTTATTTTAAACTTCATACAATCGAAGTTAGTTACTAATTAAGATGTTTGTACCAATTGCAGTATTATGAATTGTACAAAACAACTATATTAATACGTGGAGCAAAAACTTTCGATCTTTTTCATAGCCTCTATAGTCTTACTGAATGTCAAACATAATGGTGCCTCCACGCTACGCGAACCGAGCCACGAACGAACAGAATTCGATCGTTGCTCGCGATGTCAAATGTGGACGTACAACGAGCTTACAACACGAGCGCGATGCGATTCCCTGTGTTCGCGAAAAAACTGACAATCGGCGGAGCGCTTTCGAGCGCGAGACGAACGCTCGTTTGAGGCTCGCATGTCCGTCCACGTTACGCGAATCCGTGCTCCATGTGTGTACACTTTTTAGGCATATTGCGCGTACGGAGGATTGTGAGATTTCACAAGCTAACATTTATTTATATATTCAAAGTCCTCTAGTAATTATTATTTCCTAACTTTTACTCACAAAAACGTATTGAAGTGAAGGTATTTATGTTATAATCTAGTTACGATTCCACTTCACGTATCGTAAAATAGTTAAATAGCACAAACATTCCGGACGCAAACGCAACAAAAACGTGTTATTGCAAATTTCAGCGTGTACTCACTGAATTCGGGCATATCGTTCGATGTTACAGCATAACTAGCGATGCGCACTAAAAGTTGTTTGTTTGTATGTAACAGCGGTCACGAAATGCATTTCTTTACTGATTGCCTTATAATTACGTGAAACTGGGCGAGTCTGACTCCACGCTCCAGTTTAATATTATTTGTAAATAACTTTTTCAGTTTTGCAGCTTTCTTTTATACGAAAGTGCTTTTGTTCTGAAACTTAAGCTTTTCAGAGTAAGGCGCCGATTCCACAGAGAGATTTGTAGAGTTCTGCGTTCCGCATTTACTATTGTGCACACAGCAAGCAGTCTAGAGATCTAGAATTCTGCAGTATTCGCTACGTCGAAATAAAATAACGGCTACGTAATACACTTTTTTTACTTTTAAAGGCGCCGCATAGATTATAGTGACCGCGAAACGCAGAACTCTAGAACTCTCTCTCTGAAGGATCGGCACATTAATTTTTTTTAAATTGGTTATAATCTTAATTTAAATTAAAATTGAAATTTTACTACCATGATGACGACCCTAAACTAACCTAGACATACACAGGATGTCCCAAGACGTGTCAATCGGAAGTCCAAAGGTAGACCACCTTTACAGGTACCCGAATCACCCCCGTGATTGTACTGTAATTTTTTTATATTTCGAGTTATGTAAATGTTTCATGTTATTTAACCAAACTATTAGATTTTTGATCATAGTTACTTGAATAGTTGAGATAAATGGATTTATTTTTCTAAATCATCTGAATAGTAAACCTAGCAGATACATAAATATTCGCTAAAATAGAGGTAAACATTGGGTTTATAAAAAAAAAAAACAAATTTCTACACTTGAATGTTTCCTAATTCTTTGAGAGTGATGATACTTTTTCAGACTCAAATAAATAATAATAATAATAATTTATTGTTCACAAAAAAACGATATTACAGTAATACATGAAGCCCTGTCGTCTGTGCTAGTTATATAATAACTGTGTTACAGGCGACAGTGTCTTCCCCCCTAAAGCTAATAATATTAATATATATGAACAATTGATTTAATAATTTATAAAACAAAAAGAATAGTAATTACAATATAATTAAATAAAAGGATAATTAGTCATTAATGTGTGTTTGTGTATATGTGTGTGTGTGGGCGTGCATATTTGTGTTGGGTATGTTTGTGTGTGGGGTGTGTGCATGTGTGTTTGTGGGGTGTGAGTGTGTTTGTGGGGTGTGTGTGAGTGTGTGTTCATTTTTATTTTTATTGCAGCCTAACGAAAATGTCTTCTGTTGCAGCGTAATCTAGATCACTAAGCCAATCAATAACTCTCTTTTGAAATTCATGAGAATTACATGGCTTATGTTTTAGTTTCATATTAATTTTGTTATACAGAAGCGTGGCATTATAGCTGTAGTGTCTTTTGGCAAATTGGCTTTTACAAATTGGCATGGGAACTCTATGAAGTCTCTTTTTTGAAGGTGGAAGTGCGGGGACATTGATGCGGTGAAACCTTTGTAGACACTGCAGAATATAGAGTTTTCTTACCGATAGAACGTTGGATAATTTATACAGGTCAGTTGTCGGGTATAAGTAAGGCAGTCTTTTTATTACTTTTAGAAGGCTACGTTGTGCTCTCTCTACTTTAATAAGGTATGTTTTTGCGGCTCCTCCCCATGATCTTATACAATATGTCAGTAAACATTCGGCTAAAGCCTTATATATTCGCATAAGTAGCTCGCCTTGCATATTGTCTCTTAGGCTTTTAAAGACGTAGATAAGTTTACGGATTCGACTTGCTACATTTGTTATTTGCAAACCCCAGGTTAACTTATCATCTAGTATGACACCCAAGTATTTAACTTCATTCGCATTTTGCAGTGAATCACAATTGCAGTTTGACAAGTTATTGGGATTTCTATTGCATGGGTAAGTATGCATTTTCAAATTTAGTTTGTGTGGTTTACTAACGTTTGTTTTACAGAATGTAAGATATTTGGTTTTGCCAATATTCAGTGAAAGCAAACTGTCCTCCAACCAAGCAGAAATTGTTGCAAGACCCATTTCAGAGATTTTAAAAACCGATTCCCAGCTTCTTGCGCGAAAGAGTAGAACCGTGTCATCAGCAAACATTATGAGATCAGTTCCGTCAAGTTTTTGGCTACATAGGCTATTGATATACATTAAAAATAGGGTGGGCCCTAAGGTGCTACCTTGTGGGACGCCATAAGTACACAAGGAGCTATTACTAAGGTGACCATCGACTCTGACGCTTTGATTTCGGTTGGTAAGATAATCTTTAAACCATGTATGAGGTGTTCCTCTGATGCCACAGCTCTCCATACGTGCCAGTAATATCGGAATAGATACAGTATCAAATGCTTTCTGGAGATCTAGAAAAACCCCCAGACATTTGAGCCCTTGGTCTAGATACTGTACTATTCTGGAAGTAAGATGGAGAACTGCGTCATCAGTGGATCTACCTTTCCGAAAGCCGTATTGGTTGTCAGATAAAAGATTTTTTGTTTCTAGATACGAGACAAGTCTCTTGTTAACCAACTTTTCCATAATTTTAGAGAGCGTGGTGAGCAATGATATTGGCCTATAGTTAGTTGGAAGTGTTTTATCTCCAGCCTTGTGGATTGGTGTAACAATTCCAGGTTTAAAAAGTGAAGGAAATACGCCAGTTGAAAAACTTAGGTTGCAGAGATGTGCTATTGGCTGAGCAAGGACATGTTTGCATTCGTTTAGTATTCTCGTAGGAATGTTATCCCAGCCAGGAGCACTGTTTTGTTTTAGACTACCAATAGTGCTGCTAACCTCATACGGATCAACTGGGTACAAAGAAAAAGAAAAACTAGGAGAATCAGAAGACAGCGCCTTGGTCGCTAGTTTAGTATCAGTAGTATTTAGTTTTATTAGTAAATTATTTGCAAGTGACTTTCCTACATTAGTAAAATAGTGATTTACTTCGTCAAGGGACTCTATTTTGGAACCTTTGATATTCAGTAAGGCTTCAGCCGGCTCATTCGTTATTTTTAGGTTACCTATATCCTTTATGAGTTTCCATGTCAATTTACTATTACCAGAACATTTAACAAATTGTAATTTATAGTATTCAGATTTTAGATTTTTAATAATTTTATTGCACAGGTTTCTGTATTTATTGTAAGTAGTTTTTAAAAGATTGTCATCAGGAGAAGATTTGAGTTTTTTATGCATTTTATTTCTGTTTCTTATAGATCTTACCACTCCAACTGTGATCCACGGTTTTAATGTTTTTTTTCGGCAGGACATTATGGAAGATTTTGTGTGAGAATTTATTGTTGTCTGTATTTTATTTATCAGTGTTTCAGCGGCAAGGTTAGTGTCTTCTATCAAGCAATAATCATTCCAATTAGTTAATGCAAGTGATTCTCTTATTGCACTATAGTCAGTTTTTATTTTTATATGGCAGTTATTCTGAGTTGGTGGCATATTAATAATATCAATTAAAAGTAGTATCGGTGCATGGTCTGTTAATTCTTCGAAAGTAAAAGAACAGCAGCGTTGCCGTGTTTTTACCATAAAGTGGTCTATACAAGTTTTTTGTCTGGTGGGTCTATCAATTGCAGGCAGCAGACCACAGTAGGCCATTTGTGACAAATAGTTCTCGGCGTGGTTATTTAGTTGGCCAGGTAAAATATCGATGTTAAGGTCCCCTGTTAGAATAATATTAGTTGATTTGGTTGTTTGAAGAAGATTATTCAGTGATTCAATAAAGTTGGAAGGGTTCGAGAAGCTGGGTGGTCGGTAGGTGCATACTATAGACAAGTCCTTGCCAACTCTTAAGACAAGACAGTTTCCATCTCGTAGACACTCTTCATGAGCCGAGCATTTGAGCTCATTACGTGCATAGACCACTACGCCATCATTTTGGTTTAGTTTTCTTTTCGTGTAGTAAACTCTATAATTGGTTAAGCTAGGAGGTTTTTTAAATTCACTTGTCCAGCATTCTGTTAGAACAATTATATCTATAGTTTCGCCGAGTTCAGTAACGAAAACTAGGAATTTGTCAATATTACAGCTAATACTACGTATATTGAGGGTTAATATTGATAGTGGTTTAGAAAAGTTAATTTCTTTAAGAACTGAGGAGTATTGAGCTGTATCCTCTAAGAACCTGCATGATGGGTTTATTGAACTATCTATTTCATTTAAGTAATTGGGTGTGAATTTTAAAACGGATTATAATAAAGTGGCTGATCAGTGAGTTTAGTGTGTAAGAGTTAGTATTGTTGTAGATTTTTCAATACTTTTTTTTACGAAATGGTTAGGTACATCTGTGGATACAAATGTTGGATCACTATTCAACTAATTGAGAAATGCCTGTATCTCTATTAACGTCACTATGATCAAAAATATCAATGATTTTAGCATGGAAAATTCTCACACCTTTGAGTGGGGGGTAATTCGGTTAACTTTTAAATTATTCATATTTTTATTTTTAGCTTTTTCTACTCCTGTATACATAATACATATAAACTTTAAATAACTATTCTCACACTCCTCCGCGCATTATGCTTATAGATAATCGTACACTTACCTATATAGATAGGAAGACACAATTTACATGGATTATACGAAGTGGAATCATAACAACCGATACCTAAATATTTGCCCATCCGTAACAATGTTCGCTTTCGATATTATTCAATTCGTTATTGGATCCCATGAATGAGTCAAACACTCAAACGAATCGACCGTCTGACCTGAAATTTCGCCATCCTATTCCAAGAAAATAAAGAGAAAAACACAAATTGATCAACATTGGCATTGTTTACATTGTGCTGTCTTTTTATTTACCGACTCTTTAGTTACACGCAGTTCTGAGATGGACTTATGAGGCACTTTTCGTTTCATATTCAATGCAGTTACAAGTAGTACCCAACTAATATGGCTTACCGATGTACCTGCGCAGAAGTCACATTTTCAAAGCGCGGGAAACTTTATTGGTCGGCAGCTGCCGCCATGTTAGCGCGCGCCGTGCGGAGGGGCGTGACTTGCGAGTGAGACGGAACTAACAGCTGCAGTGTATTATGAACCTTATAGTAGTGATCTAAGGTTGATTGTAAGTTTTAAGCATTCTTTCGTTAATCTTCGGGGACATAATTTCTTTTCTGTGCGAACGAAGATCCACGACGCGCCTTATCAGTTGGGTAATACTGTACCTAAGTGTGCTTTATCGAATTAGGTCATGAAAATTATTATTATTTTTAATAAAAAATAATCAAATAAAAAAAATACCCAGCTTTTTTTACTGCTTTAAAATCTAAACTACCAAGCGTACTGATTGTTTCACTGAGGGAAGACTGTATGTCTGGTAAGAATAAGTATAACAGCCTGTCTGACCAGTTTTATGTGCATTCTCACATTGCAGTGACCTCAAATTATAGATTCCGTTACACTTTCTGTTAATCGAGAGAATATATAATATAATAATACGAGGCTTTTTAGTTTTTTTTTCCTTTTTCCTATCTGAATCCCTGTGTTCGTTAAAAAACTGTCAATTGACGGAGCGCAGTCGAGCGCGAGACGAACGCTCGTTTGAGGCTCGCATGTCCGTCCACGCTACGCAAATCCGTGCTCCATGTGTGCTCGGCTCGTGCTGGGTTCGCGTAGCATGGACGCACCATAATATGTACACTTTTTAGGCATATTGCGCGTACGGAGGATTGTGAGATTTCGCATAGCTAACATTTATTTATTTATTCAAAGTCCTTTAGTTTTTTTTTTCCTTTTTCCTATGGCTTGTTTTTGATCACATCACCATGGTCAATGATAATGCGGCCAAAGATGGTAAGCAATCAAAGCGTAGAGAGGAATTGGCTCTCTAGTGCAGTATCGAAATACGACTGCAATACCTTATAAAATTCAAGTTATACTCAAAATTCTATAGATTTAAGAGCTTGTTTTTCTCTTTTCAGTTAATTTATGTTTTACGCAGTCGGGTTTTTTGTTTCTTTTAATAATTTAATTTATTTCAGACTTTTTAGTTTTATACAGAAAGAGTTGTCTGTATTAGTAAGTAAATGAGCGGTACGGTAAAGGAACGCTAACAATCATCGCAACTCTGTGATTTACGTATGGTAACGGCTCAGTAGGTATAGTACCTACTGTCCTTGCATTAAATGTGGTTTTTTGCAGTTTACGTCAAAATGGTAGCATAAAAGTATTACAATATACACATATATGGAATGGTCTATTTACAAGCTTTCATTTGACACCCATATTGTTATAATAATGAAACTTTTATTTTTAATACCCCCCCTATTTTTTTATTCTTAGGCACCATATAAAAATAATATACCCTATGACACTCCCCCAGTCAAGATGAATCTAACGACACCTCATATGCTTAAATCCATCAAGCCGTTTAGGCTGCAAAGCGGCACAAAGAAATAGACATACATACATACATACACTCGAAAAACATAACCCTCCTTCCGGGTCAGTCGGGTAAAAACAGGTTTATTTTTCAATCATTTTGCAACAATTTCTAAATATTGCGTATTCATATAGATAACACAAATTCGCATTAGCACTTTTATGTATTTAGTCTCGTAATGTTGACAGCGACTTTCTACGGCGTGTCCGCGAGAAAGTCACTCTCGTAGTGGCAAAGCTATTGCTGAGGTAACACCCGACCTCACATTCTCGGATATTTACTATGCTATGAGTATGTTGACTGACAATTTTATGAATGGGCAATGCCGTCTTTTGCTTTCTGGGGATTTTGACCGTGAATATGGAGAAAAAGTAAATAATTCTCTACAGCTACTATTTATACACGGTAACCCTAGAACTCTTCATTGGGGTGCTGGGGACCCCACACTAATAAATATAAGCTCCCAGTATATAAGTTACTCTATGCTGGCGCCCCAGAGCTAGCAAGAGACTGCTGGTTTCGCATAAGTTTAATTAAAATTGTATTTCGTTGTATTTTTTTTTTATTCGAAGCCATAATTTAAAAATGTTTGGAGTTAATTTGTATTATGTGACTGATTATGACTACTGAAATGTAATCTAATTAAAAATAATAAATAAGTGACACTTGCGTACTCTCCTTTTTTTTAAATATACAAAATTATAAATATTTCGAGACTGGTTCACATTTACCAGTCATATTGGGGGAGATGACCCCTCCTACATCGCCAAAACGGGATCGTGATATATTACTTATATTAAGTAGTAGTAGTAGTTTATTCATCAATAAAAGGATAGGCAAGGGTTTTTTTCAATCATACAGCCATTTCATACGTGTAATCTAATCTAATAATATATATAAAATGCTTTTGTGGGTACGTAAATACGCAGTTTTCTCAATCACCACCAACCCCAATCAACTTCCCGTTGGGGTGGTAAATACCCCTTGGTCTCCAGGTGGTAGTAAGGGAGTTTGGTCGCGGTGGGTGGAAGGGGGTGGTTGTGGGTGGCGAAAATGTTAAAACATATATTGCTGTCCTTTTCTAACGCATGAGGACTTCTGAAAAGATCTCAATATTTCTGGAATGGAAAGTTCCAAAATGTGTAAAACGGTTACAATCGATCTGGAATGTTCTAGAAAGTTCAACAAATATCTGGAATGATCTAGAAAATTCTAGAGTGAATGCAAACTATTATAATCGATATAGCATGTTTTGAGAAAGTTCTACAAATTTCTGGCTTCATCTAGAAAGTTCCAAAATGTCCAAAACTGTTATTATTTATTTATTTATTTATTAAACTTTGGTACACAATACAGTTTATAGCTATATAAACAACACAATAATAAATGATAGTAAGCAAAACAGAGACTGAACTATAAACCTATGCTATGCGTACACATCATGACCAAAAATTATTAATGTAATTAAGAGGGTTAGTAAATACAAGCAAACCTACCACTATGTTAGTAATCAAATATTAGTTATGAAACAAAACACTTACTATTATCGAGTTAGAATGTTCGAGAACGTTCTAGAAATTTCCAGAATTATCTGGAAAGTTCCAAAATGAGTGCAATTTATTATGATGGATTTAGAATGATCGAGAATGTTCTAGAAATTTTCCGAATGATCTGGAAAGCTCCAAAATGAGTGCAATTGATTACGATCGATTTAGAATGTTCGAGAAATTTCTTGAATGATCTAGAAAGTTCCAAAATGAGTGAAATTTATTATGATCGATTTAGAATGTTCGAGAGTGATCTAGAAAATTCTAAAATGAGTGCAATTTATTATAAACGATTTAAAATGTTCGAGAAAATTCTAAATATTTCTAGAATTATCTAGAAAATTCTAAAATGAGTGCAATTTATTATAAGCGATTTAAAATGTTCGAGAAAGTTCTAAACATTTTTGGATTGATCTGGAATGTTCCAAAATGTGTACGAGTGTTATTATTGATCTAAAAGAACCAAATCGAAATCTAAAATAGAAATCTATAATATCTATGTTAAAAAATTTATCCTTATATATTTCTTATACCATTAAACATACGATGTATTTTAACCCGAGTAACGCCGGGTTTCGCTGCTAGTTTTATATAATATCATTTTCATAGAGTCTGCACAAGTCATGTTTTAGTACAATGGTGGTCATTGTACTAAAGCTTTTCACGGACTCTTTGAGACAACTTGAAAAGTTACGATACACATAATTCATTTCTATTCACTTCACTGGTGCAATGAATGATCTTTATTGGATAAAATACCACCGATAGTATGCAATAAAACCCAAAATACACGAATTTATGAAATTTTAAATGAAAACACAACTTCACTCTGCAAGTTCCCGCCAAAAAGTCCATTACCATAGTAATTCTGTATATGTTTTTTTTTATTCCAGACAAAAAAGAACGTTTATTTTTTTACCTCTCGTATTCAATATTCTGTGCTTGCGTATTCTCAAGTTGAAGTGTATTGATAAAGTCAATATAAAACCATTAAATAATTAAATAATATTATTATTCGTAACGCAAGTAGATATTACATCAAGTAAACGAGATCTGATATCAATTAACATAACCGGTAGACGAAACTTAAACACTTGACTGATAATATAATAGGTAAGGTACCTAGGTATCTACCGCCTGAGCGGGTTGAGGTCAGGTATGCCCCGTATGCGTGTTATTGCGTGTACAATCAATATTATACCTATAACAAAGGAATCTTACACCTGTACACTTAATTATTAAGTTACATATTTAGAAGAAACCTTTTTATTTACTTACACCCTTTTACCCTGTAAAATTATGGCCGCATGCCTATACAGGATGTTGTTTTGGTCGGCGACAAGCGACCCAGGAGCGGTAGTACAAAATATATATTCCCCAAAAATGGACCTAATTCTATTAAATACTGTAAATATGTTGAGAAATACCTTATTCAATTTGAAATAAAATTAACGCAAAGTATGGCTACTAGGCACGTGCACAGACTAGAGCTAGGCACAAGCCGCCATCGCCCCACCCCTTTACTCCCTCGTACTCCCGTTGAGTATTATGTCTACACTTTAGCTTATTACACGATTTTCAAAAATTTCATTTTTTTATTTTTATAATTAAAAAAAAATAAAGTATTTTTTTTTAGCATCAGTATCATTTGTATTATCGACCCTGAGTCGCTCGTCGCTGACCAAAACAACGACCTGTATATGGGAAGTATGTAATAGAGACCTTTTAATCAGGGCTCATATAAATATAATATTATTCTTATAAGTATATTTATTCAAATAGGTTCCTTAATAACGTAGGCATCCATTGAAAAGGTATTTTCAAAATTAAACCCAAAATAATAGAACAGTTTTAGAAAAAAAAATTAATCAAATTCTGATTTGATGACACTGGGACCAAAATGGAAGTGTATCATTTCAAATTAAAAAAAAATCCAAATCGGTTAATAAATGACGGAGTTATGAGAAACGATTGAGAACCTCCTCTTTTTTTTTAAAGTCCGTTAGTTAAGGGGTAAGATGGGGCCGCGGGTGAAAGCTAATACATTTAAATACGTCAATTAGGGCAGCTACCTTAATGATTAAAGCAATGCTTTATTATGATATCTCTAAATCCCCTTACTTTTTGAGTTATTGCTATCGGTATTTACAAATTTTGAAAAACAATTATAGTTAAGGAGTAAACGGCGATTTTGGAAATAATATTAGATATAAGCTTAATCGATCCTGTCTCTCTCCAAAGAGGTTCAAAAGGCTCTATGAGGCCAAGTTAGGTCAGGGTCATAGAGATTCTGTCTCTATAGTAGGGTATTAAAAATGTTAGGAATCGAATAGAACTGTTCCCATACATTTTGTTAGAAAATTAATCTATCATACTGTTATGACATAGTAGAATGTATACAAAGTAAAGTATCAACACTTTGTTACGATTCGAACTTTCCTATTTTTTTAATTATTTTTTCTTGACACAAACACTATTTTCAAATTATTCAATTTTCAAAAGTAAACATTTTCAAATTTTCGAATTTTCATCTAAATAATTTCTCATCAAAAAATTTTGAATAATAAAATAACACACAAATATCATTCAAAATACTTATATTGAGTTACAAGTTTAGTAATATTGAATTCTTATCAGTTATAATACAATGTTACTCTATGATGTTACCTCTTCAACTGTATAAAAGTTTAATATCCCAGAACCCAGCTGGGGTAAGTTCCTTGGTTTCATATCAACACGTTCCTGCATCCTGCATGAGTCTTCTCAGTACCGTTGGTAAATTCAACTGTATGTACCAATATAACGTTCATAAGTGCCTTACTAGGGCCTAAACTGAATAAATGACTTTTTGATTTTGATTTTGATCCCAAATGTTGTCTCTCATTAATAATATCTAAAATTTTATATTTCTTTCTTACAAGTGTTTTATAACATATTTTCTCAATCATTTCTTTATTTTACTCAATAAAACTTTATGGAAGACAGTCTTAAGTTTCATTATCTTCTACAGAAAGCTACTCTACATTATTTACTATTGAATGTTCCGGCCGTAGGCTAATAGCCTATAAGCCTACGTCAACCATAACAACTTTATCTACACTAATAATAAAGAAAGAAGATTTGGATTTTTGTATTTTTGTTTGTAATGAATAAACTCAATGACTGAAATTATCACTAAGTAACATAGAAAAATATGGTTCTTTAGGAAAACTCCAATAATGTAGCCGAAATTAAACACGGGCGACGCGGACGCCGGCCACGAACAGCACTTACTTAATAAAAATGTAATTTATTTGTTTTCAGAAAAAAAAACCGATGTATTCCAGAGACAGGATCATTAAAGCAAATATTTAGTAAATTTGGAGTTTTTCACAATATTACATGTAAAGCTAGACAGTGTAATATTTTTAATTAGTTTTTTCTCCGAGACGTTGTTAAATCAAAACAATATAAACACATTGTTATAACGTGATAACAACTTGTTAATCAGTTTATACATTAGAGTCAGTAGGTTAGGGTTAAGTTGAGTTTGAATTAGTAGGTACAATCAGAACCAATCACGAATGATCATTGCTACGCACGTAAAAATGTTAAATGTTTTATACGATACACTAATGTCTGTTTTTATACCGGGTATATGTGAAAACTGTATTGCAGTTACTATTTCCACTACTTTTGAAACTGACCAAAAAGGTTGCATTTTAAAAAAACCTGATGTGAATCATAGACGTACAAAAAAGTCATGTGAATTTATGATTGATGAAGGTCGCCGTATACATTATAAATATATGTCCGAAGCTTTAATCACTTATCAACTACATTACTACTTTTTACGAAATAAAAGGTACTAAAGTGGTATAGTTTCCTCACGATGTTTTCCTTAATAGATTTATCCTGAATGTCCAGTACACATAGGTCTTTCAAATAAATAAATATCCTGGGACATTCCTCACACACCGTCGTCTGATCCCAAACTAAGCAAAGCTTGTACTATGGAAACCAGATACACTACTTTTTTGTTTGTAAATACATACTTAATATTCATAATTACACCCAGACTCAGGACATACAGACATGTTCATGCACACAAATGCATGTCCTGTGTGGGAATCGAACCCACCTCCTGCGGCGCGTAAGGTGAATCTTTACCAACTGCGCCAACTGGCCCGTCAAATAGATTTCCAGATCGAACAGTCAGCACCTAATGGCATTCTTACGGTCTCTAGACTTACGACGCGCGACGTACGAAACCCTGATTTACCAACAGTTCAAGCGTCTCAAATGGAACTGGATTGGCCACATCCGAAGGGACCCCGACCATATACCCAAGCAGACAAGACTGGAATCCCCAGGGGAAGCGAAAGCATGGCCGTCCCAAGGAAACCTGGCGACGCACTGTGCTTGACGAGGCGAAGAAGATCGGGAAGTCTTGGAGTAAGATCAAGCGCGAAGCTCAAGACCGATCGGAATGGAGAGTTTCTGTGGACGCCCTCTGCCCCATCTAGGGGACACAGGATCGTAAGTCTTCTACCCTAGATTTTTATATAGGGTTCGTTGGTTTCACAAAATGTCAAATAGGTATCAGAATTACCACATATAAGTATATCGTTTCACTTAAACCGATTATTACGTAAAACACAATGTACCTACATGCGTGTTAAACGGAACGCTAAGCGTATGCGCTTGAGCATTAAAGCTATTGTATGAGATATGGCAACACAAAAAGTTTTTTTGTTATTCAGCTTTGACAATTTTAGGACAAACATTACCTTACTACTTTAAAGATTGCGTGTGAAGAACTATTAACTCATCGGAGTTCTCACGCATAGATGACAATCCTCCCAATTAGAGATCTGCAGATCCCTAAGGTATATTTATAAATTTTCATCAGCCTTTTTTTAAGTCCACTGGACAAAGGATTTTCCCGAACCGGCTCACAGCCATCTTTCGGTCCAACGGGCTTGGGAGCCGCGGTTTCCACTCTAAGTCGTACGAATTGAAAATAAACATCATACCATAGATGCAGGTTTCAAATTGGTTTTATCTCGACTCAAAACATGATTTATGTTTGATTGAAATTCTTTAAACTAAACTCAATTTCAACAATCAGTTTATTTAGGCATAAGGTACTTACGATGTTCCAAATTCAAATTCAAAATCATTTATTCAAATAGACCTGCGCAGGCACTTATGAAAAGTCTGACTCTAATACTCTAATACCGGTTCGGAAGGTTGCATTTGCTGATAAGAGCCGGCAATAAACTCGGCAATTACTCTTTTCAAAACAAGCTAAGAATATTTACATCTAATCGCATTGACAACAATTGACTCTACCATCGATTCGAAATACGCCAAGAAGCTCAGCAAGACTTTTTAGGCTAAAACTCTTCTGCCTTCTGTACCTATAAGTCTTTCAGCAGACATGGCTGACCCACATCAGAAATGCATGCAAATTTCAACCAAATTATCATAAGATGTGGTTGAATTTTGGTAGAGTCATTACGCGTTCTACAACATTTCGATCATTATTCACTCTTAAGTTCTAAACGCAAGTGGTTAGTGGTCTCCTGGGCGATGTACCGTGACCACGGCTAAGTTATCACGTAAGACCACGCGTAACTGTTACGTGGTGCGTGGTACACTCACCTATCTAATAAAACTAACTAGGTACCCTATTCTCTATGTAATAAAGAGCCAATTAGCACAAAAATAATTCTAGCTTAAAATTAATTAAATATTATTTCTTCTGGTTATATGGTTTAAGATTTCACTTTCTTATTATATCGTAATTAGTTTTCTGTTTTAGTTATTATATCTGGCTCGGGTCGGTTCAGAGATTTAAAAAATTCTTTTTTTTTTTGATAACCGAAAATTACTTTTAGGTTTTTCATGAAATACCTACATAATTTTCTTATCTTTTCAAATGAGGAGTTTTCTTATGATATTGTACCTCTATGCTCAAAATACCTGTCAAATCGTGATCTTAAGGTTCAAATTGGTTCGAATTATCAACAGTTTGACAGGTATTTTGAGCATAGAGGTATCATAAGAAAACTCCTCATTGCTATGGAGATTAATAGCAGAGAAAGTTAGTTATTAGGTATGATGCAGCTCAG
Organism: Polyploca ridens; assembly: GCA_951394255.1. NCBI lineage: Eukaryota > Metazoa > Arthropoda > Insecta > Lepidoptera > Drepanidae > Polyploca > Polyploca ridens. The sequence continues at coordinate 5,380,553 of OX596260.1, forward strand.
TCTTTGCTTACTCTGAAATAACTTAAATTACCAATAGAACTTGTCGAGGATTGATGAGATAGTAATCTGCAATTTAAGTATACATTATAGGATATATGTTAGTGATTAAAATGGTCCCAACCTCGGCATTGTAACTGCCAACCGTGGCTACTCAATTAATGTTATCCGAGAGTCAACCTCATAACGCGAATGCGGTTACGGTACTTTATATCATTTTTTTGCGAAAGCGACGAATATACGGATTTCAAGACCTATTTTATTCCGTCAGAAATATTGAAATTGAAAGTATAAAATTAATGACAGCAAAATTTCGAACAATATAAGTATTGTTGACGCCGGCAAAAATAGATACTTCCACACTTGTTTCTCGTATATCTAAAACTCAGATCATCAAATAACAATACACTTAAAATCCACGTATTTTACAAGCAAATAGAAAAAACAGGGTGACTTACTCAGAAATTCCTTTTTTGTAATAAACAGTCCACGAATCGCGCAACGTGCAAAAACAGTGTCATGCACTAACGATAAAATAACTTCGTGAACACGTGTACGCACACTGACACACAAACGGTGACTGCCCACTCGACTCGACACTTCCAACCTCGTTCAACTAGTGCCGGAATAAAAAGTTAACTTTCTAAATTCGAATTTGCGAATCCATCAAACAGGTGGTAGTGAAGCCGCAGCTCGATGACCGGCGGAGAACGCGGGAAGCCTACTATTATCAGCTGATTGGAGTCATAGACAATCACAAGATTCATATAGAAATGTGCAGACACCGCGCTATCGCTATTGCGAATCTGTCTGTGAATACGTCGCTTAAGTACGTAGGTACCCCGATAATGGGGTCATGTGAACTTAATTCAATAGTACTCGTACAATAAGGGTCGTAGGTTCAGTCCAGGTGCTCTCGGATACCTACTTGTATTCCCGATGCAATGCAACACTCGTTAGTTGCATTGTGAAACAGTGACAATGTATCTACACCAAATTCACACGGATGACGTCCAGACTAAATAATATGCTAATATTATGAGAAATTAAAATAATAATTTAATTACATACATTATTTAAAACCATGATATCTACTAACGTTATTAACCTAGTGTTGAAAACTACTTTGTTTAGATTTATTTATGTTATTGTCTACTATACATTTATTGTTTTTAAAACTATTAAAAATAAATTAGTGTGTGTCAGTCGCTTGGTCGCCTATTTTTTTCCACTGCTAGCAAAATTATCGAAATCCTCTACAACTAGTATGTCAACATCTAGGTTACACAATATTTTCTTGGATCCAATTCGAGTCCGGATTATCAAAAGAACCCATTAAAAATATAAAACATTTCTGCACCTACTTTCGATTTAAATATTTACTTATAGATAACGCAACTAAGGCGGCGTAATTAGAAAAAAAAAATTACATATTAGTATCAATAAATATGCGTGTACAAAAATTTCTAGAAATCCACATGAAATCCCATGGTGCCTGTGTAGGAAGCTATGGTTAAATACTTAGGTACTGTTGTAAAATAAATCATTTCGTATTATTGCTTCACAGAATTTATAATCCATAACAAAATATGGTATGCAATAAAATTACCTATATCAAATTTAAAATACTTATAGGTACCAAATAAGTTACGACGATACCTGAAATTCATTTCCCTTATCGATTCGAGTCGGTAAAATGTCGTGAAAACGTTTTTAACATACGATATTCAAATTCAAAATGTTGGACCTTCTGAAATTTTGTTTGCTATTAAATTTACAGTATATTCTAGTGGAATGTTACATGCAAACCCTTAATGTTCTTCCAAGTAAGTTAAAATGTATACTAAGGTTTTTTTTTTTCATTATAATAAGCACAGATAATAAGATCTTAATAACATCTAAGAATTTCAAAGAAATATAAACCTTATTGCTTTAAGTTAAAGTTCATCTTAGTAAATATCCAACCACTTAATAAATGGACCTTATTATAAAGCAACAACGTTCAATTTAAGTATATAAGAACTTCTTAATTACTTTAGGTATAATCATGGGAATAATAATAACCTCGATAATACAAATTGCTTTAATAGCGATGTATCAATATTTAAGTAATTGCTAACCTAAAAAGCAACATCTATCAATACCTACCTAATGAGTAAAATAATATAACATAATATCACCTACTTGATTGTTTTTATTTTATTTCGTTTTGCAACTTCAGCAAGGTAAGTTGTAATGAAACGGCGTGCATGCGATAGCAACATCGCGTGTGAAAGCGTTAGGAGTCCGAACACCGATGATTTGGCCACTATATAAATATTTATAAACCTATGTAGATAATCATATTCCCTTTCATTTCAATAAGTTCCGTAATTGAATATTCTTCAAACTTTATTCAATTTTATTGAAAATTAAATATTTATTTTTAGAAAAATTTATAGTTTGAACCAATAATTGAAAACTGTTCTATATAAACTTAAACCGACTTCAAAGTACACTAAGAAGTTATCAAATCCTGATCTGACAATGGGACCAAACGGGAAGTGTACCCTTCCAAACAAAAAAGAATAATCCAAATCGGTTAATAAATGACGGAGTTATGAGGTAACAAACATAAAAAAACATACAACCGAATTGAGAACCTCCTCCTTTTTTTGAAGTCGGTTAATAATTCATATAAAATTCGAGCACTTCTCCAAAATAGGTGTCCACTCAAAACAAAACAGACCCCCTCACGCACGAACAGATTATCACACCTCATTACGTCCTTAAACATACTAAGACCCCTATTTACATATCACTGACTAAAACCTAATACAATTACTCAGTCGACAGAAAGGTGATAGCTCAAAAACGCCAGGACAATGTGGACATGTGTAAAATATTCACCGAAGAAAATGAAAAAACGAAGTACCCTCTCTTTACACCAAACAATGCACACCCTGAATACAAGAAGCATCGTAGAAGTAAAAGAAGTTTTGTCGGTGATGCTGTGAACCCAGCATTGAATGCTGAAGAAGCCAAACGGGTAGAAAGTATTGTAGACAAACTGTACGATGATATGCAAGAGAAGGGAGAGCATGTTACGTATCGACAAAAGAAATTAGACCTCACCACTGTCAAGGTAACTAAATTCCTCATTATAGAACAGGTTATTTAAGACATTATCTGCGGCCATGCCTTAGTCCAAGGCCATATTTTTTTTCTAAAAATATTATGAAAGTGTCTACCGAAACGATTTTAATGAAAATAAGCAGTTTTTTTTATACCACAAGGTTGGCATACGGCCCGCCTGATGGTAAACAGTTACCGTAGCCTATGGACGCTTGCAACAGCAGGGGTATCACTCGCGCGTTGCGACCCTGAAGAAATCTCTTCACACTCTTTTTGAAGATTGTGGAAGATTGGACGATAATCTTATAGGATACTTTGTCCCGGGTGCGCGGGTTTCTTTCTCACTGTGTAAAAGGCTAGTTTTTAACTAACTAGCTAACAGCTATAATGTGGCCCAAAGTGGTAAACAAACAAAGCCCTCAAGTGCAGCTGCCCGGAACGAAACGGTATTTAGGGTTGGGGTACAGATACCAGCCGGGTACTAAAGAACGCATAGCTATGGCTACCTCACTACAATGTTCTCCTTCTCGGAAAGCTCAATATAATCACGACGTCACCATGAGTTATGTGACACCGCGGAGGACAGCTAATTTTATAATTAGGTACCAATATACTGAAAATAATTGTATTTTCTAGAATAGTCCTATTTTCACAAACAAAACACTGAACAAAACCTCCAGAAGGTTCAACTTCGCTCCAGCGCAACTGTTGCCTCCGTTACCAAATGAGCAAAATCAATCAGCTTTAGTTGGAGAATATGAAGGGAAACGTCCACGATTTCCTCTCGGCATAGTTCCGTATTATATTGATTCTAAAACGTATGGTAAGTTTGTACGAATAACCTACTTCGATGGAAACTAAAAGTAATCAATCAATGTAAAAAAAAAAAAAGTTAAGTGTAAAACATTCTGGAAGGGACCAGTCCCCACAACACAGGGAATCCTAGTGTGGGGACTGGAGACCGCATCTATTTGTAAAATTATTTTGAAACTAATAAATATTATTTTTATTTTTTTTTTATTTTTTTTAATCCTCTTCAGCACCACTGCTAGTATGCCATCTGCAGTCTGGCCCACTCAACTTATAGATGCCTTTTCGAAATCCGTTACAATTTTTTCTTATGACTAGAAACCTCCAACCAAAGTTTAAATTTGGACAAGGGGAACATGGGTCCCTCGTTTCATGTTATTCTTAATTTGAATGAATGAGTTAAATGATCGTACAGTTAGCCAAGGAGTCACCTCCGTTCATTCATACATATCAACTACATCATTGTCATGGTAAAGTAACATATCGACTCTATTCACGCACAGATCTTTTAAATATCTAGACTAATTTTCTAACCTTCATAACTTTGGTATACACGGCGATCTCCTGCTAAAAGGTTTCATCATGTTTTCTTCCTGTACCTTCAGGGTACCTCAAGGGTCCCATTTAGGTCCCTTACTTTTCATATCATACATAAATGACATAAGTAGGTATCTGTTTTGATAGAAAACTCTAAATCTATGGTTTTGATAGTTCCCAGCACCTTATCTACGCCGATGACACTAAATTAATAAAATTCTTTCAGATGCTCACCTATCGGAAATTATAATGAATGCGTTTGACTACTTCGAAAAAGCTACTTGTATACGACTTCAAAGACTTCGCGAAAGGCCGACTGATGCAGAGTCATTGAAAAATGTTGTCTGGCTGTATATTACTAATCCCTCTGGTATACGCCAGTGTGTTCATAGCAATGAACGACACGTACAAGATGGTGTACAGGTCAGATTAAATATTCTTTAGTTTTTTTTTATTTTGCAAGAAAGAAAGATGGACGAAAAAATTTTTATTTGCCACATACCTCTTAATCTTAAATAAAAAAGAAAAATCGAGAATTTGTGTATAGACAAATTGGCCACCAGCTCAGAATTAGCTGTACACACTGCTACAGATCAAGCTATACATTTCTAGTATAAGCTGACCTCCCATTGTACGGAAATCCTATACAATGCGAGATCAGCTAATACTGGAAATCTATAGCTTGATCTGTAGCCATGTGTACACAATCAGCAAACAGCGCTGATTTTACATTCATCATTTTGAAACTATGATATAATTTATTTTCTTTCTATCTTTTTTAGTGCTGTTATTACACTATTTCTTTAACTAATGCCTAATTATTAAGATTTAGTAGGTAGGTATTTATTTATTTGTTTAAGTGTACCTTCCTATATTGTTATTTGATACCCAAAGATAGCCTCGAAGAAAAGTTTTGTACTTAATTGATTTTATTTATTTACTAGCGGCGAAACCCAGCGTTGCTCGGGTTAAAATACATCGCATGTTTAATGGTATAAAAAATATATAAGGATACATTTTTTAACATATTATAGATTTCTATTTTCTATATTGAGAGACTTTCCAGAACATATAGTTTATTCTTTTTTTTACTCGACTGCAATCACAATTGAACTGACGAAAAGTCACTGAATTTCGATTTATATACCGACATTTCCAGTACCAGATCACTCTAGAATATTTAGATGTACATCACTTCGATTTGGTTTTTATAGATCAATAATAACACTCGTACACATTTTGGAACTTTCTAGACCAAACCAAAAATTCTCGATCATAATAATTTGCACTCATTTATGAACTTCCAGATAATTCGGAAAATTTCTAGAACGTTCTCGATCATTCTAACTCGATAATAACAGTTTTGGGACATTTTGGAACTTTCTAGATGAAGCCAGAAATTAGTAGAACTTTCTCAAACATTCTATATCGATTATAATAGTTTGCATTCATTCTAGAATTTTCTAGATCATTCCAGATATTTGTTGAACTTTCTAGAACACTCCAGATAAATTATAACCGTTTTACTAATTTTGGAACTTTCTAGATCATTCAAGAAATTTCTCGAACATTCTAAATCGATCATAATCAATTGCACTAATTTTGTAACTTTCCAGATCATTCGGAAAATTTCTAGAATGTTCTTGAACATTCTAACTCGATAATAACAGTTTTGGACATTTTGGAACTTTCTAGATGAAGCCAGATCAATTATAACCGTTTTACTCATTTTGGAACTTTCTAGATCATTCATGAAATTTCTCGAAAATTCTAAATCGATCATAATAAATTGCACTCATTTTGGAACTTTCCAGATCATTCGGAAAATTTCTAGAACGTTCTTGAACAATCTAACTCGATAATAACAGTTTTGGACATTTTGGAACTTTCTAGATGAAGCCAGATCAATTATAACCGTTTTACTCATTTTGGAACTTTCTAGATCATTCAAGAAATTTCTCGAACATTCTAAATCGATCATAATCAATTGCACTCATTTTGGAACTTTCCAGATCATTCTGGAAATTTCTAGAACGTTCTCGAACATTCTAACTCGATAATAACAGTTTTGGACATTTTGGAACTTTCTAGATGCAGCCAGAAATTTGTAGAACTTTGTCAAAACATGCTATATCGATTATAATAGTTTGCATTCACTCTAGAATTTTCTAGATCATTCCAGATATTTGATGAACTTTCTAGAACATTCCAGATCGATTATAACCGTTTTACACATTTTGGAACTTTCCATTTCAGAAATTTTGAGATCTTTTCAGAAGTCCTCATGCGTTAGAAAAGGACAGCAATATATGTTTTAACATTTTCGCCACCCACAACCACCCCCTTCCACCCACCGTGACTAGGGAATGCAAAACCGTGGCAAAATGAAAACCGGTTTTTATTTCGGTTATGAGAGGAAAAAACCGGTTAACCGGTTTTAAACCGGTTTTTTTAATGTTCGTTCGTTTTTTTTCACGTTATTTCTATAGTTCGAATTATAGATAATAACCGTGCCTAAGATTTAAAAATCGCAAACTGAGGAATTATTGTCAGTTAAAGTTAATGAAGTGGGTATAAAAGAAACATCAAAGACACCATCACCATCTGCCTGTCCTGTTCCCTATAATTTGGGATCGGCACAATATGTACGCTTCTTCTATCCGTTATACCAACATTCACTCGTTTCTTACCAATATCATCTTTCACACAATCAATCCATCTCTTTTTCATAAAATTTATGGAAATAATCGTTTATTTAACTCTTTAGATCAGACACTCGTTTATATAGACTACACGGTTCGTTGCTTTTGATTTTATTTTAAATTAATGAAATCATAAAAACATATAACTTTTGCTTTATTTTTAATTGCTATGAGATATTATGACTATGTTAAAAAATAGATCAGTATTAAAGAAGTAATTATTTAAACATTTATTAAATTATGTTTCGTAAGTTATGATATTAATTTCACACGTAATATACATGGCATATTGTAGCGGCACAGGAACTTGCGAGTACACTTAAACGTGCTTATTATTATACTAATGTTTCCTTAGATAAAAAAAAAATACCCAGTTTTTGCCGTCGTGCAGACGGATAAAAAATAACACCAATCAGTCCGCTTGCTGTCTGGCAGATACATAAGAGCCTTCGTTGACAGTAGTTGCTCCGATAGCATGACATTAATGCTGGCGTCCCGAAAGGCTCTGAATTATCCCCAACACTGTTCCTCCAGCATATTAATGATATACTCTCTATTACCAGCATTCATTGCTATGCAGATGAAATTACATGAGACGCTCATTACACGAACCGTGCAAATGTCTCACGTTCTATATTGGAGAAAAGGCGCGAAGGACTTGTCTTAAATCGAGAGTACACAAACTAGTGACTCCGATTAGGGTCGACTAAACCTAGTCTATTTCAACCCCACTAAATCACACGCAAGCCTGCGCATTCACCGTTGAGAGAAGTCCATTTGCTGTGGCTCCTCATTTCTAGAACATGTCCCTCAACATCACGAAAAGCATTGGGATCCTTCACGTTAGTATTTGTAGCGACGTTCTGTTCCAAAGTCATCTACAGATATCCAAAAAACTCGGTCTGATTAATAGAGCGAAGCAGTACTTCTTATCGAGACAAAGACTGCAACTATATAAGTCGCAAGTCTGGCCCAAATGAAGTAATGCTGTCTTCTGTGGGCACCTGGATACCAGCTTGGGTATTTAGACTCAGTTCAGCGACGTGCCGTTAGAATTGTCAATGATCCCGAGCTCACAAGTGTTTTAAAGCCCCTTAGTCTGAGGAGAGACTGCCTTCTTATGTGTTAAACCGCTTTTCCAACAGTGTTCTGAAGGTTTGATTGACCTGATGCCCAGTTACCTTGATCCATCGTAGTCACCGATGGGGACTCTATCCTCACACATTGGAACCAAAATGTTCTCATACTGTGTGGTTTTAAAGAAGCTTCCTATCGTGGATGCTCAGGCTGTGGAATGAGCTCCCCGCTTCAAAAAGGTTGAGGGTTGGTAACGTGCGAGTGATAACCGTTATGTTACAAGAATCCATAGGCTAGAGTAACTGGTTATCATCAGGCGGGCCGTACGCTTGTTTGCTGCCTAAGTATTGAAAAAAAAAGTTTTACATGTTTTATATCTATCATAAAAACAATCATTATTTTAAGTTATTTTCTTACCAGCTCAACAAACTACACATCAACACACTTCAGTTCATCACAAAAATACTCACTGCATTGCACTCAGTTTACAAAACGGCGGCAAATCTTCCTTTTTTAGTTTTTCCAAACATTGAAAGAAAAACCGAAAAAAATCGTAAAACCGGTTTTGGTTTTATGTGAAACCGGTTTTTTTGTTGGTCAAAACCGTACCGAATAACCGGTTTTTCGATTTTCGGTGAAACCGGTTTGCATTCCCTAACCGTGACCAAACTCCCTTACTACCACCTGGAGACCAAGGGGTATTTACCACCCCAACGGGAAGTTGATTGGGGTTGGTGGTGATTGAGAAAACTGCGTATTTACGTACCCACAAAAGCATTTTATATATATTATTAGATTTCGAATATGTATTGTCTAGCTACATAGATGGAATACTTTCTTAAAATCTCTTTATTCATTATTTTTAGATGATTGTGTTTGGTTATGACTGCATGTCTTTAGGCGACATTGCCCATGAGGTGATGCATATTCTTGGTTTTTCACACGAGCACACACGATCAGACAGAGATCAATATGTTTCCATATTCTGGGATAACATCAAACCTGGTGAGTACCTACCTGCATAGCTAACAGCTGACTGAGGTGAAAACAATTGCTGCTTTACGTTAATTCTATTCCAGGCTACAAAAAATACTTCGAAATCTACGAGAATAACATTGTTGAGAGTCTTCCTTACGACTACGCGAGTGTTCTGCATTATCCTCCTCGAGCATTCTCCAAAAATGGCCAAGTCACTATATTAACTGAGGTATGTTACAATCAATTGTGAAATTATTACTATAAGCTACGTGTTTTCAAATCACTATTATATCTCATCAGCCTGGAATCAAAATTGGTCAACGTGAAGGATTAAGCGAGATAGACATTGAAAAAATAAGCGTAATCTATTCCGGCGAATGTGTAAAACGCAATCGAGAGTATCTCTTGAAAACATGTCCAAGTGTGGTTAAATCTAATCCACATGAGGTGGATGTGACAATGAAAGAAGTGGAAGACTATTTTAAAGATAGAATCTGGCCTTATGGAGTAATCAATTATAAGTTGAGAGATAAAATGGAATTTTGTAAGTATGCAACAATACCTTTATATAGCAGACTTGAAAATAAATAAATAATTATCCTTGGACATTCCTCCAACACGGTCATCTGATCCCAGACTCAGGTTATTCATGCACACAAATGCATGTCCTGTGTGGAAATCGAACCCAAGACCTGCAGCGCGGTATATGCGCCAACTGGCCCTGAAAATGATTACGATTTATAAGATGTAATTTTTACAGCCACTGAAGAAAGAGAAAATATCATGACTGTTATTCGCCATATACAAAAAGAAACTTGTATAGTATTTCAAGATCTTACTACATATGATAAAGAAGATGAATATGATAATGAAGGCAAAACTAACAAACCACATCAAGACCTTAAAATCTTAGAATATGTATTCAAAAAAGAAGAAGATATTGAAAATGAGGCCAAAGATAAAGAAGACACTGTAAGTGAAGCCAAACAAAAAGAAGGCACGGAAATCGACAAAAACGAAAATAGTAGTGCTGGATCCCCAAATGATAAACAACAGTATATTGATGATAGACAGTCAGAAAATGAAATCAAGAATACTGATGACGATATTAATGATATATATAAAGGAAATTCAGATGTTGCAACAGAAGGTGACGATAATCAAGCAGCAAAATTACGGAAAGGTGTTGTAATCAAAAATAATAAAACTTTGAGAAATGTAAAGACAGCAGCTAGACAAGGTATAATAATGTTTAAATAACACTCGTAAAGCAAAAATCAAATGCTGGCTTAAATTTGGCGTTCATTGGCTATATTTGTTTTCTTTATTTCGGATAGCTACGCATTCAACTAAATCGGTTCCAATAAAGTCCGTGACAAAGAAAGGGAAGAGAGTTCGTCGAGCTGCGAGTGTGCCGCTATATCCCACCCGAAAACATGCCAGCGATATATTAGTATTGTCAAGGTCTGCAGAACCAGGGTGTATCTGTCCAAAACCAGGAAGACCTAATGGAAATCAGGTAAGTACCTAGGATAAAAGGCTACTGTGAGATTAATCTCACGTGGTTTTAAAACCATCTCACCGAAAATTTTAAGAATTTTTTTTTGGAATCCCTTGAAGAAATGTTTTGTAAAGTTGATAGACTGGCCCAATTGCGTCATCCTGGGTTATCTTAATTACTCAGAGTTAGTTGCTTACCTGGGGTTGATTCTACATTATATTAGACATATTTAACTATCTCTTGAATTCAGGTTACGCAAGTCGGCCTCGCAAAAGTTCTTTACTTGGGAATTCTTAGACTCCGAGAATCCGAAATATGATATCAAACAATTTTTGTTGCAATTTTCACTTTCATATTCACTTTTAGGTTTCACCCGCGTTAAATTTGGGTTTATTTTCTAATCAGACTGTTAGTTTCTTAGATTAGCAAATTATTCGTATAGCAATTGATTTTCAGGTACTGACAATAAACGCGGATTGTTTCAATTCCGTAAACGATTTGCTGCATCTCTTTGTCCACGTACTGGGTTTGGATCATCAACACAATATGTATGATCGTGACTCTTACTTACACATAGTTTGGGACCAGCTCGCTCCAGGTATTTTTCTTAGGATTAAAATGCTTGTGTTTATTCGACGTAATTATGCAATTCCAGTAGCACTTGCATGATATTTGCATGGGCGTTTGTATGTTTCAGATATTAAAAAAGAAATGAAAAACGTGCTCCCACCTGCAGCATCTGTCAAACTTCCTTATGATTACCGGAGTGTCATGCATTACCCATGGTTACAGATTAAAAATGGTGTCACCAACATTATGTACCCAATTTGGGTAAGAATCCTAATTATTTTGTATTTCCTGAAGCTTATAATCTACATTTGTCCATCACCTGAAGCTCTTTTATGTGAATCAAATCCAAAATAAGTAGGTATCTACAATCGGCCTTACTCATAAACGCTATTTAACTAAATCTACTGAATAAAATGGATGAAAAAAATGGTCAAATAAATAACGTCACCTTGCTGTCATTGTCAAACAATTTGGCGTTATTTAGGTGACCACTTAATCAGCTTATTAGTTAAATAACATTTTATGAGTAAGGGGGAATATCTACAATAGGGAAATAAATAATAACATAAACGCAAGTTTCATTTTCCGTTTGTAGAATGACGGCTGGGCAATGGGTCATTGGCAAGGCCTGAGTTACATGGATGTCCAGAAACTGAATATCCTGTACTACGCGCAGTGCACTGAAAGGTTGAAGAAATCAATACCAGAATCAATGAAAATGAGATTTAGATCATAATGGTTTTAAATGAATATATAATAAAATTGTACTGCCTCTTGTTGTTTATTACACACCAAATTCAATTAAGTGATATTTCATAAGCTAGTAATTTAGATGACCCATGATGCAAATATTATTGCTTCATGAGATGACCTCAGAATTACTAATGACAAATTAGGAACTACGATATTGAGGATCTATCTATCCTCATTGAGGATAGATAGATACACTATTACTACTATTTTGCTTCTTTTTTCAATTCCATGTATATATAAGCTTGTGTGTTTAACTAAATATGATAGGTAAGGTATGTTGAAAATGATTCAATAAATACACGCGACAACTTGAGTCCAGTTAGGCGGGTACAGTAGTACCCAACTGATAAGGAGCGTCGTGAATCTTCTTTCGCACAGAAAAGAAAGTATAGCCCCGAAGATTAACGAAAGAATGCTTAAAACTTACAACCTTAGATCACTATTATAAGGTTCATAATACAATTTGCAACTGTTAGTTCCGTCTCACTCGAAAGAAAAAAATGTTTTTGTTTTTCCCTCGGTTTTTTTTTCTAACATTATTTTTTGATTACTAGTGACCACAAGGGCCACTAGGGGTCACTAGTAATCAAAAAATAATGTTAGAAAAAAAAACCGAGGGAAAAACAAAAACATCCCTCAAGAGGAAGTTCACTAATTTATTAGGACCATACAGCAATAAAATTCTAAATAAAATCGTGTTAGCATATTTTTTTGTGGATTTTCAAAGGAAATGAATGGTTGCGCTATTCAAACAATGCGGAAATAACATCGATGGAAAATAACGACTGCTGAAAGAAGGTTGTCAAAATAATGGCCACAATTTACAAGCATTGGGAGTAAAGCAATATCCTTTACTTTCCGTGAATAAATAAATAAATTCAATTCAATTTTACATATTTATTTATTATTTTAAAGTTATCGTCTCTCATTGTCTCCATCGTTTTCATAACTATTTTTTAGTTCTTCTAGATCACCTGTACCTTCCGTGATATCCCCACTTATTCCAGATTCATTCACTTGGGGTGTATCGTAATCGGTAGGTTCTGCAATCTTCATATGCTTCTTTTTATCATTCTCGTCAACAACATCATCACGTATAACCATTTTACAGGCGTCTAGTAAATCACCAACTTTACGTTTATTGCATTCATGACCAAATGACAGTCGAAGCTTCATTTGATCTAATTGTGAAAGGCTATCAGAGGGGCTTATTATTAACCCCGGTACCTGCAATATCAAAAATATATATCCTGGGAATTCCTCACGTACGGTCATCTGATCCCAAACTAAGCAGAGCTTGTACCTACTATGGAAACCAAATAACTGACATATACCTACATATACTACTTTTTGTTTGTAAATACCTCAGATTACAGAACAAAAGGCAGGTAATAATATAACCAATCAATTAATAATTGGGTTGCTTTAAGGTTATAAATAATTAGCTATTAATTGGTAGCATTTATAAGATTCTAGCTAATAACCAGCGTGCTTTGCCATGCCTCCTTTTTTAGGGTTCCGTAGCCAAAGGGTGCCATAGCCAAAAGGTACCACAGGGTACCGTATGGCACCCTTTGGCTACGGAACTATTACTATTAGGCCTCCGCTATCCGTCCGTCAGTCAGTGTGCTGTATCTTATGAACCGTAATAGGTAGACAGTTGAAACACAGAATGTGTATTTCTATAGCCGCTTTAACAAAATATAATAACATTGTAATAAAATTATTAAAATTAAAGGTAACGTCTTTTTTTGGGTTTTTTTTTTGTTACGCCATTTCATTATCTTTATATAGTTAATATTATTATTAACATAAGGAACCCTCCGTGTGCGAGTCCGTCCCGTACTTCTTTATGTTTCTTTTTGTTTCTACCTATTGAATCTCCCTCTGTCTGCGCACAACTAGGTACTCACCAAAGTTAATCACAATATCGGATGAATTGTACAGGAACGCATACATACACAGAAAGACATTTCTATTAGTGGTAGTGACGTCGGATACCGAGACGAAGGTCCCGGGTTCGAATCCTACAGTAAGTTTGAGCTTTCGGTGAAGGAAAACATCGTGAGGAAACCAAAGCACGGTGGTAGGGTACTGTGTAGTACCCATCTGGCTGGCTACCAGCCTCAAGCTGAAAGTCTGTCGCCAAGCACCACACATCGGTGTGTTCCGACAGCTGCACTTGAGAGCCAGTTCCTTCTAGGCTTTGTGTGCTTACCAACTTCGGCCGCAACAGCACTTACCATGGTGAGATTGTGGTCAAACAGAGGCCTATACACAGTAAAAAAAAAGTATATAATAAGATAGACGTACCAAAGGGCCAATCGTAGCCCCTCCATTTGAGCTGAAGGCCCTGTCATGGAAGTGCATGATGCTCATCGGATCATACTCTACAATAGTTTTGAGGGATGTTCCTTCATGTTGAATGTTAAATAGACTACGATATTCTAAAAATAAATACACATTCATTAAACAGTATAGAGATCGAAGCGGAAACAAATTATAAAACCTCTGCTAAAAAATATAAAGAACTCAGGAAGGTCTGCATTCTACCCAAGTGTAGTTCTTACTTGGCTGTATATTTTCCCAGAAAATCCTGACGTATAAGTCCCGTTGTGGATGAGCCACCTCATCCTTGAAGCCAAGGGCATGAAGCAGCGTATGTAATATGTCCCGACGATGCATACAGTCGAAACCTAGGACTACTATCTGTGCAACAAAAAGTATTGAATAATATAATTTGAATAATAATAATATTAATTTGACTAATAATAATATTAATTTAAATAATAATAATATTAATTTGAATAATAATAATAATAATTGGAATATTAATAATATTAATTTGAATAATAATAATATTACTTAGTACCTATTATTTACTAGACCTTTACTCAAGATATAATTATAAAAAGGCACTTAAAGTTACTGAAAAAAAAAACAGATTTTATAACAAAAATATAAAAGGATTCTCCACAGGAGTGGTACAAAGTCCGACGTAATAATATAAACTTATGCAAGCAGGCACATTTTTAATGAGAACGCAAAAGCCTGCGGATAACCACAATCAGGTATAACATAAAAAAGGCGAAACCAAAAAGACTTACAACTTTTCCGTTGGCAAACAGACTAGTCTCGTGAACACACTCCCTCACTTTATCTGTATTGGTGAAATGTAACCATGTGGAATAGTTATTTGCTTTAGAATTTGTGATATCCTTGAAGTATATACACGAGGCGCTCTCGATGGTGTTCATAGCCATTCGAATACGACGTGATATTATATCATCTGCCGACAATATCAAAAAAATGGGAAAATTATTGGGAAAGGCCAGCCCAAAGTGTAAGGCAGGGCTGGCTGGCACTTCCTAAGTGGACCGAAACAAATACCTAACTTATTCCTCAAATGCAGTAAGGAGAAAAGATAGGAGAGAGCGGAAAAGGAATTACCCCGATCGCGGCCTCAGTGGACGTACACAGGCTTAAGATGATGATGATAAATAAAAGAACAAGGCCTGGAGGGTTAAAAGACCACTCGAACGATATTTTTGAAAAGAATTCATTCAACAGATGTAGTTATTTTATTTTTTGAAAAATAGTCTCTTAATTTGGTCATTAAAGATTTGATGAATACATGGGATTTGCAATAATATGAACATTCGGTTTTTGAGATCATCAATCAAGTTTTTTCCTTCGGGACCACGGGTAAAATGTGTGATTAGGTAAAAAGCTTGTAATAGTATAAGAGCCAAATAGTACTAAATTACTGGTTGTGACCTTTTTACTCCGACTCTGACTCAATATACATTAAAGATATCCATAATACACTCGTCTCAATTTTCTCCTGGCTTTCTACTGGTAAAAAATATCAAGTGTAAAATGCTCGTTTACCGTAACTCTCCTTATCAATCCGAAAAGGGACAATACCCAGAGGCCAATTTAGCTCGGTTTGATCCCGGGCGTAGTTAACGAGGTCCGGATCTATTAACATAAAATAGGTAATAATTAATAGAGGAACAAACAAAACGGAGCTTGGAAATCGCATTTTGATAGCTTTAAAATACTGACATACCAATATGTCCAGCCTTTAGTTTTATATCTGAAAATATGATTTAAGTTAGTTGCAATCGTTTCACAAAATATTAGTATGACAATTTCAATAAACTATGAACCCCACCAATTTTTTCATCCTCCATATCTTGACTACATGTTATTATGTTAAAAGATACATAAAATATTACGTAAAGTTTAATAATAAAGAACATTTTTCCTAAAAAATATATAAACGTAAGATAAAATGTAGTCCAAAAGGTTCTACGTAGGATATGAGTAAGAATTACATATTGCAATTCTTGCACATATGTACACTTTATTGGTCGTAAATCCACTTTCATAAAATATAAAGGTAGTACGATACTGTAGGTATAATTATAATAATAATAATACTACTTGGCTAAATAAAGTATTTGTACTAGCATACGGACGTTGACGGACTAACCCCTATCTATCACGCTGCAGGTCGTGGGTTCGATTCCCACCCATATTTTGATAAGTGTGTAGTCGAAAGCGGGGCTTTATTGACCGTCCACACGCTCAACTCAAAACTGTGCAAACCAGAGCTGCGCAATCCAATCTTCAACAAGCCGCGCTTCCGGGCATCCACGGGCTACCGTCTTGCCGACCACACGCACAGTGTAACTGCGCTAACTGGATCAGGTCCATATTATGCTCATATTATCCGGGAACTGGTTTGTTCAGACATGCTTGCATGCAAGACGGAGCGTGTAGCCGGGCTATAAAGGTGCATCTACACTGCAAATAACTTTTGTGGGAGTAACACTGTGCAACACGGTAACATTAGGTAACCTTAACACCTGTAGACAGACCTGTGCCCGTGGATATTCATGTCCATTTGATGACTCCTTCAAAGGAACAGACAAACAGTAGGACAAAAAGGTGATGCTTTTTGAAATGTAGTAAGGAAAATTAGGTAAAAAAAAGGAATTTAGTAAATCCGTAAATGAGGTTGCATGGCCATCCATGTAGAGCCTGTAGTCGGGATTTGGCCATCCATGCCCACTTTAAATATTATCCTTGTAGGTAAGTAAGTACCTATATACAAATATTACTCGTTATTTAATGGTAGGTACCTACTTATAGGATATTTTTATTGAAACGAAAGAATAAGACCGAGAGAATGCGTTTCTGATACATTATTATTGGGCTATTCTTGGAAACTGCTCATCTGATTATGATGGGACTTTCACTAAGCTATTAGCTCAGTAAGCAGGTATTTTTGCCCTACAAAAGGTGGAATAGAAAATGTTTTACAGGCTAGTAATGAAAAATTCAAGTTTTCGAGCTCGAGGTTTGTCAGCGTTAGCCATCATCTTGAAATGAAGGTGCCAAAATTATTTTTTTCTTACATAATGCATCATTAAAAACATAATGACCGCTTCAACAGTTAACTTGATGCCAAAAATTTGTAACTGAGAACGAGTCAAAGACAAACGAGCCAGCTGGTTTATTTGGACCAATCAGAGAGTCACACACGAACGACTCTGTCAAAATAAATAGAGGCAACATTCCTTTTTACGTGAAATTTCATCACGATGCATACAATATTAAATTGCTTGTTTTGTTTAATTGAAACAAATAGATAATATTCAACATGTATTAATTATTCAAATAGTTTATCAATAGTTTTATTATTATTTCTATTTAGGAGCCATGTTAATGTATTATAAATGTATTTTTTTTATCTTAATTGTATTTTTATTTCGTAATAGAAAACGAACTAGAATAACCGATGATGGAAGATGTAGATGTCAAAAAAAAATTCAAACATTATTGTAGATTATTTTTGCAATAACAATACGATATTCTGAACGTATTTGTGAAATTGGAAAATAGAACGCACGTTTTACTTCATATATTTATTATTTTACGTCCTGTTAAGTCGACAATGCAGGGCTATTTCCTATTCTTATTTTTTGTATTCATCGCGCCGGCTTACCAAGCGACGACTACGCCGAGCGGTTCCGTCGAATTAGACGAACTTTCGTTTGATAAAATCATCAATAAATTCGATGTTTCTCTGGTCAAGTTCGACGTCGCATTCCCCTACGGTGACAAACACGATACTTTCGTGGCACTCGCAAAGGAAGCGAAAGACGTGGACGATCTTCTAATAGCCGAAGTTGGTGTGAAAGATTACGGCGAGAAAGATAATGAGGCGCTTGCAAAGAAATACGGTGCGACAAAGGATAATTTTCCAGTAGTTAAGTTATTCATCAAAGGTAAAAGTGAGCCATTGTCTTTCAATGAGGCTAATGGGTTTACTAGCGATGAGCTTCGACGCTTCATTCGTGAGAACACCGGCTTGTACCTGAGCCTGCCAGGGTGCGTCAAGGAGCTCGACAAGCTCGCCATCAAATTTATGAAAGCCAAGAAAGACGACAGAAAAAAGATCCTTAAAGATACTACAGATGCGCAGGCAAAGTTAACCAGCAAGGTACCTAATAATTTCAATGATTTTTCTAACTAAAATGACGTGTCTATGTTGTACACACTAATTTCATTCTAAGGCAATTGTAACCCTAACTTTTTATTTCAGGATTCACCTTATGGAAAGATCTACAAAACTATTATGGAGAAGATTCTAGAGAAAGGAGTTGAATTTGTAAGCACTGAATATCAAAGAGTCAAAAAGTTACTCAGCGGAAAAGTTTCAGATGAAAAGAAAAAGGAATTAGCTATAAGAATCAACATTCTACAGACATTCCAACTGCATGACAAACAAAACAAAGCCGAGAAAGAGGACCTGTGATCAATCACTAAACTTTATATAATTTAGAGTTTAGAGTATACATTTGTGATTTACTGTTTGTTACACAAGCACAAAGCATTCCAATCCAAATAATTAACTTTAATATGTATTTAACATGTATGTAGTTGAGTCACTGAATATTTTTTATGTTTTGTATAGGTAGCAATGCCTGAATTTGTTTTTACGGTTGGGTAGTTATCAGTGGTAGGCCTCATTTTGAAGCCAGTAAGACAAGTTTTGCAATGAAACTTACATAATAACTTAGATTAAAACAAAATGGAAGATATGGTACATTCATACAATGTGCAATTAACAACTGGACCCAATTTTATGGAAAAAGCATAGCATCACAAATACAAGACTGTAGTAAACAAGATATGAATATGAAATTGTGTCCAATGCACACAAGTGATCCATGGTCAATTTTCCAAACCATATCTTCCTATTTTGATTTTATTGAAGCATGAAAATCAACATATATGACATTGCATTGAATTTTATTGTTTCAAGTTCCTTTTTATGTATCAGCAATGCAAATAATATAACTTCATGTGTGTAAATGATTGGCACTAGTGTGTGTGTTGAGCGCAATAAAATGTGAAACACATGTTCCATTGTTTTATTGTTCACTCTAGGTTATGGTGAAATAAAATACATTCACATTTCATGAAATACATCTATTCATATTAAAAAATATAATTAAAATATACAATGAAACTTCACTTGTCACAAAATGCTTTTGGCCCACAATTTTTTCACATGTTTAAGACAAACCGGAATGCATTCGTTCAAAAATCATTTGGCATTGTAACTTGCATACATGAATATCTTGATAGAATACAGATGTTTGTAACACATTCACAGAGGAGTTTTTTTAATCAAATATGGAACAAAATAGTAGATGCAGGATAATAAGATTAAACAAATTAATTCCTACTGTGTATAACGTACTACAAAATTATAATTTTGCTATCAATTTATTCCTGAAAAATTTGCCATATCATAAAATATTTCTTCGCAGCATAAAAATTGTCACATGGAAAATTTATTTAATAAAACTGTATGTTTTATTTTATTTGTTGAATCTATGTTAGTCTGAAGATCATATGCCATATCCTGGCTTTATCTAAAAAATAAAATATATTCAGCCTTTAAAAATAGGCCATAAATCGAGAAAAACACTAGTCAGTAATAAAGAGACTAACAAGAATTCATGTGATAGAAAGATAAACACTTGAAACAAATAGGGACAATATGATAAAATTATATGTAATGCCTAACAATGAATCATGAAATGTAGGTACTATAGCAACACTTAAATGAGATTTATGGAATATCAATTCCAAATTACAAAAGGTGCATTCATATCTATGATTAGGTTTACATACAAGTACTGATCAAAAAAGTACCACCAACTGTAACTTTTAAATGTTTATAAATGCTAACTGCAGCATTTCAGAAAAATACTGTTAAGAATGTATAATTGAAGAAACTAGTCTTGATCTCCTCAAATTTTTACCCATTATTTATAAGAATAATACAAAAATAATAGAAGTAGTAGTCATAGTATATAAATGCAAACTACAAAAATATTACTATTGTCAACACACTTTGTCAAGCAGCTATGCATGCTTCCCTATTAAAGAAACTTAGAATAATATGCTTTAGTTCCATATTTCTAGGTATTTACTTGTTTCAATCATAACCAATATATCACACAACCGTCACACTAATAGTATGCACTCAGCATGTTATAGAGAAATCATATATATGTATAACAGATTAAGATGCTGAACTGTTAAATGGTTCGTTCAGAATCTCCTACTGAATTGATTTATGTAACTTATAATATAGATATTTAAAGTTACATAAATTGATTCAGTAGGCGATTCTGAACAAACCATTCAATGATTTAACATCAAAATCTATTACACATTGTATATAGAAATACAGAGCCCTCCACACATATCTCTTCTCTAATCTCTAAATAGTTCAAAACATAGTAGCTATGTCTGTGTATCTATATGTTATAATAGATTTTGATGCAGTTTTAACCATAATTTTGAGAATAATTGATAGATCAACATTATTTTTAAAATAAATCTAAATGAATACCTTAGACGGTATCAGAAGGGGACAGCTACTTAAATAATAAAGATATGTTTAAAGATGTTACAAGTTGGCCTCTTATTGGATCATTTGGAATTTTGACATTTTATTCAGATTTTGCACTTTCCACTTTGAGTTCTTTCAGTTTTAGAACAACACCATCATCTGCTTCCTCAGTTTTTGGAGTGTCTGGTGACTTCTCTGGAAATTTAGGCTCGGGTGTATCTGTGTCCTCACTTCTAGTGATGCTACTTTCATCATCTGATGATAAATCTTGGGTATACAAACTACATTTAGTTCTAACAATTTCTTGAGCCTCAGCAAATTTTGATTTCCAAAGTTCGGCATCTACAAAAGAGAAATATTCTAATTAGTGCTGACATTACATTTATATCATCTAATGAATTAACCCATTGGCTCACGGATGTAAAGCGCATCCAATAACTACATATGAACAAAATAGAATTGCATGTAATCAGTCGCTTTCAGTCAACTGATTACATGGAGTTCATAGAACTGTGGCTAAAAACCATAAACAATTAAACAAATCAGACACCTTTATTTTAAATTAAATTGTAACAAAGTCTACTTACTCTGTGGATTTCCAAATTTAATAGCAAGCAGTTCTTGTTTGCATTTTTCATCTGCATAATCAGCAAAGACAGACCAGTTGAATGCTTTATCAGATCCACAGTGCACATTCATCCGTATATCTGGAGTTATAAAGTGATTGGCACACACTTTTAGAGTCTTATCACGTCTCATCACCACTCTTACCGTGTTATTCAATTTGTGACGTAGTAATTTGATATCACCTGTGCCTCGCTCCTAAAAAAGATTATCATGAATAACTTTATTAATAGGCAATATAATTAGGCCTATATTAACTAATTGAATTACCTATTGATGCAATAGGTTTTTGATTTCACTGCAACATTTTAAATTGAAATGAGTTGCAAATTTTCGGGGTCTAAATCAAATAAAAAGTTAGAACTAGGTGCTCGTACCTTCCACTCATGATCCGCAGTGTCGTATCTATAAAGCCTTGCTCGTATCTTTACAAGCTCCTCTTCCTCCTCTTCGTTAGTCTGCAAATCAACGAGCGGCAGTGTGACGATTGGCTCGTAGTGAGGGTCATGCTCTGGAGTCTCAGCTTCACCACTTTCACTCTCGCTGTTACGCCGCACGCTTTCTTCAGTCTACACATACAAAAGAAATATACCATACATTGAACCGTCTCACAATTGTTAAAATAATAGATAGCCCTCAAACAATATTTCCCAGCTAAATAGACGCTTACCGGTGAAGACATTTTTAATAACTTTGATTTTTATTGGAAAATTGTAGCAAAGAAAGCAAATACAAATAAACAGCCAAGTTCAGTTATTGAATGAATGAATGATTTGATTGATTTGATAAAATGATTGAATGATATAGAAAGAAATGGTATGAAAGAAAACGTTCCAGTTTTCATTGCATAATATTTTTAGCATATTGACTTGTAGCGAGCGTAGCGTAATGAGTAGGGAATGCAAACCGGTTTCACCGAAAATCGAAAAACCGGTTATTCAGTACGGTTTTGACCAACAAAAAAAACCGGTTTCACATAACACCAGAACCGGTTTTTCGATTTTTTTCGGTTTTTATTTCGATGTTTGGAAAAACTAAAAAAAGGAAGATTTGCCGCCGTTTTGTAAACTGAGTGCAATGCAGTGAGTATTTTTGTGATGAACTGAAGTGTATTGATGTTTAGTTTGTTGAGCTGGTAAGACAATAACTTAAAATAATGATTGTTTTTATGATAGTTATAAATCATGTAAAACTTTTTTTACAATACTTAGGCAGTAAACAAGCGTACGGTCCGCCTGATGATTACCAGTTACTCTAGCCTATGGACGCTTGCAACATAACGGCTATCACTCGCACGTTACCAATCCTCAACCTTTTTGAAGCGGGGATTCATTCCACAGCCTGAGCATCCACGATAGGAAGCTTTGAAACCACACAGTATGAGAACATTTTGATTCCAATGTGTGAGGATGGACTCCCCATCGGTGACTACGATGGATCAAGGTAACTGGACATCAGGTCAATCAATTCTTCAGAGCACTGTCTTTTGGAAAGCGGCGGTGAAAAAGAACACACATAAGAAGGCAGTCTCTCCTCAGACTAAGGGGCTTTAAAACACTTGTGAGCTCGGGATCATCGACAATTCTAACGGCACGTTGCTGAACTGAGTCTAAATACCCAAGCTGGTATCCAGGTGTCCACAGAAGACAGCATTACTTCATTTGGGCCAGACTTGCGACTTATATAGTTGCAATCTGTGTCTCGATAAGAAGTACTGCTTCGCTCTATTAATCACATCGAGTTTTTTGGATATCTTGTAGATGACTTTGGAACAGAACGTCGCTACAAATATTAACGTGAAAGAGCCCAATGCTTTTCGTGATGTTGAGGGACATGTTCTAGAAATGAGGAGCCACAGCAAATGGACTTTTCTCAACGGTGAATGCGCAGGCTTACGTGTGATTTAGTGCGGTTGAAATAGACTAGGTTTAGTCGACCCCAATCGGAGTCACTAGGTTGTGTACTATCGATTTAAGACAAGTTCTTCGCGCCTTTTCTCCAAGAAAGAGAGAGAGATATTTGCACGGTTCGTGTAATGAGCGTCCCATGTAATTTCATTTGCATAGCAATGAATGCTGGCAATAGAGGACATTAATATGCTGGAGGAACAGTGTTGGGGATAATTCAGAGCCTTTCGGGACGCCAGCATTAATGTCATGCTATCGGAGCAACTACTGTCAACGAAGGCTCTTATGTATCTGCCAGACAGCAAGCTGACTGATTGGTGTTATTTTTTACCCGTCTGCACGACGGCAAAAACTGGGTAATTTTTTTTATCTAAGGAAAACATTCGTATAATAATAACCACTAGGGTGCTTCTTATTTGGCCCAAAAAAAATTTTTTTTTAATTTGAACTGCGTCACTCTTACATTCTGTTCTAAGGCACAAAAAAATAATGTTATATTTTTTTCACATTTTTTAAGTTATATTTAGGGGTCGCTACCGGCAAATGAAAAATATAAAAAACTGTTTTTGTTTTTTTTTTATAAATTTACAAAAATGACAAGCGTGCACCGATAATATAACTATAAACATTAAAAAAAATATAACTTATGCTAATAACGTGGTTTTCTTTGCATTAGGGTACTTTTGCCTGATTTTTTTACAACCAAAACAATGAATTGCTTTTGTTTTTCATCGTTAATAATAAGTTTATTATACGCTTCAATCAAAGCTACGCCTCGTTTCGCAATGTCGAGCACAACTCTTATAGAACGTACAATTTATCTAGAAGCTTTGTAGTCTTCATGTTCTTCCCAAACACGAGGTTCTTTTTGCAAAAACGCAGATGAGATTCCTAGGATTTAAAAAAATCCTCAGGTGTTGCTGGACACGAAATCTTCAATATTTTGTTCATTTCACTTGCGACTGAAGTCTGGACCTTCCTCATTCAGTGCGATCACCATTTTTTGTTTGCTTTAAAGACAAACCTCGTCGTCAAAAAAAGCTAGTGCAACAAGTTCTTCGGACAGATACCATAAACGCACAAGGAACTTCGTTAGAGCTTTATTGGACAGAGCTTCTTAAGATTTTTTAACAGCAATAGTTATTCCTTGGTGCAGAAGTTGCCACAGGAGCTTAAAACCAGCATTTTACATAAATTGTTTCAACGAAAACACAAACAGTGATCGCTTTAAGTTCCCTTTTTGTCAGTTTAAACTGGTCTTTAAACATCGAAAGCTTAAGGTAATAAATGTCTTTTGCCATAAATCGTATCGTACACGATGAAGACCTGCTGGAGTTCTGAATGTAATCCCTATTAGGAACACCTCCCAAAATTTTTATTGCAAGTTTCAACTATTTCTTGTAATCGTTTCGTGGCTGAAAATCATTTAGCTATTGCTTAGAAAATTAAATTATGCTGCTTACAACATTTTCTACGCATCTTGGAGCATCAGGGTCTGAAGAAACAGTACTGAACTTATTATGATCAAGGCCAAGCAGTTCTAAATCGTTTGAAGATAAAGATTTCTGGTCCACTCGACGGACCTAGTGCTTGAACTACGACTGCTTCTAGCATTATTTCCATTAATGATGACGACGGGCCAACCAAAGAACATCTTTTTCCATCTTCTGCTCTAATAGGATGCAAGCACCAGCTCTTAAACCGGTGTTGACTGTAGTGGTGTCGAAGCAAAAGCATTTTATTTCTAGATCTAAAAAACGTTGAACTCGAAAATGTTCCTCCTGTTTCTTAGTTATTTGCTAGGTTGTTGCGCATGCAGGAGGTAGGGAGGGGAGGGGTACGAGTATCCTTGGATGGACTAATGCAACAATAAGTTTAATTACTATTTTTTATCATGTTTGAATAATTAATATAACTATTTTATCTACATTGAGCTGCAAGTTATCATTTCGTCATTTTTTCAAACTTTGACTCGAGGTAGCGACCCCTCAAACCCTATATAAAAAATAAATAAAAATCACAGGTTCGTTATTTAGGTGATAGAAGCGAATGGCGGGTTGACGCAGTTATTTTTCAAAAGTCAAAAAATAAGAAGCACCCTAATAACCACGTTTTAGTGTACACGCAAGTTGCTGTGCCGCTACAATATGCCATGTATATTACGTGTGAAATTAATATTATAACTTACGAAACATAATTTAATAAATGTTTAAATAATTACTTCTTTAATACTGATCTATTTTTTTAACATAGTCATAATATCTCATAGCAATTAAAAATCAAGTAAAAGTTATATGTTTTTATATATTTCGTTCATTTAAAATAAAATCAAAAGCAACGAACCGTGTAGTCTATATAAACGAGTATCTGATCTACAGAGTTAAATAAACGATTATTTCCATACATTTTATGAAAAAGAGATGGATTGATTGTGTGAAAGATGATATTGGTAAGAAACGAGTGAATGTTGGTATAACGGATAGAAGAAGCGTACATATTGCGCCGATCCCAAATTATAGGGAACAGGACAGGCAGATGGTGATAATGTCTTTGACGTTTCTTTTATACCCACTTCATTAACTTTAACTGACAATAATTCCTCAGTTTGCGATTTTTAAATCTTGGGCACGGTTATTATCTATAATTCGAGCTATAGAAATAACGTGGAAAAAAAAACGAGCAAACATTTAAAAAACCGGTTTAAAACCGGTTAACCGGTTTTAAACCGGTTTTTTAAATGTTTGCTCGTTTTTTTTTTTTATTAAAAAGAGATGGATTGATTGTGTGAAAGATGATATTGGTAAGAAACGAGTGAATGTTGGTATAACGGATAGAAGAAGCGTACATATTGCGCCGATCCCAAATTATAGGGAACAGGACAGGCAGATGGTGATAATGTCTTTGACGTTTCTTTTATACCCACTTCATTAACTTTAACTGACAATAATTCCTCAGTTTGCGATTTTTAAATCTTGGGCACGGTTATTATCTATAATTCGAGCTATAGAAATAACGTGGGAAAAAAAACGAGCAAACATTTAAAAAACCGGTTTAAAACCGGTTAACCGGTTTTTTCCTCTTATAACCGAAATAAAAACCGGTTTTCATTTTGCCACGGTTTTGCATTCCCTAGTAATGAGCCCTCTACACGTTTGCCAAGCCTCGGCAAGCCTCCGCAAATTCAAACATGTGGATGGGTGTTTGCCGTGGCTTGCCAAGCGTTTGCCAGCGCTTGCCGCCGACCCGATCCGTGTCGGTTTTTCATGCACAAATCAAATGAGCCCTCTACACGTTTGCCAAGCCTCAGCAAGCCTCCGCAAATTCAAACATGTGGATGGGTGTTTGCCGTGGCTTGCCAAGCGTTTGCCAGCGCTTGCCGCCGACCCGCCGGGCTATTGCGTATCTTTGGTGGTAATCGTAACAAACACCATTAATTATTTCATCCAATGACGCCCACGCGATATGACGCGACGATGACCATTCGCGGGCCCTGATTGGATGAAATTTATTAATGGTGTTCGTTACGATTACCACCAAAGTTACGCGGTAGAGCCCCCGATCCGTGTCGGTTTTTCATGCACAAATCAAAGGAAGTTTGCGGCAAGCGCTTGCGAACCATCCACACGTTTGTGTGTAGTTAGTATCGCTTGCGCACTGGCGGCGAACAGACGTGTGCCTGCGTACTGTTAAAACTATGCAATGCCTAAAAATATATGATTTAATGGTCTATTCAGTAAATTTACAATTCCTCGAATGCTGAAAAATGCAGGATGCATTACCCTGCATTTTAACCGACGAAAAAACGGTGGTTTAAAGTTTACACGTATATATTTTTTCTTATGTATGAACATGCATATCTTTTTATAGAGTAGTCCGATTTTAATCATTCTTTTTTTATTTGATAGGGTACACCTCGAAGTTGTTCCCATATGAATTTGGAAAAAAATAGCTACCCTATAGGTGGGAAATAAGGGGTGATTTATTGTTCACTCACATATTTTAATGCTGAATTGTGTATTAAATTAAACGTAATAAAAAATTAAGTATGTAGTAATGCATAAACCTACTGCGTAAACAAAAAGACATAATGGTAGATCCAGTAATTTTACAATTCCTCAAATTTCCTGCATTACCCTGCATTTTAGACGTAAAGTATTGATCAGAAACAAGATACTAATGCATGGAATCATGTCAGTAAAATTTTAAATAAGCATGTTATGGAAATAAAATACAAGAAATAAATACTTATGGTTACATTCCGTAAACATTTAAATAAGAAACGTTATTGCATAAACGAGCTCGACGTCCGTCATGCTTGCTTGCCAACGCACTACCAACGCTGCTCGCAAGCGTTTGCAAACGTGTGGATGGCTACGTTTGTCTACCTTGATTTGTCCAAGCGTTTGTGGGAGTTTGGAGTTTGCATGAGTTTGCAAGCGTATGGCCGAGGCAAAAGGAAGTTTGCGGCAAGCGCTTGCGAACCATCCACACGTTTGTGTGTAGTTAGTATCGCTTGCGCACTGGCGGCGAACAGACGTGTGCCTGCATACTGTTAAAACTATGCAATGCCTAAAAATATATGATTTAATAATATTCAGTAAATTTACAATTCCTCGAATGCTGAAAAATGCAGGATGCATTACCCTGCATTTTAACCGACGAAATAACGGAGGTTTAAAGTTTACACGTATATATTTTTTCTTATGTATGAACATGCATATCTTTTTATAAACTAGTCCGATTTTAATCATTCTTTTTTTATTTGATAGGGTACACCTCGAAGTTGTTCCCATATGAATTTGGAAAAATAGCTACCCTATAGGTGGCAAATAAGGGGTGATTTATTGTTCACTCACAACATTTTAATGCTGAATTGTGTATTAAATTAAACGTAATCAAAAATTAAGTATGTAGTAATGCATAAACCTACTGCGTAAACAAAAAGAGATAATGGTAGATCCAGTAATTTTACAATTCCTCGAATTTCCTGCATTACCCTGCATTTAAGACGTAAAGTATTGGTCAGAAACAAGATACTAATGCATGGAATCATGTCAGTAAAATTTTAAATAAGCATGTTATGGAAATAAAATACAAGAAATAAATACTTATGGTTACATTCCGTAAACATTTAAATAAGAAACGTTATTGCATAAACGAGCTCGACGTCCGTAATGCTTGCTTGTCAACGCACTACCAACGCTGCTCGCAAGCGTTTGCAAACGTGTGGATGGCTACGTTTGTCTACCTTGATGACCTTGATTTGTACAAGCGTTTGTGGGAGTTTGGAGTTTGCATGAGTTTGCAAGCGTATGGCCGAGGCATAAAAATCCTAGGTTTGTGCATGATCCATGGGTTTGTGTAAGCTGATCTGGCAACACTGTGCCCATCCTGTCAAAAATCAAAATCGAAAATTACAAAGAATTGTTTATTTTATTGTTATTGGTTTTATCCAAAGTTTTCCTAATTATTGTAATATTAATTATGATACTTTTCATCGGATGCAATTATATTATATAAGGTAAATTTGAGAAAAATAAGTCGACGTGTGGTTTTAGATTCGCCGAGTCGCCGACCTATTTTCAGTGTGTTTATTTTTAAGTATTCTTCCTATTTAATCGACAAAGTAGAATATGTGCCAGGTTTTATTGAAATGTTCTCATTAGAATCCATTGCTCTAGTATAGTTCTTGAATAGATTTGTGTTGGTGGTATAAGTTTTCGTAGGTATCAGTTACATGTAAAGCTTTTTTTCTATATATTTTTTTATTATTATATCCTTTTCCTAGTGGAATGTAATTAATTTTATAATTAGTTAATGTAATATTTCTTCCTTGCTCTCATGTATAACCAAAATCTTTATGTACCTAAGTACTTATTTACGTTACTCATTCACCATTATGATTCTTTTGAATCAGGAAATATAGGTAAATAAATTGATGTACCTACTAATCTTGTTATAGAAAGAGCAATAAGTAAAAGAAGGAGTAAATGAATAACAAAGGCTAATTTATTTTATAAAATCTGGATAAAGGTAATTTCTTCTACCAATTTTTTTTTTTTTTAATCAGGGGCTTTATTTAGTAGTGGAGATGAATGATGAAGGTTAAACAAAATAAAAAAAAAATTTACATACTAACAAAATAGGTATACAGCAGTACCCAATTAATATGGCTTACCGATGTACCTGCGCAGAAGATACATTTTCAAAGCGCGGGAAACGCTATTGGCCGACAGCTGCCGCCATGTTAGCGCGCGCCGTGCGGAGGGGCGTGACTTGCGCGTGAGACGGAACTAACAGCTGCAGTGTATTATGAACTTTATAGCAGTGATCTAAGGTTGATTGTAAGTTTTAAGCATTCTTTCGTTAATCTTCGGGGCCATACTTTCTTTTCTGTGCGACCGAAGATTCACGACGCGCCATATAACTTGGGTAATACTGTACTATTTTGTTTGTACTTGAACATAATAATATAGTGAGTATCTAAACAAATATCATATTTCTTTTTAAGGAAACACCACCCTGAATGCATAACACAACAAAAATGGTAACAGAACAACTGCGGAATCCAAATGAGCTGGACATTAGTCTCAAAATGGAATTTGGTCCGTTTGAAACTGTTCACAAGTGGAAACGTATGTCTGAGTGTTACGAGTTTGTTGGTGCCAGGTATAAAACTCTTTTTAATTATTATATTTTTACATAATTATTTAATTCCTTTTAACAATATATTTTAATCTGCTATTTAAGTCGTATCTTAAGAAGCTAAACTAAAAATAAACTAAACTAAAAAGTTATATATTATTATTTTCATCATACATATTGTTATGCCTTAATCATAAGTATACTCTGTTAAGTATTCTATACTTAATCCACTATGTTTATGACTGTATGATAAAGTTTTTGAAAATAAAGCTTTTGTATTTACTTTGCTAATCCAGTGTTAAACAAAATTTGTTCTGCTTAAAAGTGACCATAGCCATGTATATTGTTTCCAGACGAAGTAAGCATACAGCGGTAGCTTACAAAGATGCGATATATGTATTTGGTGGTGACAATGGCAAGTCAATGCTGAATGACCTTATCAGATTTGATATAAGAGAGAAATCATGGACCAAAACTGGTTGCATGGGAATACCACCAGCTCCAAGATATCATCATTCTGCAGTTGTAAGTTACATCATTTTCTGTACATTGTTAGGTTGTTTTTTTTACTGTGTATAGGCCTGTGTTTGACCGCAATCTCACCATGGTAAGTGATGATTTGGCCGTAAGTAAATAACTTTATGTTGTGTAAAGTTGTTCCTGCGCGTGAGTAAGGTTGCCAGAGTTCATAGGGCCCTCCCCTATGAGCTCTGGCAACCTTCGGGGAAAGGTCAGTAACGCATGAGCGATGCTTCGTGTGTTACAAGCATCCATATGGCTACGGTAACTGCTTACCATAAGGCGGGCCGTATGCTTGTATATCAAATAAATATTAAAATTAATGGGGGTCCTCATACAAGAAACTCTTTAGGTGTTATTTTTTTTTGTTGCGCCTATTATTCATTTCACAGTCAATTTGAGTAAGGTAACATTATTATTATTTTACGGAACCCTCCATGTGCGAGTCCGACTCGTACTTGGCCGGTTTTTCTTTATTTATTTTTCTTTAATATCTTCTAGGTACATCGCTCATCGATGTTTGTATTTGGGGGATACACTGGCGATATACTCGCCAACTCCAACTTGACTAATAAGAATGACCTCTTCGAATATAAATTCCAAAGCGCGCAATGGGTGCAATGGAAATTCAATGGACAGTAAGTTTAATTTTTACACTTATTGTTTGATGACTGCTGATTTTTTGGTATCCATTACATGACCATATTTTACCAACTGTTGCTTAACTAGTACCTAATTATATTAGTAAAATAATTTCTAGGTTATACAGAATTACTGCTAGATCTAAACCTATCAGTGTCTGACTGGAGATCAATTTCTACCCGAAGCCGAAGCCGATTAATCTACCATCGGCACAACCTTCAGCTGCCGAAGGTTTAATAACCCTAAGACATTCAGTTCAAAATTCAAAAGTCAATAAAATATATTTTTTAAAGTTTATGTTGACAGTTTATTAACACACTTTTTTATATATTTATATAGAACACATACAGTATATATATAGAAATACTAAAAACAATAGAGTAAGCAAAGACCATAAACTTCTGTTTTATTTTTAAAGTAATTTGTAGTTAAAAACGGCACATTAAAGCATAAATGTATCCTCAGAGAGCCAGTGCCGAGATCAGCGCACGGCGCGGCTGTATACGACGACAAGCTATGGATATTTGCTGGATACGACGGTAACGCGAGACTCAATGATATGTGGACCATCAACTTAGTGGTAAGTTACCCTAGAGTAAGAACGAGTCAAACTATAAACCTTACGTCCCTTATTGCTTTTGTTTTGAGAAATCTATAAGCTATAACTATAATATTATAAATGCGAAAGTGAGTTTGTTTATTTGTTTGTGTGTACTCAACGGATCATCATGAAATTTGGCATGCAGATAGCATATGGTATGGCGAAGAACATAGGCTACTTTTTATCCCGGGAACGCGGGTGAAACCGCGGGGGACAGCTAGTTATATTATAAATATGAAAGTCAGTCTATAATTTTGTACCAACGTGTATGTTTATTGCTCAATCTAGACATTAGATTCTTCGGGTGGAAGCTAGTAAGAAACTATCAGACAAAACAACTTTTAAAAGAGGTTTGTGGCGTTTTTATCATACACGTGCGTATATGTGTACAGTAGTACCCAACTGATAAGGCGCGTCGTGAATCTTCGTTCGCACAGAAAAGAAAGTATGGCCCCGAAGATTAACGAAAGAATGCTTAAAACTTACAATCAACCTCAGATCACTAGTATAAGGTTCATAATACACTGCAGCTGTTAGTTCCGTCTCACTCGCAAATCGCCCTCAGCTAACATGGCGGCAGCTGCCGACCAATAGCATTTCCCGCGCATTGAAAATCTTCTGCGCAGGTACTTCGTTAAGCCATATGAGTTGGGTACTAATGTACAGCTATAACTAATTCTATCATATGTTAGGGCGAGAACCACCAGTGGGAGCGTGTGGAACAAAAGGGCCAGTGTCCACCGACGTGTTGCAACTTCCCAGTAGCCGTTGCGAGGGATAAGATGTTCGTGTTCAGTGGACAGAGCGGCGCTAAGATCACTAATGCGCTATTCCAGTTTGATTTTGAGACTCACACGTAAGTTACTCCTTTACATTAAATACATATAAGGATGGTATGATAGTTAAGAGGAAACGCTGGTGGCGTTTGTTCCATACAAACGTAATCCTCAGTTTCCTCTCTGGATAATGACACTAGAGCTATGATTATTTTACCATGCCATCTGTAGGTACCATTGTATGTCTCTCCCCAAACTAAGCCGAGCTTGTACTATGTAAATCAGATAACTAATATAATACATATACTACTTTGTGTTTGTAAATACATACTTAATATACTTACATAATTACACCCAGACTCAGGACATACAGACATGTTTATGCACACAAATGCATGCCCTGTGTGGGAATCGAACCCACGACCTGCGGCGCGATGGTAAAATCTTAACCAACCACGCCAATTGGCCGCTCTGCCTAGTTTGGGATCAGATGACCGTGTGTGAGGAATGTCCCAGGATATTTATTATTATTTATATTGACCCGAAGCGCTAAAATAAGTAATTTAAAAACATAAATCGACTTCAGAATACACTAAAAAGTATGAAATAACTCTAATCTAACACTGATTTGAAGTCAGCGAAAGACCACGCCGTATTCCATTGAAAATATTTCGCTAGTGTAATATAATAAAATAATATAATAAAATATAATAGTGTATTCTGAAGTTGATTTAATTTTTTTAAATTACTTCTTTATTTCGTCTTTTTTAGTTTTTCTTAAATGCACTAGAATTTGACCAAGGTTTTGAGATGTTTTTCCTTTGACACAACCCCTGTAGCTCAGATCAATAAGCTAGGCCGTCACACATTTTTGTCCATATCTTGAAAACTACTGAACCGATTTTGATGAAACATGCACTGTTCCCTAAGTTGACGTAAATGTAAACCAATAAAAAGGAATGGCTACAAACGATTAATATTTTCAGAGATATGCGTGGACAAACATACAAACACTTATGTCATTTTGTATATTTGTTTGGAAGCCCTAATAGATCATCATATGTGAATATATTGCAGTTCCAATAATATTACATACATACGTGTCGAATTGATAATCTCCTTTATTTAGAAGTCGATTAAAAATACTTTTTCAACGACAGCGATAGGAAACATAGAATCGTAGCCCTCATTGGTCATACTCCCTTTAACTACTGAGATTTTCTATAGTGGCCACTACCAACCTCTCGGTCATAAAAGACGGCACACTATACCAGGCAACCCCTTACGAGGCGTCTGGGACCATCTGCGGTAGGTCACGCCGCCAGAGTACTCGCCCCTGGTACTCAAGAGAAAATGTGAGTCGCACCGTGATCACTCACTACCATTTGTCCAGAATGGTACCGGAGCTTTAAAGCCGCTCACTACACGCACCCCAGCACGCCAGCACTAGCACGAGCACTAACGCAGAACGCGCAGCGCAAGCACCGGCACCAGCGCACCTTGTTGGTGCTAGCGGATTCAATCCCCGCTAGGGACGCCAGAGAAGCTGGCTCCCATTTCTCCAGAATGGTCCCGGAGTTGTCATGCACGCTCACCGCTCGAATACGAATCCACGCATCTACCCAATGCCTACAGCTGGGTTGCCGGAAAACTAATCCAACGGGTAGTCCTCTACTTTCTATCCAGGAAAGTGCCGGAGATGCAGCTCGCTCACAGGAGCTCACTTGCTTGAGGGTTACTCACGAACCCCGCGTCTGACCACCAGGTGGTCCTTTGCCTTAGGCCGGTAACTTCAGACACTTGTTGCGCGCGAGGAATGACGCACAACCCACATGTAGCCGAGCAGACAACATGCCACTCCTCTGCAACCACCACATAGATCACCGCGAGATCAATCCCAATGTCAGGTTCCACCTTTGCGCTTGCAATGGTGGAGGGCCAACCTGACCCCGCGTACCCTTAAACAAACAGCCGGACCCGTAGTTCCAACTGCGAACCCCATCTGTTCGGGTCGTACAGACGTGGGCGTTGCTCATTTCGCACCACCCGGAGGACACGTGTACGGAGTTTAAGGCAGAACGTACGGACGCGAGCATCAATATCCTCATTGGTCATACCCCCTCTTTTCTACTGAGATTTTCTATAGTGGCCACCTTCACCAACCTCTCGGTCATAAAAGACGGCACACTATACCAGGCAACCCCTTACGAGGCGTCTGGGACCATCTGCGGTAGGTCACGCCACCAGAGTACTCGCCCCTGGTACTCAAGAGAAAATGTGAGTCGCACCGTGATCACTCACTACCATTTGTCCAGAATGGTACCGGAGCAGTCAAAGTCGCTCACCACACGCACCCCAGCACGCCAGCGCTAGCATGAGCACAAACGCATAAATACGCAGCGCAAACACCGGCACCAGCGCACCTTGTTGGTGCTAGCGGATTCAATCCCCGCTAGGGACGCCAGAGAAGCTGGCTCCCATTTCTCCAGAATGGTCCCGGAGCTGTCATGCACGCTCACCTCCCGAATACGAATCCACGCATCTACCCAATGCCTACAGCTGGGTTGCCGGAAAACTAATCCAACGGGTAGTCCTCTACTTTCTATCCAGGAAAGTGCCGGAGATGCAGTTCACTCATAGGAGCTCACTTGCTTGAGGGTTACTCACGAACCCCGCGTCTGACCACCAGGTGGCCCTTTGCCTTAGGCCGGTAACTTCAGACACTTGTTGCGCGCGAGGAATGACGCACGACCAACACATAGTCGAGCAGACAACATGCCACTCCTCTGCAACCACCACATAGACCAACGCGAGTCCATACCCAATGTCAGGTTCCACCTTTGCGCTTGCAATGGTGGAGGTAGGCCCTCCACCATTGCAAGCGCGTACCCTTATCCAAACAGCCGGACCCGTAGTTCCAGCTGCGAACCCCGTCTGTTCGGGTCGTACAGACGTGGGCGTTGCTCATTTAGCACCACCCGGAGGACACGTGTACGGTGTTTAAGGCAGAACGTACGGACGCGAGCAACATTATCCTCATTGGTCAGCCGGGATGGTTGTTATTGTGTGAATGTCGTGTTAGATGGAGCCGCGTGTGCACGGAGCACCTGCTGCGGTGCGCGGGCCCGGCGCCGGCGCGCCGCTACGGGCACGTGATGGTGGCGCACGCGCGGCACCTCTACGTGTTCGGGGGCGCCGCCGACAACACGCTGCCCGCCGACTTGCACTGCTACGACCTCGACACGCAGATGTGGTACGTATCTTAAGGCGTGTTTTAAGGCGATGATAGCTCAGTGGTAGTGACGTCGGATACCAGGACGAAGGTCCCGGGTTCGAATCCTACAATGAGCTTGAGCTTTCGGTGAAGGAAAACATCCTGAGGAAACCATAGCACGGTGGTAGGGTACTTTGTAGTACCCGCCTGGCTGGCTACCACCCTCAAGTTGAAAATCTGTCGCCAAGCACCTTTCGGTGTGTTCCGATAGCTGAACTTGAGAGCCAGTTCTTCTAAGCTTTGTGTGCTTACCACCTTCGGCCGCATCATCACTTACCAAGGTGAGATTGAGGTCAAACACAGGCCTATAAACAGTAAAAAAAAAAAAAAACTAATTATTTTTTGGTCTCAATGCTATGTTTTACTTAGTACCCATCTAATATGGCTGATGTATACTGATGTACCTGCGCAGAAGATACATTTTCAAAGCGCGGGAAGCACTATAGGTCGGCAGGTGCCGCCATGTTAACGCGGAGGGGCATGACTTGCGAGGGAGACGGAACTAACAGTTGCAGTGTATTATGAACCTTATAGTAGTGATCTAAGGTTGATTGTAAGTTTTAAGCATTCTTTCGTTAATATTAGACGCCATACTTTCTTTCTGTGCGAACGAAGATTCACGACGCGCCTTATCAGTTGGGTACTACTGTACCTTGATACAGGTGCGCAATAATAGGCTATTTGACAGTGGAAAAATAAATGATGAAACACTAACCAGTGTATACAATACAACATATACAATCACATGCAAACATCAGATTGTTGTAAAGTACTTTTAATGATATTTATGTTGTTTTTTTTCTTTGGTTAGGCCATTGTTTGACCACAATCTCACCATGGTAACCTAGAAGTAACTGGCTTTCAAGTGCATCTGTCGATCCAGCCTTCTGACACAATAACTATGTTCGAATTATACAGGTCAGTAGTGAATCCATCAGCGGACTCACAGATCCCGTCTGGTCGGTTGTTCCATGCCGGCGCTGTGGTGGGAGATGCTCTCTACATATTCGGGGGTACCGTCGACAATAATGTGCGCAGCGGCGAGCTGTTCCGGTTCCAGGTGAGATATCTTACTTGTTCTATAGGTATGTTAGTTATGGACCACTTAGAAGAGAAACGAGTACAGACGGGTCGGGTAATAATTAGGTTAAGCTTTATAAAAAACTAAGGAATATAAAAAGTGAATACGGGAAGAGTAAGACCGAAAAAGAGATGGATTAATTGGGGAAAGATGATATCAGTAAGAAAGGAGTGAATGCTGATATGACAGATCGAAAGGAAGAAGCGCAAATAATGGGTAACAAGCTAACATGGATTTTTTTGCTTGAGTTTAGCCTTGGACTGACCTTAAACGTATGTTGGAATCATCGAGGAAAAATCCTTTTATTGTAGTAATACTGAACAATCTAATTCCGCAACTAGTCGGTGATTTGTCACTGATTTTGAACAGTAAGGACCAATCACTGCATTCTGTGTTTTTGACTTGGCCAGTCAGAGTGCATGTGTCCTTAACTTAGCCAATCAGAGCGCATTGTCGGTGGTGGGAAATCGGCGGAATATATTTCAATCAAAATGAACGTCATTGCGCTTCTTTGGGTTAATTGTTCGATGGTTTGACTAGACGTTAAATTCGGTTTCCTAGTTTGTAATGGAATTTTGTTGCTCCAAGACATTTTACAAAATTGAAATTTAGGTATCATAGTAAAATGTTGGTAGCGTGCTCAAGAGATATCGGCAATGCTTAGTTTGGATTGAAATGTTCTGTAAATAGCGGCGTAGAAGTATGTTTTGTTCTCCAAAGATGTGCCTCTCATACAAGTCGACAAATTACGATACATTTAGATACCATACATGTCCAGTTATCAAACTACCCTCGCTGCACTCTGCACGAAGACTTCGGGCGCATCCTCAAGTCGCAGCAGTTCTGTGACGTCACGCTGCTAGTGGGCACAGAGCAGACACCGGTGTTGGCGCACCAGGCCATGTTGGCCGCCAGGTCGCAGTACTTGAGGGCCAAGATCAAGTAAGAAAATAAAATTACATCTGAATTATGTTATCTCAATTTTTAACAGCACAATTGGGATCGTAAAACATACCTTCTATATTTATGCAAAATACCACTCTGATTAATCACGAAATCTAAGGAACTAAAGCCAAACTACCAGCATGGGGTTCTTCAAAAAGGGTGTGAAAAGATTTCTGCAGGGTCGGCAACGCGCAAGTGATACCCCTGGTGTTGCAAGCGTCCATAGGCTACGGTAGACGCTTACCATCAGGTGGACCGTATGCTTATTTACTACCTTAGTAGTATAAAAAAAAACTTAAAAGACGGGTAATGTTTTTTAACCACGGTTCGGATAACAATTATATTAACAATGTTACCAGGGAAGCACGCGACGAACTAGAGAAAAAAATTGCATCAGGTGAGGAGAGTCCTTCAGAAGTGTACTCGTACAAATCCCGGCCGCAGCTCACCGTGATGCTACCCGAGGCCACCCCTGAAGCATTCACTATGGTGTTGAACTACATCTATACTGACAGGATCGACCCCACTGAGAAAGGTTAGGGACACAATAATA
Organism: Polyploca ridens; assembly: GCA_951394255.1. NCBI lineage: Eukaryota > Metazoa > Arthropoda > Insecta > Lepidoptera > Drepanidae > Polyploca > Polyploca ridens. Next base: position 5,419,103 of record OX596260.1, read on the forward strand.
AATGATTTACAAGTAAAATTTTATTTATTTCAGATTGCGTGGATGATATAACTTTTTATAAAATCTGTTTTTATTACAAACACTAGATGAATATAAATATATACCCCCTTACTCATAAAACGTATACTTAATCAGCTTATTAGTTAAATACTAATAAGCTGATTAAGTGGTCACCTAAATAACGTCAAATTGTTTGACAATGACAGCAAGGTGACGTTATTTATTTGACCATTTATTCAGTAGATTTAGTTAAATAGCGTTTATGAGTAAGGCCGTAAATGACTAGCTACGTAACGTACGTACGTAACTTCAGGGATTTTGACTAGAACTACAGTTGCAATAAAGCCCTGTTGGTCATTCCAATAGTCTGTTAGTATCGCAATACCGACCGAAATCCAATTTCAAATATAAATTTATTGCAAAGAAGAAACGTTATCCCGCAGAGCTCCCTTTAAATTTCGCGTGGACAAGATTAGTGCATGACTCTATAATATTTAAAGTATTGGACCTAAAAATCTCCTTGAGGTACACCAACTCGGCGCTTTTTGTACTGTGTGAGCTGATCAATCTAAAAGTGCTAATTGAGACCTTATTACTATCAGACGAAGATCCAGCGTCCCCGGCGACTATCCTGGCAGTTTTAGCGGTGCTGCGACTAGCTCTGCGCCTGAGCATTCCGCGCCTTCGCGGTCTTTGTGCACGATTCCTTCGAGCTAATCTGTGCTACACTAATGTACTGGCGGCTTTACACGCGGCACACCACGCCGCTCTACATTGCATCAAGGAGTACTGTCTCAGGTATTTTCACAGGGATAGAATGAAAGAAATAAGTGAACAATTGGATAAATTAGCTAACAACAAACAGTTTCTTATAAATAAATCTTGCTTTAAAGAATCCTTGTGATTGCTTAGAGATTTTCTTAGGGTGGAAATTTTAGACGCTATCTTAAACCACGAATATGTTCTTAGGATACTATTCCTTACTTTTTGAGTTATTGCCACCAGCATTACAGATTTCGAAAATGTAGTTAAAAAGTTAACTCCTTACACCATATTGGCGTGGCTTCAACTTTTAAGTTAGTTTGCCTAAAATTTCCACTTGTATAATTGACCTATTGAACATGCAGGTTCGTTGTGAAAGACTACAATTTCACGCCGATTGTGATGTCTGCGGAATTTGAGCAGATGGAACAGAGTCTGATGGTGGAAGTGATCAGAAGGCGCCAGCAGCCGCCGCCCAAGCAGCCCAATGCCACGGCGAACCACGAGTGTGATGAGGAGATCATTGGTAAAGCTCGAAAAAACTTGATTTAAGGCGATGATAGCTCAGTGCTCACGTCAGATGCCGAGATGAAGGTACCGGGCTCGAATCCTACAATGAGCTTAATCTTTCGGTGAAAGAAACTATAGGACGGTGGTAGAGTACTTTGTAGTACCCACCTGGCTGGCTACCACCTTCATGTTGAAAATCTGTCGCCAATACTATCGGTGTGTTCCGACAGCTGCACTTGAGAGCCAGTTCCGTCTTGCTTTGTGTTACCACCTTCGGCCACATCATCACTTACCATGGTGAGATTGCGGTCAACACAGGCCGAAACAGTAAAAAAACGCCCGTTTGTTTTGTCTCCCACTTACCATACAAGATGGATATCGACTATCTTGTGTAGGCCGTTATAGGGAATGTGGTGTTTCTAAATTGAAATACCACTACTTATCTCTATTACCCTTTTAAAACTAAATACAGTAGGCGCCCTCGAATTCTACCTACCTCCATAAAATAAATAAATATCCTGTGACATTCTTCACTCTTGGCTATCTCACCCTATTAGTGCCGGAGTCCCTCAGGGCTCGGTACTCTCCCCCTAACTATTCTTTATATACACGAGTGATATCCGTAGATCCAACCTAGAGCAGCTAGCTCTATTCGCGGATGACACCGCCATCTACTGTACTGGCAAACCACCATTGCCATTGTATCCAAACTCGAAAGCACCTGGTGTAGGAAAACAAACTGAAAGGAGAAAAACAAACTCTTTAATGTATAGAATTTTGAATATTACTTGAATTTTATAAGGTATTGCAGTCCCTATGACACTCCCACAGTTAAGACGAATCTAACGGCACGGTTGCTTAAATCCATCAAGACATAGACAGACATACACTTGAAAAAAATAACCCTCCTTCCAAGTCAGTCGGGTAAAAAGAATACCTTACTCGGCTATCTGATCCCAAACTAAGCGGAGCTACTACTAGCTAGATATTTTTTTAAATAGATGTGTTGTTGTGTCAGGTACGACGCTAGAGCAGGACATGTGTGTGTTTGTGGGCGGGTGCGGCGCGGAACTGGGCGATGTGCGGCTACGAGTGGGCGCCGCTTCCCGGCCCGCGCACCGCTCCATACTCGCAGCGCGCGCCGCATACTTCGAGGCTATGTTCAGATCATTCTCGCCACTAGATAATACTGTTAATGTAAGTATGCCTAGCTGCCTAGCTACACTACAACATGAGGTACGACGCACGCTAGACCAGCCCCCCTAAAAAGGGAAGCTAAAGCAATATTGCTAACGCAATTAATTTTTTCGAATTTACGGCAGATCTTATGCAATTTATCAATTCCGAATCTTTTAGTGAATTGAATTGTATATAATGAGTGACTAGTATACCAAAAAATATTGAAATTACGTAGGATCTGCCGAGAATTCGAAGAAATTAATTGCATTAGCAATATTGCTTTAGCTTCCTTTTTAGCCCCCCAGGACAATACTAGCCGCAATGTGGCCAGCCGTCAACCGCTCCAGTTGGATGAGGCTGCGGCGAACCGCGCCGGATAAATATTGCGGCCGCACAGTGCGTAGAGGCCAGACTTCGTCCCGCGGAATCAAGCGCACGTGTCTCGTCGACTTTTCTGATATCCTCATATATCCGAAGAATTTGATTTGTCTTCACTCTTCTTTAGTAGTTTAATCTGTCCATTGTCACGTCGAGTCTCAACTCCAGTCAAGGTTTGTCCAAAATCTTTTTTTATTCTTACGAAGATTTTTTCCACTATAATATAAATAAACTAGCTGCCCGGCGCGACTTTGTTTGCGTGGTGTCCTATTCATACCCTACCCTACACTCGCAATTTTCTTTTTTGTCCGTCAGAAACTTCTACAATGTATTGAAAAAAAAAAGATGGATGAAATCGGGTATGTCGTTCTCAAGTTATGGCGTGTCTAAGGGAAATCTCATTAATTTTTATAGATTTAGATAATTGCAGCAACTTCTTAGACGTCCATCTTGTGCAATATTTTAGGAAGTACTAATCATTGCGGCGTACCGCAATAGAAACAAGACCATTGCGGCTAGCCGGTAGTGCGTTGTAGGTCTAAGAATCATAATGTAACGACTATGGATCAATTAAATTAGATAAATACAGTATGAGGCTGTGACCTGTGTTCTAAGACAGATTCAGTATAGTGTGGTTTTGATTTAAGAAAAAGTGTTGCATTTTCTTACTTTAAATTGTAGAACATGAGAACTAACTGCCGACAAACTGCTATGCAGTTTACCAGACATAGATTGTAAAATTATGTAACTTTATAAAATGAATAAATTAAAAAAAGGCACGAGGCTTGAGCACAAATAAACACCTGCGAAGTAGTTAGTTTTTCGGTATGTTTGGCGGAATGAAGAAGGGGGAGCGCCGAGCTGCACACGATTGGTTCGTCAGTTGATGCTCGTCGTCTATTGGATTCTCGCGTGTCATTTGGCTACTGTGATTTGGCCAAAAGCTTACATGCGCGAGCTTGCCCCCACTACTGCCTATCTGTGCTCACGACTCGTACCTCATACTGTAAAATGGAATTAATCGTAAATACTAAATGCATTTAAACCTAACTCACGTATACGTCCCCACAGATTCAAATCTGCGACACGGTGCCGTCGGAAGAGGCTTTCGACTCGCTGCTCCGCTACATCTACTACGGAGACACCAACATGCCCACTGAAGACTCGCTCTATTTGTTCCAAGCACCTATTTACTATGGTAACATTAATTCATTACCTTCTTAATAATAACCAGGCAAGAGCCAGTTCTCAGCCTCATGTTGGAGGTACACTTCTTCAGCAACTACAAGACTGACGTTTTTTTTTTTTCTTAATTGATTATCCCATTATATTATGTTCTGGCTATAAAAAATAAAACCGATCAAGTGCGGGTTGGACTTACAGGGTAAAAATGTTTCTTGTATGGGGGCCACCTTTAATTTAAAATCTTATTAATTGTCGTTATAGAGACAATAGAAATATACATGCTGTGAAAATTTCAACTGTCTATGAAATGAAATGAAAAATATTTATTCTTGCGCGCCATTCGACGCGAATAGAACTAAAACACAGATAAGTATTCATATTTATACTATTTATAGTTTATAATCAGTAATCACAACACAGAAGTTATTGGCTACTATTTTAGCTACCACGAGAATTACAGGTGACTACCTATTACGGTTCATGAGATATAGCCCACTGACAGCCGGACGGACGGACAGCGTGACTTACTAATAGCGTCCGTTGGCACCCTTTGAGTACAGAACCCTAAAAAGTGTATGAATAAAACTGATGACGCTGCCAGAAATCAGGGAAGCTGCTATTCAAGATTGGGACAGGTTACCGCAAGAAATGCTGGGTAACTTGAGCCTCGGCATGCTCAGGAGGATCTTAGCATGTGTGCGAACCAGGGGAGGAGTTATACTGTATTAAATAAAAACCTTCTATTAATAAATTGTTGTATAAGTTTGGTTAAACGATCTATTTCTTTACATCAAATTTCTGTTACAATTACATTTGGATTGAATTACTCAAATTTTGTTATTAAATAATAAAAGGAAAAAAAAAACAAACAGTGTATTTCTATATAAAAAAGATATAACGTACTTTTTCTTCATAAAGATAATTTATTTATTTCATAGATTCACAGCTATTTAGCCAAAACGAATCTCATTATAACAGGTGGAAATTTCGAGATGGCATATTTTCGAAGCCTATGTTGGGTTAGTCATGCTGAACAACTTTTACTATGGGACCAACACTGAATTCTCAAAAAAATTTTTTTACTTTTCATACATTATGATCGAGCAAGGTTGACATTTACTATGAACAGTTAAATTTTTTTTTGAGATTTCACCGTTGGTCCCATAGTAAAAGTTGTTCAGCATGACTAACCCAACATAGGTTTCGAAAATATGCCATCTCGAAGTCTCCACCCAGTATAACCCAAAATCATAATATTAATTTAGAAAGAGTAGGAACGCTAATTAAACAATAGACATTAAAAAAATTAAAGTAACAAAAAGAATCCTATCAATTAACAAAAACAAAATACATAACAATTTTATTTATAAAGATTATTAGTAAAAATATATAATTGTTCGCTAGTGATCACAAACTTTTTTTGATGTGTGTATGTATTGTACTCGTAAAGGTTTCACAAACAACCGGCTGCAAGTGTTCTGCAAGCACAACCTGCAGAGCAACGTGTCGCCGGAGAACGTGCTGGCGATCCTGCAGGCGGCCGACCGCATGCGCGCCGCCGACATCAAGGAATACGCGCTCAAGATGTGCGTGCACCATTTTGGACTGGTATGTATTTATTTTGTACTAGCTGAACCGGTTTCACATGCGTAACGTTTTAATTTTTTTTTCGCGAATCCATTTATTTTCTTTAAATATAATAGTTTTAAATTCAGCTATCTGCCTGTGAAATTCCCTTCAAAATTGGTCCAGCCGTTTCGGAGATTAGCCGGAACAAAATCTTTAAATAATAATTGTTTTTATTTGTTATTACAGTGCGTGCGGACCGTAGCACGTTGAAATGTACCATATCCATAATTTCAGATAAATATTGTATGGGAAAAAAATTACACCTAAAAAATCCATTGAAATCAATTCGTTAGTTGATTATATCCAAACTACTTTTAGGGTTTTGTTTTATACGACGTAGTCGGTAAACAAGCTTACGGCGCACCTGATGGTAAGCGGCTACTGCAGCCATGTGGACGCTTGCAACACAAGGCAAGGATATTCATAATCCTAGCGATTTGGTCAGAGATAACATACTAAGTACCCCACAGGTCGCCCGTCAAGACGCAATCAAGAACCTCGCGCAGCCTCTTCTAGTGGACATGATCTGGGCCCTCGCCGACGAGCCCCACCTGGACTCCCCCCTCCCGCTGCAGCCGCGGCCCCTCGCCCCCTCATCCTCCGCCGACACCCTTACCGAAGACCCAGACTACATACGGCACAGATGCGGCAAGTCTTAATACAGACTCAAACTGACAGACGGCAAGTTGTATTTGTTGGTACGACCCGTGTATCATTGTGTGTAATTTGAAGTTTTGAACTGTGCTCCTCCTAGCTGCATTTTAGACCGTACTGTATTAACTTTTGAGTTGAAATTGTAACAAATCTTGGGTGGTATGTAGGGCTTAATTACCAAAACTATTTTGTCGTGATTTCGATGATACTTAGCATGCATATGCCTACGCATTCCGAGGTTTTTTGCAAGTATAAGAGTAATACTTTATGTGTCTGCTCCATAAACTCCATGATGGTTTGAAAGATACATATTGTCCCCGAATGAAAGTAATATAACTGTCCCGTGCGATTTCACCCGCATTCCCGAGAGATCGTATGTTTTCCAGTGATAAAAAGTATCCCTTGTGTTAATCCAGAACATATTCTATCTGTGTGCCAAATTTCACCCAAATCCGTTCAGTAGTTTTTGCGTGAAAGAGTAACAAACATCCATACATACAAACTTTGGCGTTTATAATATTAGTAAGATGACACTTTTTCTACTGATTGGACTTTCTAGTGTGACATCTATTGGTAAACTTAATAAATAAAGGACAACGGTTATCAGCATTTGCCCGTTTAACATAATAGCAATAGGGTCTACAATTTAATAGTAGCGGATTCTTTCAAAGAGCTTTGTATCATCATAATATCAAGTTTTGAATATATAATATTCTAGATATAAGCTCAATTTTACGAAATAATCCCAGGTGTTCTGAACCAATGTAATTTGTCCCGATTTATATACTCTTGATCAGTTTTCCATACGTGTCGACTCGATAGATAAGTTGTGTTAATCGGGACCAGTAATTTATGTTGTTGATTTACGTCATTATGGGGGACATGTTTCCCATGTGTCTCCCCATAATGTAGTAAACCCCACCTCTCTCATTTAATGAGACTAAAATTATATGGTAATGATTCAATTTCGGATTCGTTATCAATATAACTGTACTTCTTGTCTCTGAACATAGAGCAGCCCCTTATTGTCTAACTCCAAAAGCTATTGCAATCCCTTGCAGAGAACAATGGACTTTATTTATTCTTATACTGATGTTATAATTAAACTCCCCATAATCAGAAAAATGTTTATCCTGTCCGGGAATCGAAATAGCGGGAAACCTGTGATGTGGCCAACCGGCCATCCATTTATAACATTATTTATATACATGAAGCAACTGACATCCACTGTTCATTCAATGGGACTGCTATAGGAGTTAAAGTTACATGATATACTCTGTCTCCCGTGTCAGCTGTATCTGTGCTGGCACTAATACTTTGTCAATTATACATATAATAACTAAATTTATTTGTCAAATTAATATTAACATAGAGTATTATAATTTAAGGCTGTGCATTTACAAATATTGGTGCATCTAATATGTATGTTTTTACTATTATTTAGAAGTATGACGTTTGAATTATAATAACTGTGTATTTTTCTAATTACTAAGAATATTACTGTTCCCTGTTATAAACAAATAATATATCTAATAGTTTTGTATATTTTAAGATTTCGTAGAACCCAAATGTTGGGTTTAAAACAGGCCATTTCAGAGCTTCAAGAAATCAGAAATAAATTAAGTATGATTTTATTGTACATAATTCTACAGATCTTTTTTAAACACCTACAAAATGTAAATTTTTATAATTATTATTGCTGAATCATATTTTGATAAATTAGAATCATACTTTTGTTGTACAAGCTATTATCACTTCCACTAGTCTTAAAATCAGATAAATCTAGTCATTATAGAAATGTATTTGTTAAAAGTATATCTGTAAGATTGTTGTGAGTAGAATCAAATAAAACTTGTAAGTAATGTGTAATTATAATTTAATCAAATTAAATAACAAATTAACTAATAAATTATTCCATTTCAATGGGTTTGTTTTTTCTATTGTTCATACTTGTGTTTGATGTCCTTCCATAGTTTCTGAAAAGAAGCAACATAATGAGTTAAGAGGACTCAATTTGTCATACTTTTCATACAAAACCTCTGTAGCCTTAGCACGAACCACTTTCGTATCGCCTGCGTAGCGTCATCGTATCGAGTAGATGTCATTTTTGACAGAAGTTCTATCGTCTACTCGAAACCTAGCTTGCGAGCTACGTTAAATTCGTCTAGAAATTTTGAAACATACATTTTTGATTTTATTGGTACACAATATTAAAATATTTATTTCCAATAATATAAACTAAATGAAATAATCAGCTTATCTTATATTATTAGCTAACGATATAAGGTATTACATCATCATTCCCATGTAAATGTTTTCTTTTTCACCATTGAAATGTGATGAATGTGGAAATATTTTTGAACGTACAGCAAAGAGTTCACGTGTTTAAAGGTTTGAATTTAGAACATAACAGAAGAAGAGGACGAGTCTTGTGACTCCGTTAGAAATAAATTCGACGATTTTCATTTCTAGATTTGTGTTTTAGCAGTTATAGGGGATTTCATATAAAGAGTGGCTCAACTTGAACTATTGACATCCCCTAACATTTATACACTTATTATAATTACGTAGGATGTTTCAGAATCAATGGGTTAATTATGGCCTAAAAAATATTTTTTTCGGATAGTAGTCAAACAATACATGAGGCTCCCCAATTGAATGTGTTTTAGTTAAAACTAACTTAAATACTATATTAAATGTAGAATAAAATAAAATAAAATCATTTTAACTAAATGATTCACCATATTTAGTTATAAGATTATAAATAAAGAAATACAAATAAAAATCTTAATACTTAAAAAAAGAATACATTCAAAACATTCCAAATACCTACCTAAGATGTGAGGTGTTCACGTAACGCTCTCACTGAAAAAATCACGGTGACAAAGTCTACGTTAGCTGGCTTGCGAGTAGACGATACCATACGTTAGAATTAGTTCCAATTTCAAATTATATACCAAACTACGTTTACGTAGTGTGACGTGAGGTTAACGTAGTTGTTCGTGCTACCGATTTGAACGTTTGGCAGCATTCGAATGACACATTCCCGTACAAATTTGAGTTAACTCTCTCGATACGAATACGTTACGCTTGCGATAGATTTTCGTGCTAAGGCCTCTGTACTACTACTGTATTACGTTGGATGAAACAACAAGCTTTTAGACTATGCTTGCGTTGAAGTTGCGCCGGCCACAGAGGGCCACCTTAACCATTAAATTATTATGGTCTATGTCAGCAGTACATTTTTTTTTATTGTTTATAGCGCTGTGTTTGACTGCAATCTCACCATGGTAAGTGACGATACGGCCGAAGGTGGTAAGCACACAAAGCCTAGAAGGAACTGGCTCTCAAGTGCAGCTATCGGAACACACCGAAAGGTGCTTGGCGACAGATTTTCAACTTGAGGGTGGTAGCCAGCCAGGTGGGTACTACAAAGTACCCTACCACTGTGCTATGGTTTCCTCACGATGTTTTCCTACACCGAAACCTCAAGCTCATTGTAAGATTCGAACCCGGGACCTTCATCTTGGTATCTGATAATCTGACGTCACTACCACTGAGCTAGCATCGCCTTAATAATTATTAGTACATATGATAATAATAATTATGTAGTGAAAATCACAAGACAGTCATTTTCCTGACCTTTTATATTATGTGAATATTAATACATTATACACATCATTACAGTTATATTAAACGAATGTAATTTTCACCTGAAAACTGATTGAATAAGATGAACAAAATTGACTTCCTTGCTTCTACAGATTTCTTATACATTGCCATGTATTTTACTTTTCCAATAAAAGTGAGGTTATTTCTATCTAAAATCGTCTATGCCTTTACAAATCGAACGTCTTTGTTATGAATCCAGTTACATAAGAAAAACTAAAGAAGAGGGAATGTTCCTAGATAATGGAAATTGTATAGGGTATTGTAGGGCTTATTAGGAAATTACATAACAAATACTCACTCCCTTGTTTATATTCTCGAAAATCGCGACGGATGCTACTTCGAAGGTTCTTTCGAAGAAGAACGTTCCACAGGCTACTGCTAGTGCGAACGTGGATGTTCGCTTGAAAACAGTACGATTAAGAGTCCCCCAAACAGACATTTTGAGAAAATTTCAAGATCTCTTGTCGAAATAAAATAATTTTCGAGCTAGGAAAATTCCATAGACACAGACAGACAGACTGACTATAAGTGTTGCCAGGTCAGATTTTTAAAAATCCGTAGATCGACGCTCAAAAATCCGTAGATCTACAGATTTTTTTTAAAGCCAAATATGTGTACAACTTAGCTGTAGTGAACTAAATCCTTGACTAAATCAGCTGGAATATCTACAAAACAAAGGACAATAAAAGTTTCATCATTTCTTAATTTTTAATCGAATAAAAAAAAGGATATTTTTTTATACCTCGAAGTCGATAAACAAGCATACGGCCCGCCTGATGGTAATTGGTTACCGTAACCATATAATTAAATACGAATTATACATATACAGGGTGTTGTTTTGGTCGGCGACAAGCGACCCAGGAGCGGTAGTACAAAATATATATTCCCCAAAAATGGACTTAATTCCATTAAATACTGTAAATATGTTGAGAAATACCTTATTCAATTTGAAATAAAATTACCGCAAAGTATGGTTACTAGGCACGTGCACTGACTAGAACTAGGCACAAGCCGCCATTGCCCCACCCCTTTGCTCCCTCGTACTCCCGTTGAGTATTATGTCTACATTTGAGCTTATTACATGATTTTCAAAATTTTATTTTTTTTATTTTTATTATTAAAAAAAAATAAAGTATTTTTTTTAGCACCAGTATCAATTGTATTATCGACCCTGAGTCGCTCGTCGCTGACCAAAACAACAACCTGTATAGTTGCGCCCCGCGTACCCAAGGGATATCCTACCCTACCCTATAGATTTCTTAAATTTTCAACTATTTTTTTTGTTCTTAAATTGTTCTTTAATATTTTTTTACCCGACTGACCCGGCAGGAGGGTTATTAATGTTTAAGAACATTCTACCCTACCCTATTTGTGAACCATCCAGGACGCCACCCAACGCATACAAAAAAAAACATTCAAATCGGTCCAGCCGTTTAGGAGGAGTTCAGTGACATACACACGTGCAGAAGAATTTTATATATAAAGACTAGCTGCCCGGCGCAACTTCGTTCGCGTGGTGCTACTCTACCCTACACTATCTAAACCATCAAGGGAGTTAATTCTTCTGTACGTGTGTATGTCACTGAACTCCTCCTAAACAGCTGGACCGATTTGAATGAATTTTTTGGCGCTCTAGTCGGTATCTAGATTATATTATCGACTGCAGCGCCATGTGCCGGACTGATTTGTGAATCTAAACCATCCAGGACGCCACCCAAACGCATACAAAAAAAATCATTCAAATCGGTCCAGCCGTTTAGGAGTTCAGTGACATACACACGTGCAGGAGAATTTTATATATAAAGATAGATTTAACAAGACGGTATGTAGGTACTAAGGAATACACCGGTGCATTCCAGCAGCTGCACTTGAGAGCCGTTTCCTGTGTCCCTTCATATTCCACCATATTGAGATACTGAAAATTTGAAATGTTGGTCGAATCAAACGTAAGCCAAGCCTATAAAATGTAAAAATGTTTAGGTTTTTATTTTATAAATATTCCTCAAAATATCAAATGCTAAGACGGAGGGCCAAGCCGCCCAGCAAACGAATGAACGAATACATGCACTCACAAAGCTTATGTAAGTGTCTCCCTGAGTAGGCCAAATATGTATACGCGTTGAAACAGTGGGCGACAGCTAGGTGTATATGTAATCATGTAATATACGATTAATTTTAGGGTAAATTAAAACATCTCTTTTATTATGGGCAAAATATATCATCTATTTACATTTTTAAAACAAATAAAATGCTGGTACCTATGAACAATATTTCTTAAAAATAATAATGAGTACTGAAATGAGACAAACCATGCATATTAAAATTATAACGCCATATATTGTACAAACTCTGTGTACGGAATGATATCATTTGACAATAATCAGTATATTATTGTGTAATCTCTCGTCTAATTTGCATTTTCTTTCAATGCAGAATGTAGGAGAAACGCCCGCGCCGCCGAGGCAGCGGAATAAAATGTTTTGGCATATATCAATATCGTAAATACATAGATTATATTAGAATAGAATACAATTTTTATCAAAAAATAAACATCAGCCACAAAACAAATCAGGGTTTTGTTCTATTGCTCAAACTATAAGAAAATCTGTTCAAGAAAATTAACATTAATTATCACGCCAATAGATATTTTCGATGTAAGGTAGCTAGCTCGGCTTGTAGTCGTTATATTAAAATCTGGATAATTTTAAATGAGCGATTTTCTCATGATATATGAAATCTCATCCCCTATGTTCAAAATAATTTTATTTTTATACTACTTAGGTAACAAACAAGCATACGGCCCGCCTGATGGTAAGCGGTTACCGTAGCCTATGAACGCTTGCAACAACAGGGGTATTACTCGCGTGTTGCCGATCCTGCAGAAATCTCACCCTTTTTGAAAAACCCCATGCTGTACTCCATTGGGAAACCCACGGCAGGAGCTCATTCCACAATCTGAGCGTCCGCAGAAGGAAGCTCCTTTGAGTCCGCACAGTTCGAAATCATTCTCGTTTCAATTTGTGAGGATGGACTCCCCATCGATGGCGAGAGTACTTGTCAAACTGTTGATAACTTGAACCTTAAGTTCACGATTTGACAGGTATTTTGAGCATAGAGATATCATGAGAAAAACACTCAATGATAACCAAATCACTTGATCCATCTATATAATGAATTAAGTCTTTGATGTAAATGGGTTTTTTATACTAATACTTGTTTACCAAATTGTGATGTATGTATGTACAAAAACCCTGAAAAATCATAAGCATTATCAATTAAAATACAATAAAATAATGACTATTCGATACGACAAACCACAATAATTCGAGACGAGGAAGAAACTCTGGATATCGTGCCTTATTTACATTATATATTTTGCATTATGTTGCACCAGAAATATGCCAAATACAACTAAGACACATCCAATATGAAATACATACTCTCGAGTCTACAATCCCAGTTCCAAATAAATGTTTAATTAATATCTCCCTTAAGTAATAAAATAAATAAATTTGGAATAATCAGAAGCAAATACTGTACTCTATACTTTGCCAATATTAAATTAAAAAAATATAAATATGATCTCACTATTATAAATTACACACTGGATTTCGACAATTAATTGTTTGAAAAGTTTACTAGTAAAATTAGGAGATTACACACACAACTAATAGGAATAGTCCAGTGTCTCCATATCCTCATTCATCCACAAAAATAGTTTTACTCATAAATCATAATACTTTCTTTTGTAAAACAAGTATCATAACAATTTGACTTGTGATTTTCAAATGTCTGCTTTTCATTCAATATTCAGTGATTACATTGGGATAAAAAATAATATTAAATTAGTGGTATACATTTATATACGATGCGCAACATTTCCCATTATCATACACGACACTCCATCACATTAATTTTGATAATTAGAATACAATCATACACATTAACTATGCATTCACAATATCCTAGTATAATTTTTGGAGTCAATAATTCCATATAATGTACATTGCTCTAAAACATGAGATTGTTCAACCCAGCATTGTGTAACTATTGTCACCAACACAGCAATATGTGGTAGTTCAGGCTGTAAACTATGTATAGCCAGTGGTGACAGCTTGTTTCATAGACAACACTAGAGATCAATTTTTGTGTTTCTATTAAAAATCCACACACTTTTGAAACAGTTATCTAAAATTAATAAATTTGCACCATAAAGCAATGGAAACTTGGTCATTGTACAGAAGTGTCCTGCTAGGTTGTGCAACATATCTCTCGACATTTGAGCATTGTATAAGCAACGTCCGTGGCACTGAGGCGTTGCAGGCGACCACTAGCAACATTTCTTCTTGTTTCTGTGAGCCTTCTTTATGTTTACTATGTCATTAGCTGAAGTTACATGTCTCTCGTTCATTTCCAACTTTGATTTTAGTACCTGAAATGCAATAATGTTTATTATATGACCAATAATAACATTGAAAAAAAAAAACTTGTGTTTTTTACATTGTCATGTTTGAATTTATTACAAACTAAGCAACAAACCAATTTCCTTCTGGAAAATTCATTAATAGAATGACTGGATAATTTAACAGGCAACTATCCTCATAGTTCCAATATTTTTATGTAAAACAAACTTCACAATCTCATTGTTTGAAGTCAATCTTTCAACAGCTCTTTGCAATCAAAATTGCATTATATACCAACCATTGGATTTAATTTAATTTCTTTCATAAACAATAATATTACAAGGTATTTGTAATCTCCATTGCACAATACGCATTTCATCAAAGTACTTAGCCTTGTACATAATGCAATCAAAGTAAATTACCATTTTTGTGATTGTTAGGAACATATCCTCAACATTGATATTTTCCTTTGCACTGGTCTCAAAAAGTGGTATGTTCATTTGGCTGGCGAACCTCTGTGCATCTTCCGTAACCACCACCTTTCTCGACGGACAGTCATTCTTGTTACCAACTGAAAATTTAACATTTCATTAAGTATTTAGAATTGGAATATCCAAGTTCTTTACCTATGGATATTTAGTGCTCACTGTAAGAAGTTTGTATGCATTCCCATATTTTTTTTTTAATGAATAAATGTTTCTGGTTGACTGTACATAGATAAAATTAATAAAATATAATACAGTATGCATACATAATGTGTGTGAATGAGTAATTATAATTATAGCGTCCATTTTTTCCTGTTAGTCAAATAATTATATAATTGCCTGTTGTACTTTGATGCTATTTGACGTCATAAGTTTTGATAAGAATTAAATTATTATTGATTCATCCAAAAAATTAACAATATAAAATAATACTAGTACACTAGTGTTTAATTATTATTTACATGGTGATGCATATAATATTAAAATAAATGGTTTTTCCTAACCAGTTTGATGATGAATTGTGGATTTTTACAGGTGTACATAGTTGAAACTCATTATGCTTTTACACTTTCTAATCAACTTCTCATGATAAACTTTTCATTGATTCCTGCTTTCACAAATTACTATAGGATTTTATTCATAAATTATACTTAAACAAGGTCAAGAAGGCACACAAGCAATAAACTAACACTAAGGCGTCTATACCACAGAGAGAGTTCTAGATTTCTGCGTTCAGAGTTCTTCATTCCGCTTTAACTATTGTGCACACAGCAAGGAGTCTAGAGTTCTAGAATTCTGCTATATTCGCTACCGATCATATGTCCTAATTTTTTAAACTTTTTAAGGCACTGCATAGATTACAGTGAATGCGGGACGCAGAACTCTGATGGCAGAACTCTAGAACCTCTCTCTGTGGGATTGGTGCCTAATAACTTAAAGAATGACTCATTGGTTGTGTATATCTAGGCTTATCAGTACCCAATGTTAAATGACAAATTAACTATTTTTTCCCATTTCAGTTGGATGACTGTACAATTATCCACCCACATTATGTTGAACTTGTATTGTTTGATAATTCAAGGAGTTAAACCTTAGAGCATAGATGTTTAAACTAAGCATTTATATTTTATCTATGCTGTCCTTCCGAGAATAGTTTAGCATAGATTCTGAGTTTTTAATTAAGCTCACCAACCCAAACAGTAGGTATGCATTTATAAATCAAACTAATTTTAAATGTTCAGGTTATGAAAATGACTGAACTAATTCAGATATGGACAAATATAACTTTTTTCAAAATCTCTAATTTGCTATTGGAAAGCAAATATTCAATTGACTATTTTCATATTCAAAGTCAATCATTTATTCAGTTTAGGCACCCTAGTAGGGCACATTAGAACATAATTACTACTGAAGTTATTGATTCAGAAGTCAGATAGGTATATTATTTATTATGCCTTTATTTCACATACAAAATCTATGCTACTAGTTACCATAGAGGAAAAATTTGCTAGTTTGTATGTAGGGGATAATCTATAGAACTACTAAACTACATTGTCTCCGAGTAAAATGATAAATGTCATATTTTTTGTTGAGATATTTCATATTGTAATGATTTGAATTTACGCCTTAACTGGTCGCACGCACGACCAGACAAGAAAGACCTGCTAGAGTTAAAATTTATATGGAACAGTAACTAAATGACAGTTAATATTAAACCTTGTGTCTTATACGTCACAGTGGAATTTCGCGCACAATGGCCGCGGTTCCCCTTAAACACAAACGGTCTGTATAAGGCCCTCGGAGGGTTAAACTTGTCCAGATGATAATAGAAATATTATTTCAAATCTGATACATTCCATAATTAAATATGAACAAAAAGTATTCCAGTTACTGTTATTCAAATGATTATGGATTAAAATGATTAGAGTTATATTTATTAATCACAATGAGAATCCTGTTTTGTTTTCGTTGTACTTTTCACATCAGTAAAACATTCCTTGTTTTCTTGGTTTTTTTTTTTCAACTTATATAAACTGCTTATAGATCTAATGGAAAACTAGATTTATGACTGGCAGGATAGTATAAGGACCACAAATCTGTTTATCTGTAATTTATTATGAATTAAACATGCTAAGCCTACTCTCTTACCCACAATCACCTTACTTACACATGCTAAGTATGTAAGTACTCACCTAAAACTTTGTTCACAACATCACAATTCTGTTCAATTTCATGCAGCCACCGCTTGACATTGGCAAAAGACTCCCCGTTCGTGACATCGTACACAACGATGACGCCGTGGGTGCCTCTGTAGTAGGTGCTCGTGATAGTTCTGAACCTCTCCTGCCCTGCAGTGTCCCATATTTGTAGCTTTACACGCTCACCGTTTATTTCTAAAGTTCTTATTTTGAAATCGACACCTATCGTAGTAATATAACTACCGGAGAACGTGTTGTCCGCAAACCGCAGGAGAAGACAGCTCTTACCCACACCTGCAAAATATGAACGTTACTTCCATGACCAAACTCCAAGGGCCTCGGTATCCGTTGTCAAGTTATAACATCATAGGCCTCGCCCACTCACCACTGTCACCGATAATCAGTAGTTTGAAAAGATGATCAAACTCGCGCGCCATAGCTTAAGTCTGCTACAACTATTTCTCTAATTGGTCATGTGTTCACTATTAACGTTTTGAATGGGTTTAGAGTGATTTTAACCGCAGAAATATTGATAAAACGCATGCCGTAAAACGTTACACTTGCGTCATTTTACAGTACGTCCGCCATTGTTGTTTCAAGTTACCAGTATAAAAAAATATTTTTAAAACCAAAAATTCAAACATTTGTTAGTATATTATAAAATCTTGTACTTTTCTAGTTTTTTATTTTATAACGTGGATGTTGAGTATGAGGCGGGAAATTAGTTTTTTTAAGTTTTTATTGTTTTTCACACAGTTTTCACCGTTGTAGAACAATATGGCTAAATATTTCAGTGATTTGCCACCGTAGTAGTTTATTTGGCACATTGTGTTATGTGTGAGCCATATTTGAACGGTATTTTACGAAGGTAAAAAAATGGTAAAAAGCAGTAAAAACTTGAAAAAAAATTAATTTCCCGGATCATGCTGAACATCCACCTTAATAATATTATAAATTGGTAGAATGTGTTAGATTGTCATCATTAAAATATTGCACACACTAGCCAAGAAATTATAACGTTATTGGTTTTACTGTCTACGCAACGTTACCGTAAATTGAACGTTTCAACTCCAAAAAACATTAAAACTTCGCATGAAATGTTAAAGTTGACATATATACCAGTGTTGCCAACGTAGGCGATTTATCGCCATTTAGGCTACTCAGGACAAAAATTGGCGACGATAAATTCGGGATGGCGACTGGTCGCCTTTTAGGCTACCTCAACGACAAGGTAATAATATAAACCAAATCACAATTTATGAGCTAAATCGTAAGAAATATAGCTGTCCCCCGTGGTTTCACCTGCGTTCTCAGGATAAAAAGTAGCCTATGTCCTTCTCCATGCTATAGGCTATCTGCAAAGCAGGTTTCAAGTTTCATGATTATGCGTTGAGAAGTTGAGGCGTAAAGACGTAACAAACAAACATGTTTGTTTCGCCTGTGATTTGGCCAAAAGTGTATTTGCGTGAGCTTGCCACCACTACTACCTATCTGTGCTCACCACTCGTGCCTCATACTGTATCTGCTACATGCAGTGAAAATCGCGCACGGGTGCTCACGCGAGTGTATTTTTCTCCAAATGCCACGTATGTATGTATACTGATTTGAAGAAACTAACAAGCCCACACTCGGCGCCGGTACACGCCTAACGTAGCGGACACTATACTTTATTGTATTTTTAAGCTACATTTGGTTCAGTAAAAAATGACGAGGTGGAGCAGATGTTGCAGGGTGGATCTTGCACTTGTTTAATCATAAAGATTCAGCTCCTAGCATTCTGGCAAGCAATTAGAAGTAAATTTTGATAACTTTTAGCAACTTGTGATAAATAATTTTGTTCGTATTGTGACGTAGAAGCAGAATATCGAAAAAATGACTTGAAAAAATTTCAGATCTACGAAAACACAATATTTTTAATGCCCTTTTTAGTTTCTTCAATATTCAGCTCATTGTTCCTTTCAGCGTTTTTTTTCAGACCTGTAGTCCTGAATTTGCCCATACTGGCAATACAAGAACAATCATCCTGTATATAAATTAATTAATAACAACAACTTAATTAGTGATGGCAATAACGGCTGTTTTTTGATAATGAATTATCCTGTTGTGGTATCGTACAATAACTGTTATTGTAAACTGTTGCGCGTTATTCTGTTATAGAGCTGTTTTGCCAATCTTTACATTATAGGGTGTAATGAAGTGACACAAGCAAAGAGTACGCCCTAAAATGTACACTAACTGTAACTATTCACATATTTTCTTATTAACAGTTTATATACACAAATTATCTACATATAATGAAATATTAATATGACGGTAACGGATAATTGCATAAGCAATGGCAACTTATCTGTTACTGACAACAATCCAACGTGAAAAAACATAACAGTAATAACATCATTAGGATTGTCAAATTCAATTTTAGCCAATGTGAACTTTATTTCGTTACATGAAAGGTCATCTAGTAATTTACGAAAGAAAGGTGGGAGTATCACGTGATTACAAGTCGCGGGCGCGAGCACTATCTCACTCACACACTAACGGTGTGCCTATTGCCTGCCTACTCTAACAGCCACAACAGTTTATAACGACAACAGGATAACTGAACGATCAATAATGAGTTATTCATTACGGTAGAATAATGCATTATAGTAACGGTTATTGTAATAACGACCATTACTAATCTAAATTAGCTTTATTGTGGCTTTTGGGCTACTTTAGGCTATCTGCTCTGAAATTCGGCTATTTTAGGCTACTTAAGCTGTGAAAAAGGGCGACATTAGGCCCAGTGCTGTTGGCAACACTGATATATACCTTTCTATTGGTTTCTGAACGATTTATGAGTAATCAAGAATTCGTTATCAAGTGAACTGTCAAGCGAGTATATCTATCGTTTAGGTGTGGTAAAAGTATAAACGAAGAATAAAATAAAATGTCTGCTACATTAAAACCCTATTTAACAGCGGTACGCCACACGCTGACGGCGGCGATGTGCCTAGAACATTTCTCATCACAAGTGGTAGAAAGGTATAACAAACCCGAAGTGGAAGTTAGAACAAGTAAAGAATTGCTGCTCAACCCAGTGATCATTTCGCGAAATGCCAACGAGAAAGTGTTGATCGAGTCGTCTATAAACTCGATACGAGTGAGTATCATGATCAAGCAGGCTGATGAAATTGAGAAGATACTTTGTAAAAAGTTTATGCGTTTTATGATGATGAGGGCGGAAAACTTTATCGTACTGCGGCGGAAACCGGTAGACGGCTATCACATCAGTTTCCTGATTACAAATTTCCACACCGAACAGATGTTTAAACACAAGCTGGTTGACTTTGTTATATACTTTATGGAAGAGATTGACAAGGAAATCAGTGAAATGAAATTAGCCGTGAATGCACGGGCTAGAATTTGCTCAGAAGAATTCTTAAAAAGATTCTAATTAATTACTATATCATTTAGGTCTGTTGCCCACTAAGGTATACCTTAACCCATAGGCTTGTGATGGGATGTGTATCCTATATCATCTTTTGACTTCACAGATTACTTTGCGGTCCTGCTCCCACCTTTAGAATTTATGTTATGTGTGGAAAGAGCAATAAATTTATATATGCAGTGAATTACAATATGTTACTGACTGAAATGCAGATTGTTGAGAAGAAAAAAAAATCTTATAAATTAAAGTAGCCAATAATTTTAAATTCTTTTTTTATTTAACCTACTGGCTCTTTGATGGGACATGCATCCTGCTCCATGCAACGGAACTGCTATTCACATGATTCATTTTGTACCACTTTCCACCTGCATTTCTTTATAAAGCTTCTTTTAGTCACAGTGCAAGGGTTCATAACTTGTGAAACCTTACTCTAGGTACCCCCACCTAAGTGACTGAAAATAGCATCATGATTCATGTTAAGGTTCTTATAAGAATATAAACACTAATGGACAGACAATGTAAAGATACATTTAAAAGTAATACCTTAGTGGGGGTAACTGGCTGGCTTAGTGATTAGCTTACACATGCAATTTAGCTTAATTTCCATTATTTAAGTGATATTGCGTCTATTTAGTTATTTATGTTACTTATTAAAAGCCTGCAAGTTTAATATGAACAACATTAAATTTATAAAATACTATCAGACTTGTCATTATTTTACTTAATTTTAAATAATGTAAAACAGTATTTATTTTGTAAGGGATGTTGACCTATGCTTATTTAAAGTAAATTAATATGCCTAGAAGATTATGGATAGTGAACACACAAAGTGGACAGAATTTTGTATGTCCATTACAGTTCCAATTTGTTACTTATGGCTCCATCATGCTCATCACTCAAAATTTAAGAGGTCACTTGGCAAGAGGATGTGTTATCTTTAATTGTGAGGCTGTTTTCAGTTTCTTTTTTTAAAACAGCATACCTCATTGTCTTAGTCTACCTAGGGATGATAACTGTAACATAGATGGAAGATAAGGCTGGGTCTATTTTTTTGTATTTAAAACTGGAAGCAAGTAAGGTCAATAAATGCAAAAATAAAAAGAAGTGTCACACTACTTTAACATAAATTTCAAGATGAATTAAAAAAATATGTGTCAACATGTAACATTAGTTTAGGAGTTAATAACATTTCTTGTGATTTCATATTTGATTATAGCATTTAATAAATATATTCTTTTGTAAGCAAAACAGTGTTTAATTTTTTCACTTATAAAACCAAAGGATTGTATGTTGCCATGCAGGTTTTTAGTCTTGTTGTAACGTTGTATTCTAGGATACAACTTACGAACTGATAATAAGATAGAATACTGGAGAAGTGAATTTAACTACATAGGTAGGTACATACTAAAATTATTATTACCATTACACTTATTTTACTTACAAACTAAATATATAAAATAAACCATAACTAAGATATATAATACGGAACCCTAAAATATTATATTATTCTTACGGGTTTTGAATTACTTATCTCCGCGTCTGCGCATCCCTAAAACGTATCGCTGAGTGCGACCGAACGTAACCGAGCGGTGGCGACTGACGGTGCGTCGATTTTGCAGCGTCACACCCTCTCTGCGTTCGCGAGCATAAACTGTGTCCTGTGACTTCATAAATATATTTTAATTATTCAACGGCTAATTGTAGTCAAACTTAAAATACATGTGTTCTTGATCCCGCTGGGGTGAGTTCTTATTATTATTAAAATTAGTGCTGTGCTTGTGTAACTGTTCTCCGCATTCCGAGCTGCTTCTAGTGTACATAAATTAGAGGATACTGGACTTCACTTCCTGACGTCAGGTAGTCTTATACTGTGCTGAGATGCCTTCTCATGGGTTTCAGGATCACCTTTCACCTACTTAACTACCTACGTACCTACTGCGTACCTACTACGTGTCTGAAGAAGAGAAAAGGAGTGACCGGCTGCCAGAGGTCGACCAGCTGAGAACATTCACACGAAGCCGCTACAGTAGAAGGCTGCATACTTCCCACCTGGAAGTTCTCCAAGCATCTTCGTCAGGCCAGTGTTCCCTATCCTCTTGTCAACCCAACTTGTAGGCGGAAACAAGATTAAAGTGAATTACTTAATTTCAATAGTGGTTTCATTGACCCACACCTATCTCCTTAACTTCTGTGGCTAACTAAGCCTACTGCCACAGTGGCGCCCTTTAACGTGGATAGTCTTGTTTCCAAATCATGTTTGGTGTTTAGTCTAGTAGCACTTGGTCTAGCGGTCCATTTTGTGAACGAGGAGGTGCCTACGAGTCAGCGAACTGGTACGTTTTCATTTTAATACATTTTTGTTAATTGATTAATTTGTTAACCGTTACGTATATTTTTGTTACTACCTAGTAACGAGATCTAAAAAATTTATAAATTTTAATTATAAGCAGGATACGTAACAGTTCGCAATTGAATTACATTTTGTTGATTTTGCACGTTATCAATCATTTTTACTCATTCATATATTGTTTCGTACTTATCACCAAATCGTAGAATTATATATTTAATTTATGTAAAGAACAGAGTTTAAAGCACTATAATCACTCAATTTTTCATCATATTCTATTATCATTAGTTTAGATTATCTTGTAGTATTGCTTGTTAATTTTTGTGAACCTACCTACACTAGTATTTTGCAAATTATATTCGTTATTCTTGTATTGGATGCGGTATTTTTTCTCGTAGTAATATTTATACATTTTACTTAAATTCATAATGGGAACTCACTCAATTAAATATTTTATGCTTAACAAACATGAGTTAACTTATGAGGTCCTTATTAGAGGCGAGGAACCGGCCATGACTGTTTTAGGGTTGCGCAAACAAATTAATAAACTTACTCCGTTAATACCTAATGAAGAGATTATTGAATCTGGCATTGATGCTTCTGTTGATTGCGAAGGTGTTCTTATCTCTGTGGCTGAATTCACTTCTCGAGTAAATATTTTGGTCGAAAAATATGATGGCAATCAATACGAACGTCTCAGAGCTTTGCACAATCATATTTACCATCGTCTGAAAAGAGTAGATAATTCAGATACTTCACTTTTAAAGAAAATAAATTGTATAACTAAAGAATTTAATGCCGTGTCAAAAAAATTTCTACTAATCGTACGTAATCCTACTACGAATACCGCATCTGAGCACACTAACTGTGCACAGTCATCTTCTTTACTCGATGGCACGCCTATTGTATCGGTTTGCTGCGACCGTACGCAGCTAAGCGAGTTGATTAAATTAAAATACGACGGTGGGAGCTGTGTTCACGCGTTCGTACAGAGAATGAAGGAGTATCAGACGGTTAGGAACATACCCTCTAAAAAATTATTAATGTATGCTTCGGAAATTTTTGTAGGAAATGCATTGCATTGGTACCGTAGTGTGCGGGAATCAGTTAATGATTGGGATGAGTTGATAAAACAATTAATTGAGGATTTTAGTCAGAAAGATTACGATTATCGGTTAGTATCTGAAATACGTAGTAGAACACAGGGTGATTCTGAAAATATTGTTATTTATTTGGCGATAATGTCGCAACTTTTTTCACGACTTTCGAAACCTATGTCGGAACAAGAAAAGTTAGATGTCTTGTTACATAATATAAGGCCCTGTTATGCTACTGTTTTATCATCTTGTGTTACTGGCGTCACTTCTATTGCTACACTTCGCCAACTTTGTCTTAATTACGAGAAAATTCAGTGTTTTTCTTCCCAATTTCATGAACCACCTAAAGTATCTACTGGAACTTTGGCTCCGGATTTAGCGTATCTTAAGCCAGCTGAACCAAAGTCTAATAACTACAAAAATAATTACTTTTCTGGCAAAAACTCATATTATGCATACAATAATAAACCTAGATACAATAATTATTCTAACTTACATAATGAAAAGCCTGGCGGTAGTGTGCCCGTCGCGATCGCTGCTATGGAACCTGAAGCGGGGGTATCTGGTGTTGGTAACACTAAGTCACTATTTTGCCCGCGCTGCCGTAGCAATAATCATTCGTTGCGACAATGTCAACAAGATCGCTATCCGATTTGTTTTAAATGCGGTATGAAGGAGTATACACGCCTAAACTGTCCTAATTGTAATTCTTCTTCCAATAAAAAAAACTAATTAGCGAAGATTGTTGTAATAAAACTGTAAATAATAACTTTGACAAAAAAGATTGGCAAGATTGGTTATCTACTATTAAAATGTATTTTTCGAGTTATTATATTGCAACAATCTTCAATAAACAACCTGACGGTGACATACGTCCTTACGTGACTATTGGTGTAGGAGATAAGACACTATGTGGCCTATTGGATTCCGGTTCAGCTGTTACTATACTTGGAAATAATTCTCACGTGAATGTTATTACTTCATTTGGCTTAGAACTTTGCGACTGCGACAATTCTACATCCTTTATTACTGCTGGTGGTCACAAGTTATCCACTATTGGTTATATTAATTTACCAGTAAACTTTGAAAATCAATCTCATACCTTAAAAGCTTATGTGATACCTACGGTCACGTCATCTCTAATTTTAGGTATAGATTTTTGGAAAAAATTTCAATTGCTTCCTAAATTTTCCAATTCAATTTTATTAGCGGCTAATATTGAACATCAGGTTTCAACAATTTGCGGAAACCCAGTCATGCTACATTCATATGAAGCTCTTACAATCAATGAGCGAACTACTGCCGATAAAGTCATTGAGCGATTCGAATCTATATCTGCGGAAAAAATAGGGCTTGGTCAAACGCATCTAGTTAAACACCATATAGATACTGGCGATACACCGCCTATCCGGCAACGTTACTATAGACTTTCTCCTGAAAAACTTCGTATAGTCTGCGAAGAATTAGATGAAATGTTACAGCTTAAAGTCGTCGAACCTTGTGAAAGCCCGTGGTCTTCACCTATTTTGCTTATACCTAAAAAAGATGGCAAATTAAGATTTTGTTTGGATAGTCGGAAGTTAAATTCAGTCACGCGAAAAGATGCGTATAAGTTACCATACGTCTCTGAAATACTGGATAATCTTAAGAATGCTAAATACCTATCTAGTGTCGACCTGTCAAAGGCCTACTGGCAAGTGCCAATTGTAGAAAGTGACCGCGATAAAACTGCGTTTTACGTACCTACCCGCGGCACATTTAGATTTGTTACCATGCCCTTTGGTTTAACAAATGCGCCTGCTACGCAACAGCGATTAGTGGATAACTTATTCTATGGCCCTGAATTCGAGAATTCTGTGTTTGTCTTCTTGGACGATATCGTCGTAATTTCGTCGGAATTTCAATCTCATCTATCTCTGCTTGAGAAGGTATATAATAAGCTTAAATCCGCAAATTTAACTATTAACTTAAAAAAATCTGTATTTTTCCGTGATGAGCTTAAATACTTAGGCTATGTAGTTAACTCTAATGGATTACACGTTGATCCCGGAAAAATTGAAGCGATCGTTAACTTTCCTACACCTAAAAATAAAAAGGAAGTTAAAAGGTTCCTGGGAACCGCTTCGTGGTACCGTCGATTTGTACCCAACTTCAGTTCTATTGCTGGCCCACTAAATAAATTGACTTCTACTAGTAAAAAGGCAAGTCCATTTACGTGGTCGACGGAAGCAGACGAAGCATTTAAAAAGCTTAAAGAGTGTCTTACTTCTACACCAATTCTATCCTGCCCAGACTTCGATAAGCCTTTTGAAGTGCATACAGATGCTAGTGACTACGGGGTCGGAGCGTTGCTTACTCAAACTGTTGACGGTGTTGAACGTCCTATTGCTTACATGAGCAAGTCGCTGTCTGCGCAGGAAAGGAACTACGGCATTACAGAGCGAGAAGCCTTGGCTGTTCTTGTAGCTATAGAGCATTGGCGGTGCTATTTAGACAATGGCAAGAAATTTATAGTTTACACTGACCATTCGTCCTTAAAATGGTTTTTAAATCTCAATAATCAGACCGGTCGACTAGCGCGATGGGGTGTTCGATTTTCAGCTTTTAACTTCGAAATCAAACACCGTCGCGGCGCTGATAATGTAATACCTGATGCCTTATCTCGTGCGTTGCCTATTTCTGCTATTGACAGTAGCCCTAATTCTACTAAAACTACTGATCAATGGTATATGAATATTTATAATGGTTGTCAGAACTCTCCTACGTCTTTCGTTAATTACATGATTAAAAATGATAAGCTCTATAGAATGATGAAAGGCAAATGTTCTTTGCAAAAGGAGTTCGAATGGAAGGAAATTATTCCTAAAGAAATAAGAGGTTCAGTTATTGAGGAAAACCATTCTGAACCTATAGCTGGTCACTTAGGAATTTTTAAAACTTACAGACGATTGGCTCTTCGTTATTATTGGCCAGGAATGCACGCAGACGTAGTTAATTTTATTTCATCTTGTGATACTTGTATTGCTCACAAACATCAGAATTATGCTCCTTTGGGTGAAATGGGTCGACCTAAAGTATGTTCTAGACCATTCCAAACTATAAGTATTGACCTGGTTGGACCCCTACCACCAACTAGGAAACAAAATTGTTACATATTTGTGGTGACGTGCTGCTTTAGTAAGTACTGTTTGGTATTTCCTATAAGACGTGCTACCGCCGAAGTCGTTACTAGGATACTCGAGGAACGTGTATTGTTAGTACATGGTATTCCTTCAACTGTTATTTTAGATAATGGCAAACAGTTTATTAGTGCCACCTTGAAAACCATGCTTAATAAATATAAAATCCCTAATCTGCACTATACACCAAAATATTCACCGCACGTCAATACAGTCGAACGCTATAATAAAACTATAATGACTGCCGTATCGACATATATTGAAAATGATCATCGTGCTTGGGATCAGCTATTACCTCAAATCCAATTTGCAATTAATAGTTCAGTGAACGAAGTAACGGGATATACTCCTTCATTTCTTGTACATGGTCGTGAGTTAGTTGCTTGCGGTTCGCATTACGTCGATGCAGAGTGTGATGATGTTATTTATCAACCTCGAGATTCGTATGCCGAAAATTTAGGCTATCTATCAAGTATCTTTGACAAAGTGCAAGCTTTGCTTCTACAGGCACATTCTAGAAATAGTCAAAGCTATAATTTGCGTCGTAGGCCTGCGGAATTCAATATTGGGGACTTAGTGTGGAAACGAACTTTTTATCAGAGTGACAAAGATAAATATTTCAACAAAAAGTTAGCTCCTAAATTCATTAAGTGCAAAGTGATTGGTAAAAAATCTCCTCTTGTATACGAGTTGTCTGATATGACCGGAAAGACTATAGGCTGTTGGCATATAAAAGACTTAAAATTTAAATACTACAAAGATTAAAAGTTCTTGTTAAGAAGCTCTGCCAGTTATTCAGATTTAACAAGTAGTTTAGTTAGAAGTGTAGTCGGATTTTATCTGTTAAGCACGCAAAATCCTTCTCTAAGCGGCGCGGTATTGTAACGTTGTATTCTAGGATACAACTTACGAACTGATAATAAGATAGAATACTGGAGAAGTGAATTTAACTACATAGGTAGGTACATACTAAAATTATTATTACCATTACACTTATTTTACTTACAAACTAAATATATAAAATAAACCATAACTAAGATATATAATACGGAACCCTAAAATATTATATTATTCTTACGGGTTTTGAATTACTTATCTCCGCGTCTGCGCATCCCTAAAACGTATCGCTGAGTGCGACCGAACGTAACCGAGCGGTGGCGACTGACGGTGCGTCGATTTTGCAGCGTCACACCCTCTCTGCGTTCGCGAGCATAAACTGTGTCCTGTGACTTCATAAATATATTTTAATTATTCAACGGCTAATTGTAGTCAAACTTAAAATACATGTGTTCTTGATCCCGCTGGGGTGAGTTCTTATTATTATTAAAATTAGTGCTGTGCTTGTGTAACTGTTCTCCGCATTCCGAGCTGCTTCTAGTGTACATAAATTAGAGGATACTGGACTTCACTTCCTGACGTCAGGTAGTCTTATACTGTGCTGAGATGCCTTCTCATGGGTTTCAGGATCACCTTTCACCTACTTAACTACCTACGTACCTACTGCGTACCTACTACGTGTCTGAAGAAGAGAAAAGGAGTGACCGGCTGCCAGAGGTCGACCAGCTGAGAACATTCACACGAAGCCGCTACAGTAGAAGGCTGCATACTTCCCACCTGGAAGTTCTCCAAGCATCTTCGTCAGGCCAGTGTTCCCTATCCTCTTGTCAACCCAACTTGTAGGCGGAAACAAGATTAAAGTGAATTACTTAATTTCAATAGTGGTTTCATTGACCCACACCTATCTCCTTAACTTCTGTGGCTAACTAAGCCTACTGCCACATTGTTTCTTAAGGACTAGAGTAATTTTCGTATTAGGAAAGTAGGGGTCAGAAATTCAAAATATGAGACCTAGAATTATATCATATTATAGAAAATAATAAGAAATTTTATTTATTTCCATAATTTAGGAGAAATAAATACAACAAAATAAATGCCACAAAAACTGCATTTAATTTATTATTGCCAAAAATAAGATTTTGAAGTACTAGGCTATTCTGAGAAATGTAATAACATGAATTGTCTATCAATAGGTACTACAAACATAGGCATAGAAAAAAAACAAGACAGCATCGCGTAATACGAAATGAAGCACCCCAAGTACACCAGGCTGACTTGTAAATGCGTGTCCACGCACACATGGACACTATAGTATGTCGATTGGTTGTCATTCCATAATGAGACATTGATAGTGGCAATAAGGCACAGTATTACTTGGGCCAGCACTGATTTTACTCATACATAAGTAGGAAATATTGTGCTTCACTTTCGTATAAGACCCTGTCCAGAAAGGGCAAAATCACCGCGATTCTCTATGCATTCACGCGAGATAATCTCGGCGAATTCGTCCTTTCTAGACAGGGTCTAAGCAATGCTCTGTCAGACGTTTTTTGTACATCCATGTAGACATGTAATAAAATAACAAGTTTTAACAAAATATCTTGAACTTGGTACATAAACATAAATACATAGTTACATAAAATAATATAATACATTTTACTCTATGAGATGGTTGACTGAAAAAGTATAAAGATAATTACTTGAACCAAGGGATTATAATTCTCTCTGATAAAATCTTATGGAATCGCAAAAGAATAATGTGGCTTGTCTATGACTTGAACTGCTTTTAAAAAATACTCCTTATTCACTAACATTTAAAAATAAGCATAAAGCTCAAAAACATTTAATAATCACAAGTATAAACACCCTACAATTTACATAATATGTGTAGAAAATCTAGGTTTAGGGTGCATTTCCTTTGGAGCTGAGACTGAATAACAGTCCAATCAGATTCCTACAATTCATAATTGCAACATCTCTTTCTTGTTCCCGCTTCAAAGGAAAAGCGTCCTTATTATCTAAGTTCAGTTTTTGGATTTAGCAGTTCTTAAGGTGAAGCCTTCGCCTTTGAAAGCTTCGAACGGTTCAGTGGGTGTCTCCTCCTTGGCACTTTGCGGGCGAGGGTTCCGGATGAACCTTAGTGTACCTATCACGAAGTCGTAGTCTGGTATACCGCGGACGTACGGCTGAAAATACGTACAATTATTAACAATTGAATATATCTGAATTTTAACCTTATACTACAAAACTATAGGTGGGTACATAATAAATAGATGACGCGAGTGTATGTACTTCACGTGCCAAAAGGGTTTAGATTTATATCTGTGGATTGTGTACCACCTGGCTGGCTACCACCCTCAAGTTGAAAATCAGTCGCCAAGCACCTATCGATGTGTTCCGACAGCTGTACTTGAAAGCTAGTTCCTTTTAGGCTTTGTGTGCTTACTACCTTCGGCCACATACCTTACCATGACATTGCGGTCAAACACAGGCCTATAAAAAGCCAAAACAGAGGGTTCCGTACAATATTAACAAAATCATTGTGCTATGAAAACAAAAAATCAAAAAAATAGACGTTTGTTTTATGGGCGCCCCCTTTTCTTTATAAAGATAAAGATCATTTATTGCGAGATATTTTTTTTTGTGTTATAGCGGCAATAAAAATTATTCTCTGAAAATTTCAGATATACAGGTCGTTGTTTTGGTCAGCGACGAGCGACTCAGGGTCGATAATACAAATGATACTGGTGCTAAAAAAAATATAAAAAAATACTTTATTTTTTTTAAATAATAAAAATAAAAAAATATTTTTTTTTGAAAATCATGTAATAAGCTAAAGTGTAGACATAATACTCAGCGGGAGTACGAGGGAGTAAAGGGGTGGGGCGACGGCGGCTTGCGCCTAACTCTAGTCTGTGCACGTGCCTAGTAACCATACTTTGCGGTAATTATATTTCAAATTGAATAAGGTATTTCTCAACATATTTACAGTATTTAATGGAATTAAGTCCATTTTTGGGGAATATATATTTTGTACTACCGCTCCTGGGTCGCTTGTCGCCGACCAAAACAACGCCCTGTAGTTATATAACTATTACCGTTCATGAGATAGTCTAGTGACAGACGGATAGACAGACAGACGGACGGAGAGTGGAGTCTTAGTAATAAATATCTACTAACCTGTCTAGACTGCGAAGCTTGTGGCTCGCTATCACTCTCACTGATAAGCTTCTTCTTCTTCCCATCGAGGCGATTCCCCTCCCCGCGGAAGGCGATGAACCCGCTCGGCTCGGGCATCATGGCCGCGGGGTCCTCCTCCATACTATTGGCGTCCTTGTCGCGCGGTATGCGCTCCTCTTCCTTGTAACCCACCGGTGGGGCGAACTCCACCTGTGTTTTTCATTATTATGAGTTAGAATCAAAGGCGGATCCAGCTTTTGGATCAGGGGGGGGTCACACACTTATATCCAGCTTGGATGGGTTTCAAAATCCACAAAAACATAACATAAATATGCCACCCCTGTTTCTTAAGAACATGGCAAGGCCCCCAGCCAGGTGTGTTAAAATATTTAAAAAAAACTCTGGGTGACTTAGTCGGCCTAGGCCCTGGTGGGGGTGGTCATGACCCCCATGACCCCCCCTGGATCCGCCCTTGGTTAGAATATTAATAGAGCGACCAGGGCCGTCTTAAGCCAAGCCAATAACAAAAACC
Source organism: Polyploca ridens (assembly GCA_951394255.1). Classification (NCBI taxonomy): domain Eukaryota; kingdom Metazoa; phylum Arthropoda; class Insecta; order Lepidoptera; family Drepanidae; genus Polyploca; species Polyploca ridens. The sequence goes on from OX596260.1 coordinate 5,450,760, forward strand.
ATTTTCCACTATGTTTTTTTTTTATTATGTTCAAAATTAAAAACTTATCAAGTGTCCAATTTACATTTTAATTAGAATGTTGAAGGTAATTTCTAACGAAAAAACATTGTGCAGTGTCAGCGAATATATTGGCCTTTGGGTTCCCCTGTGAGTGTGAGGGCCCTGGGCTCAGGTCCCAAGTGCCCTTATAGTAAAGACGGAACTGAGAGTGACTGTACTAGAGTACGTGCCGTACGGGCAAAGTGTCTTGAAAAGAACTGAGCGATCTTTTGTACTAATACTGCATTAGAAGGCGCCGCTGACTAATTAAAATACAACATAAACACACTGTCCTTCCCAATGGCAATGGGACTGAGTGATCATGATGCAACTCTCACCATGAGTACCAGGGAGAACGTAAAAGTAGTCATGAAGGGAGTTTCCCTCCCTTCCTCCGTAAAGGGTTGCCAGGAATAGTGTGCCTTATGACCTTAAGGTTGGGTGTAGCCACTAAAATAAATCTAAAAGCAGTCTTGACTTCTTGAGGGGAGTTGCCTCCCTTCCCTCGTCAGACTTTATGACCTTACGATTGTTGGGTTTGGCCACTAAAATCGTAAAGTAGAATGAAGGGAGTTGTCTTCCCATCTCACGCCCATATTTTACGATTGTGTTCTCATGCAAAACTTCGTTGATAATGATACGAATATGAATAACGTCTAGGCTTATTGGTATGTGCCTAAAAAAATAGAAAGATCAAATAAAACTCTTCACATTCATATCACACTCAATGATGATGACAGCATTCCCCGGCTTGGTCTCCAGTACGCAGAGCTCGTACGCCTTCGAGTTGTACTTGATAGCGATCACGTCACCCGTAGTCAAGCACGAGAAGTTTCTGAGGCAGTTCTCTAATACTGGAATCAGAATTTGCCATTTAAAATGATTGTAAGGTGGTTATGAAATGTATTTTTTAATTGTTAAAAGTTTTGAACCGACAAGGTAAACAACAAAAATAGCTGAAAAGAGAAAAACAAGCTCTTTAATCTATAGAATTTTGAATATAACTTGAATTTTATAAGGTATTGCAGTACACCTCATATGTTTGAATCCATCAAGCCGTTTAGGCTGCAGAGCGTGCCAATACACTCGAAAAACATAACCCGCCTTCTGGGTCAGTTGGGTAAGAAGGAACCCTTATGGGGTAACTCCAGACTCTTGGCTGGTTTTTATTTTTACTTATCTAAGAAATATTTTAGCTTAGCTCTATTATTTTTTACATCATAATACTCCAATGATTTTTAAATATATTTTAACAAAAGATATTTTCTGGAATAATGTAAAATTACCTGCTTTAGGATTAGAAATATCTAAAAAGTCTTCAGATAGAGGCTGGAACTTTGAGAATGTTGCCACCGGCAGAGAGACACTCTCAACCTGCAGCAGTGCACCTTCCTCCTGTACTAAGTTGGACACCATCTATGGAGAAGCCATGAAGAAGCATTCATATTAGATTTGACCTAAATTATTTTTTTTAACTTGCAGGTAGGTTCATATTATATAAAATGATTCCAAAGAAAGTAAAAAGCTGGTAAACCATGGTAATATAAAATAACAAAAAGAATTTAAAAAAAAGGAAGTTAGGTAGGAAAGCCAGACAATTTTCAACACCCATACTACATTCTTTTCGATCTAGAGTCTACTTTAAATAAATAAATACCTTCACAAATCCTAGATGAGTAATGCAGCATTATACATAGTAGCTGTCCCCCACGGTTTCAATGCAACATTTGGAGATAATGTAGCTTCCTATTAGTGTAAGATTTTTTTCAAATCTAACTGGTAGTTCCAGTGATTAGTGCGTTTAATCAAACAAAAACTCTTCAGCTTTGATATGTTAAGTATAAATATATCACTGTGACTATAACAGCTATACTGGGTGTTGTTTTGGTCGGCGACAAGCGACCTAGGAGCGGTAGTACAAAATATATATTCCCCAAAAATGGACTTAATTCCATTAAATACTGTAAATATGTTGAGAAATACCTTATTCAATTTGAAATAAAATTACCGCAAAGTATGGTTACTAGCCACGTGCACAGATTAGAGCTAGGCGCAAGCCGCCATCGCCCCACCCCTTTACTACCTCGTACTCCCGTTGAGTATTATGTCTACATTTTAGCTTATTACATGATTTTCAAAATTTTAATTTTTTTATTTTTATTATAAAAAAAAAATAAAGTATTTTTTTTATATTTTTTTTAGCACCAGTATCATTTGTATAATCGACCCTGAGTCGCTCGTCGCTGACCAAAACAACAACCTGTATATAATGAAAAAAAAAAATCTTTTTCTCTCACATTATTCAATTTATTACAATTAAGAAAGAAGGTATAAATTAAATATATAGAGGGAGGGTAGAACTTTACCCTGCAATGGTAAACATGAGTCTGGCGAAACTAATTATGTATATGAGATTGTTCAAGGGTGTAGCAAGGTACAGGCAGCCACCGTCAGCGATGATTTGGCCGAAGATGGTAAGCACAAAACACTAAACTAATTTTAGTCACATCACATCTCTTTCTTACAAACATTATTGAAAAAGGACATATTTAAAGCTGTCAAATTAGTCTTTGCCATCTTCATTTACGGGTATTTAGACATAACCACAATAGATGGCAACTAAATTTATATTGAAATCAACCATTGGACTAATTTGACAGGACTAAATTTCTTACATCCTTTTCTTATGTTTTTTGTTAGAAAGAGACATAGTGAGATTACAATTAGTTTAGTTGTAAACAACAGAATTAGGGCCACTGCCTAGGAAGGATATAAGCAAGCATATAAGTTAAAACAATACCCAATGCGGTAAGTACACTTTTCCCTCGTCAGCTACAAACTCCAGCACACCGCAGTGTGTCGAGCGTTTAGTCTTTTTGTTTGTCAGCTTGAATATCATTGGGTATTCAATGTTGAGTCTTGTTAGCTGCTCCAGGGCCGATGGCGGCATTATGACTAAAAAATAATTCGATTTATTTAAGTATTTATCTCATAAATGGTAGGAGCAGAATTATCTTTATTCAAAAAATCAAAGTCTTTTATTCAGTTTAGGCCCTGGTAAGGAATATGTATACAAACAGTTGAATTTACCACTGGTTCGAAATACACTTAACCCGCCGCGTGCCTTAAACAAACCATTTGTGTTTAAGGGGAACCGCGGCCATTGTGCACGAAATGCCACTGTGACGTATAAGACACAAGGTTTAATATTAACTGTCATTTAGTTACTGTTCCATATAAATTTTAACTCTGACAGGTCTCTCTTGTCTGGTCATCGCGCCTGACGAGTTAAACTGAGAAGACTCTGACAAGAAACTCAGCAAGGCTTTTTTTTTTGTGGAAGATTTTTTAAATTTACAGCTTTTGTTCCAAATACTTATGTTATACTTATTCAAACAATTTTCACTTAGCCAGGGGGGATGCTAGTGCAGAGAGAAGCTACTACAACCATATATTCTTGTCTTCCACATAATGAGCCAGCTTATAGTAGGCTTTGTCAATTAACCTCTGCTTTATAAAATCTTTGAATTTATTAAAAGAAGAAAGTATTATAAGAAGTTCCATAAAGAACATTGACTTTGCTTAATAAATATCTTGGGGTGTCTCATCACACAGTTAGATAATCTCAATCTAAGCAGTGTTTATTAGGGAAACAACTGATTGGGATAGATTTAAAGCTTATAGAATAAAGGTGAGAACTTTGCAGACTCACGAAATGTAGTCATTTACAATACCAGAGAAGTATGGTTTTTTTTCTTACTTTTGCCTCCTCGTTCTACATCCTGCCGTTCGTTTCCAGGTAGCATGGACACAGAGTAGCATCTGTAGGTCATACTGAATGGTCTTGTGATCTCGTGAAACATGTTGAATCCAAACTGAAACTATTTAGATGCATGTTATGCTAACGATGGTATTATGTATAGAAAATATGCTATATTTTAGGTGGTGCAGTATATTACCATTCTGATTTATTTTGTTGAAATCCTTAGAAAAATAAATTGGAAATGCAATTCATGCAATTTATTGTTAAGTTTTTGTTGTGAGTGATTTGTCAAGTTTTGGATTTTAGAAAATTGACATTGACAGTCCGTCGGTCAGCTGTCATACTTAAGTGAGTTTCAGTTACCATAAATTGATATTTCTAGCATAATCTTTCTTCGAAAAACGGTCAGGAGTCAGGTAACGTTGCGGTTATTACCTAATTACGTTGTTCACATATCAGCACACGTTACAACCAGAATAAAAATTATTATGGCCCAATTCTTTAATCTTTATTCCATTTACAAAAACTAAGTAACAGCCAGATTCTTAGTGACCATTCTTTTTTTATTGAAAAATTGTTTCGCGTCACAGCTTCGCGTTAATGTTTCTAGCGTTTTTATTCTCTTTGAATGTTTCTTGATGATTAGGTTGACCATAAACATATCGATATTATTATGAGTGACTCGACTAAATTTATTGATGCGTTCGCAAATAAATGTTTTGTTATGCTATATTGCTGAAAAATAATAAGAAAAATGCATATATTTTGATTTGGTTTTGAAGAATGAAGGCGTTTTTGTATTTTTTAGTTATTATTAATTTTATTTTATTTTGATTAATTGATTCAGTTTCACCTGAACGCATTTAAAAAATCGGAAAGTTCGGTTTTTTCGTTACACGGTTTTCTCCTTCTTTCATTATCTGCCATTTCATTCATTTGTGTATGTGGCAGCCGAGGGTGTAGATTGTTCGTCATATTTCTCGGAAATAGTTAAATTAACCACCCCTTTTTTTCCTTCATGTAGAATTAAAATTAAATGTGAGTAAGGCGAGTTTAAAAGCTCTAGAAGCCAATAAAACATTTTCATCGGTTCCGGTCGTTGTAAATTTTCTTTCGAAAGAACGCCATGTTGATTGTCAAAAGTGTTTTCGGATGAGACAGCAGTGAAATTGATTTGTGAAATTTTTTCAGACCCTGCGATTTCGAAGGATCGCTTTTTGTTCGGTTTGGTTAAATAAAGGCGAAGGGATCTGCAGCCATGGCGCAAGTTTTACCGATACGTTTTCAAGAGCATTTGCAGGTGAGTACGCCCATCAGTTTATTGGATTTGCCGATAGCATTTCCTTTGAGGAAGCAATTTGTGTGTAGGTGTCGGGAGATGGTCGGGGGGTTGGTACACTCCTCGACCAACAAAGAAATGCACCATTCTTTGTTGGTCGAGGAGTGTAGGCGGTGCGTTTTCCATTGCGCAATGATGAGAGTGACAGTTTCCACCCCCCAGACCCCAGTCGCGTCACGGGAGTGCGGCCGGTATTGATTTGTTCCATATTCCGTTCTGGATCATATGGCCTGCCAACTATATGCCACATTATGATAATATACAGGTCAATGTACATGTAACAATGTGCTGATCTGGATATTTTTGTATCACAAGATGATGATAAGAAGAGGAATTTGTTTAGTTTCTTGATAATATAATTTAAAATTATTGAGGAAGTCTATATACTCTGTAAATACATTGTTTTTTTCTGAAAACAAGTTTAACACCATTAAACATTCTTACTGGATTCCAATAGGTTTATTAAAAATCTTCTATTCATTTTTTTTAGCTTTATAGCGTATATCTTTATTTACAACAAATATGTACAAAATACAATTTATATATAAAAAATTTCCTCAAGCCTGCCGCTGCTTCCGATTAACTTCTATTCAATTATTTATTTATAGGAATAAAATAATTCCTTTCGTAATACAGATCCTTTTGTTTATCTTAAAAAACATTGAAAAAACAGACAGTATTTGGCAAAGTCAAGGTTTTTATTATTATAATTATCACCAAAATTTTACATGACATTTCATCATGTTTTTTCTTTTTTTACCATCAAATTATATGGAATTTATTTTAGTGAACAGCTCTTTTAAATCCTTTGAACTGCAGTACTTTTGTTTTTTGCAATATTTCAGTAAATTACAACTCACTGCTTTGATGGGACTTTGCCAATGTTTTGTATGTGTTATGACAGAATATAATACTTTCTCTACATTCTCTACATCTTTTTATAACCTCTGTTCAACAACACTTCTATTCTATTCTATTCTATAAAATAAAAATAAAACTCCTTTAGAAAGGGGATAGAACCTTTGTGGCATAGCTAGCCGCCGCCATTTTGATTTTTTTTCAATGTCGCGGCGCACGATGTAACTGGTATATATGGGTAGAGGACATTTATACAAACAAAAAATGTTAATCTATATGGTGGCCTAAAGTGTCACGTTTCCGAGATATTTGGAGGTAAAGATCGCCATATGAGAATTATGACAATCATTAAAAATTAACTTATTACGTGTTTATTTGCATTCGATTGTATTCAAATAATAGTTCCCAGGTTGATTTATAAATTTTTCAAAAAAGGAGGAGGTTCTCAATTCGAATGTTTTTTTTTTTATGTTTGTTACCTCATAACTCCGTCATTTAATAACCGATTTCGAAAATTCTTTTTTTATTTGAAAGGGTCCACTTCCCGTTTGATCCCATTGTCATCAGATCAGGATTTGATTACTTCTTAGTGTACTTTGATGTCGGTTTAAGTTTTTTGTAAAACAGTCCAATTATTTGAATAGAGTAAAACTAGGAGCACGAAAAACAATATTTTTAATTACTTACCTACTAAACAGCATCGTAATATTCGCTATGAACCACAATGTTGTCAAAGAAGCTCGGATTGTGACTTGTTTCCCATCTTTTCATTATTATACAAACAAAAATGACAATACTTGTTCTAATATCTATGTTACCAAGTTAATTTGAACTAAAGATCGCTAAGTAATGCTCCCTGGGCGCCAAAATTGCAATAGCGTCGTAAATAAATAAAAAAACCCGACCCCGCGGCCGGCCCGACCTAATAAAACTTCCACCTAAATGAAAGTCCCGTCTTCGTGGAAGACTGCTTACGTTCACACAATATCAAAAAGGGCGATAGATCAGACCCGACGTATTACAGGCCTATTGCCATCACCTCCCATTCTCTCCAATGTGATCAACACGTAACTCTTGAGATATCTAGAGGATCACGATTTGTTGAGTGAACGAGAATATGGCTTCCGCCATAGTCCCTTGGCTGTGATGTGTCTATGTATACACTAGAAGGTCAGGTCAGCCGAGTGGTCACTTGCCATCGAGAGTCAAGGTGGCGAAGGCGTTCGATCGGGTCTGGCACCGGTGTCTTCTAACGAAGTTACCAGCATATGGGCTTCCCGAGGGACTATGCAAATGGACCGCCAATTTTCTGTCCAGCAGATGCATAAGAGCTGAGAGATATAAATGCTGGCGTCCCGCAAGGGTCTGTACTGTCCCCAACACTGTTCCTGCTGCATATCCCGCGCATCGCCCGCGCCGCACCACCTACCCGGCCCACTGACCCACTGCCTGCGTCTACTACGTCGGCCCCTTTTACCCCATGCCCTTGCCTCAAAAGGAATCGAAGCGGGCTTGTGATGATGGTTTTGAGATAGTGCAAAGCAGGAAGCACCGTCAGAAAACGAATAAGAATCGATGCGGCACAGCTCCTGTGGAGCTCAAGCAAACCATGCGTGCTGCCATGGCAAACACTCCGGTGTATATTTCTCGTCTACACTACGCCACCAAGGCGGAGGACATCGTGGAGTACATTCGCCAAAGAATCAAGTACTCGCTGAGGGTGCAGCTGTTGGAATTGAGCCGCAACGTCAACTTCAAGGCGTTCGTGGTGCGAGTATCAACATGTTTTCTGCACCTCGTCATGGAAGAGGACTTTTGGCCGCAGAACTTGGTGTTCCGTCGCTTTCGCGGACAAGTGCCACATGATCGCACGAAGATATAGTGCAGTGCAGTAGTGTTAACTAACATAGGCCTAAATGTTTTATACTAACAAAAAGGTTTAATATAATATTTATGTTAGTTTGTAATGTTATCTATGGGCCACAGGAGCCTGATAATAAAGATGTATTATTATTATTGCAAATATTCCTCGTTTCGTGGTGGAGGAAAGCCGCGAACGGCTTGTGTCTGAAATCGAGAGCTCACTAACTAGTGTCTCCGATTACGGTCGACTAAACCTAGTCCATTTCAACCCCACTAAGACCCAAGTATGCGCGTTCACCGCTAATAAAACGCCATTTAATGTGGCTTCACAATTTCAGAACACGGACATCAGTGAAAGCATCGGGATCCTCGGCATCGACATTTCTAACGACGTCAATAGGCCGTCTAGAAGACAAGGTTAAGCTAGCATCCAAAAAACTCGAAGTGCTCAACAGAGCGAAGCAGTACTTCACATCGGGGCAAAGGCTGCAACTTTAGAAGTCGCAAGTCCAGCGTTATATGGAGTACTGCTCTTACCTGGATACCAGTTTGGGCCTTTAGACTCGGTTCAGCGACGTGCCATTAGAATCGTCGACGATCCCGAGCTCACAAGCGGCTTAGGGCCCCTCAATCTGAGGAGAGACTTTGCCTCCTTATGTGTATTCTATCGCTTGTACAACAGACAGTGTTCTGTAGAATTGTTTAACCTGATGCCTACGGCTACCTTCTACCATCGCTAGTCTCGCCATTGACGGGAAGTCCATCCTCACACATTGGAACCTAAATAGTTTCGAACTATGCGGTCTCAAAGGAGTTTTCTTCGCTTACAATCAGGCGGGCCGTATGTTTGTTTGCTACCTAAGTAGTGTAAAAAAACTTTTATTTAAAAGTTTGAGGTCACGGCTTGTTTCTATTATGTGTTTTATTTTATTTTTAAAATTATTACTATTATTTGACCACTAATGACAATGAAAGAACATAAATTGTACTTAATCAACATTAAAATATTGTCATTCGTCTCATATTATATATACATCGATATTCCAATATCTCGGTAACATGATATTTTAAGACAAGTATTGTAATTTTTGGTTAATAACGGCGACATGGAAAACAAGTTAACCACTACGATCCGAGCTACTTGACAACATTGTGTTTCACTGCGAATATTGCGATGCGGTTTAGTAGGTAACCATTTAATGAATATTGTTTTTTCGTGCTCCATGTTTACTATATTCTAATAAATAGTTAAATCAACCTGGAAACTATTATTTGAATACAATCTAATGCATATAAACACGTAATAAGTTCATTTTTAATGATTGTCGTAATTCTCATATGGCGATCTTTACCTCCAAATATCTCGGCAACGTGACACTTTAGGTCACCATATTGCTTGACATTTTTTGTTTGTATAAGTGTCCTCTACCCAAATATATCACTTACACCGTGCGCCGTGACATTGAAAAAAAATCAAAATGGCGGCGGGTGGCTATGCCAGCTCCCATACAAAAATGTTCGTACCCCTTTATCAATATTGTAGCATGTGCTTTGAAATAATTCATTCAAATAACTTTCAGTTATGGGAAAAGTTATCAAACAAGTTTTTAGATACAACAAGATAATATCTTAAACAAATACCATCAATGTATATGTTACTAAGGTGATTCAGAAGTCAGTAAACTAACTCTTATCTTAGCAAAATATTACTACAGTGTGACAAATCTATGAAATACCTTTTGATGTTTAAGAATGTCAAAGCAAAATTAACTTTATTACATCATAATAAGGTTTATCTGTTAATTCTATGGTTATTCATCCTAACTAATATTATAAATGCAAAAGTGAGTTTGTTTGTTTGTTACGCCTTTACACCTCAACTACTCAATGGATCACCATGAAATTTGGCATGCAGATAGCTTATGGTATGGAGAAGGACATTGGCTACTTTTTATCCCAGGAACGTGGGTGAAACCGTGGGGGATAGCTAGAATAATTATATAGATGAACCTTATAAAGAAATAAGGACTATTTTTCTTTGTGTGATTTTTTTCACCTATATGGGTTGATAACCATATAGAACTATGGGTAAATGTAGCTTCCTAATAGAGAAAGAATTATTATAATCAAATCAATAGTTCCAAAGATTACTTTCCACATCCAAACTTACAAAGAAACTACCTCTTTATATTATTATCAGTATAGATGTTTTCTTTTTATGTAAAATAAATTGAGGCCTTTACACAAGATTACATAATATGCCATAGTATAGACCTCACTCTAAATCTAATATCATTGATAGATGCTGGAGGTCAACCTAAAATCAAGTCTTTCGACACAATTTTTTTTACAAAATATGAACCATTTTGTATTTATTACTTTAATAGAAGTCAAGTTATGCCCTTACTCATAATTTTTCATTAGCCAGGCTTTAAAATAAAGTGTCACTCCAAAGTTCCATCTTAATTTTGAGTACTCTATTTTCAACCTTATGGCTAAATACTTAGGAGTTGATCAATACAGGATTTCTTTGGTCAAAATATAAAATAAAGCTCTAAATTTGTTTCAGCTCACAAATGTTGGCATCAATCCAGCATCAATATCCTTCAACACCCTCACGATGGAGTCTGACAAGTTCATCTGTGTGCGTGAGAAGGTTGGAGAGACCGCTGAAGTGGTCATCATTGATATGGCGGACCCCACTAATCCGATCCGCAGGCCGATCAGCGCCGACTCTGCCATCATGAACCCTGCCAGCAAGGTTATAGCACTGAAAGGAAAAGCTGGTGTTGAAGGTAAGATCTTCATTTATTTTGGCAAATTTAAGTCTCTGGTGAGCAGCTTTGGTCTCTATAAGATGCTGATGACTTCCAATATAGCTCACACTGGTCCGGATAAAATACCCGTCAAGCTTGTTAAGCAAAACTCCATTATGTGCAATTTTCATATTTTAATGTTGATTAAGATGCCCACTAATGCTCATGCAATGCTTTAATTATTCATAATACCGGATGTACATGTTACAAACAGTTATCTCTGAGAAAAGCACAAGTGAGAGACAAAGAAAATGTTAATTGAATGGCCTTACATATTTTTGGAATGAATGTTTGTTCACAGAATAATACCATGCACAATAACTTTGTTAAAAATTTACAGATGTTGGCTTTCATTCTAAAATGCATGTTTATATTTCTTTTAACATTTATGCTATTGTTTTCATAAACAACAAACATTTGGTATTTAAAATAGATATTTTTTTACCTACTACATTACATGCTCATTGTTGTTATCAGTTGGTAAAGCTTTATAATAAACACAACTGGATGTGTTTATGCAGAAATGGTTCAATAAAACTATGATTAATAAAAGTAATACTGATGTATTTTAATGCGGCTTTTATTGGTATTATGATAATAATAAACATAATATTTCCAGCTATATTATTGTGAGATTGCCACAATGTTAGCTCATAAAGCCTTATGTGGGTGTGATTGAGGCTATATGTATTCCACATACTGCATTTATTTGGCTTGCCTTGCATACTTTTAATGATTAAGTAGGCCTTGGGCATTATGCCAGCTTGCTCCAGAAAATGGCATAATACAAACAATAAAAATTGTAAAAGAAATTTTATTTGAGATGAATCATCTTAACGGTTCAAATTATTCTGTTCTGTTGCCTGGACAGCCAGAGCTGGTCACCAAGGTTCGCATAATTGTGGGAGGGCTTGGGTCGAGCCAAACCCAATCCCCCTCATTACAAAACATAGTTTAAAGCAAACCCAGGTTTTAAAATAGGCTCGTCTCCTTTTGTTATATGACGTATAGACTTGCTTTAAATCATATTTGTAATAATAAGGGGGAATATGAATTTCGTCGCAAATCAAGTCTTATTTGGTCTGATTTAAACCCTCGAAGACAAGTGCGCGTTTGCAACAACTAAAACCTCATTCAAGTGTGTCAATTCAAATGTCAATCAAAAAAAAAAATTCACTTCTGTTACTGTCTCAAAAAGTATTGGGATCTTTGGAGTCGACTTTAGGTGCGTTCGAATTGGGCTACGGTAGCAAAAATAACAGTCAAAAATGCCAAAAACGATCACATCTGGCGTTCGAATTGGAAAGTTGTGAGCGAAATTGTCGTTTTGAACTGTTTTCATTCACCGTTCGTTTTGCTTGGAAACAGTTAAAAACGACATCGTGAACTGCAAATTTTGACCCACCTCGGAGGCAGGGTCGTTTGTGATCATATTTTGACATCTTTAAATCTGACAGATAAGTTTTGGCTAACAATTCAAACGGGAAGCGAAAATTATAATTTTTATATTAAAATTTGATAGAAACTAACAGGCAAGAGAACAAAAAATCAGTTTAACTTTGTTTATATATTATCTGAAGGAAAAAAGGTAGGTTGAGACAAGTGACAAGCAGGCGATGAGCATGCAAATGTCATTTTTGTATCTAATCGTTCGATTTGGGAAATATCGTTTGTGGCAAAAGTTGCAAAATTGACGAAATTTTCCAATTCGAACGCATGAACAAAAATGCCAATTTTGAAACTGTTAAAAACGACATCACTCCAATTCGAACGCACAGATTGACTAGTGACGTCCAGTTTCGAGGTCGTTCATAGAGCAAAGCTGGGTATGCTAATTAGTCCCAATTATAATGCACCAATAAGCTTTTTGACTTGGTGCCATTGTCACCGGTTATTTTTCATCGCATCGCTCGCTGACGATGCGAGTTGCCTCGGTCCTCCACGCATTGATTCAGTCGGAAATGTCCATATAAAATAAAAGATTATTTATTATAACTTTACACCAGGGCCTTGATAAAGTACCCTCCCCTACCCCTGCAGGGGCTTGTGGAGTAATAATAATTATACGAGTACATAAATGAAATCAGATTTACCTACATTATTGAGAATTAAAATATCAAACAATAAATCTATCGGAAAATTTGAAGTTAAAAATGAAAATTAGGATTACTTAATAAAACTCTAATGCACTTATGCACAATAGATTTGCACTTATTGATTGCATTTAGTACAGAAACTCCGTTTGGTATTATACCTATTTCTGGCGGCAATGAGCCACGAATCACGAGTACCTACAAACATTAAGCTGACTTTATATTCTTGGCACAAAATCTACGGATGTTGACAATAATAACAAAATTTTATTTGAAACAATTTCGAAGTCAACGCCCCCTTCTGCCATGATATTTGAATGAAATGATGAAAACCTAGGTTCTATTCCATCTTACGTAACTCTTGACATCACATGCTGGTCTACAGGGCTACTGAGGGCTTAATACTAAACGCAAACAATTTGATAATTGCGATGACGTAATCTTGCATCCTTGACCTTTGAAGCGTCTCCGTTTCATTGATTTTTTATGTCAAGCTGCGTTCATTCACACTGTTATCAATTATGTAGAGAAAGTATCCACTATCGAATTGTATTAAATTAATTTTATTGTAAATATTGAGTTTTCCTTGAACATTGAACATAACATTTTAAAAGCGAAAGTTAGTTTTGCTATTCACGACGAAATTAAACTACACAATCGAATTAAAACTAAATTGGATTTGGAATTACTGAGATGGACATAGGATAGGTATTTTTTTGTCTCTAGAATGCGTGAACCTACAGTCCCACCCCAACCACTCAAGTCTAGGTAGAAATATAGGATATCCTAGCCCACATTATAATTATTTAATCACTAATGACGCATTGCAACTCATACATAAAGCAAAATTAAATAACGCATCGTGACGTCCGTCACACATACGCACATCATATTCTGCCTTCCATATTCGAAGTTCCTGGAAAAGTGGGACGTTCATGTCAAGAGATAATATAATAGTACTCTTTTGTCTATAAATAACAATGTATTAATACATTGATTAATATACACGCCTCCCGACCTTTGTCAACAAATACAGGTTAATAGCCGCTGATAAGTACAATTACAATTATGACGTCACTAAGAAAACGGTGCAGAAATGCTTCTGAATAAAACACTAAGATGTTTATCCATTGTTACAAATTTCACTCTTACATAAAGCCTTAATGGAACTTTCATGCTTTTCAATTGAGACCAGACCCCGTAACATGATAGCATCTAGCAACGCCATTGTCGTTCGCGCATTACGCGTCGACTAATGAGCCTTGAAGACTGGGGAGCGAGACAATACCGCACAAACGTACAGTGGTACAGGCTTCGGACGATGACTCACTATTATATCAGTTTACGTAGACATGTCTCATATTAGAAAATTTTAATATGTCCCTTGTAATAAATTTTTATTCCATAAACATGAGTTGTGTATGGAAATGAAAACCTTTCTATAGAGAAATATATATTTAGGAAAGAAAATTTAATGGAAATATTGAATCACTAACAATAGGATACTGCTGTCACTTGTTCCGGTACCGCTTTAATTTAATGCGCTTCAGACGTTGTGTTATAGTCCGTTTATTAAAACTTTTTTTTTAATATAAACCTTCTCATTATCGTTTTCTTCATCAGCCCAAAAGACTCTCCAAATCTTCAACATCGAGATGAAATCAAAGATGAAAGCCCACACTATGACCGAGGACGTGGTGTTCTGGAAGTGGATCTCGCTGAACACCCTGGCTCTGGTGACCAAGATGTCGGTGTACCACTGGTCGATGGCGGGCGACTCCACGCCGGTTAAAATGTTCGACAGACACTCATCACTCGCCGATTGTCAGATTATAAACTACAGGACAGATCCTAAGCAACAATGGCTGCTATTAGTTGGTATGTTTTAATTTTAAATATTTTTTCGCATGTTTTGTGCCCCAAAATCCCAGCCTTCGAGAATTATAGTTAAGAGCTCGTACTTACCACATTCGGCTACTTTCTCAGTCAGTTGTGGTCAAACAAAAGCTACCTTGTTTCTAATTACAATAGAACTCCTAATGTTTCTTTCATGCTAGATAGTAGATATAGATACTATCGACATAATTACGACTTACGTGTTATTATAGACTTAACACCGGGTGTCGTTTTCATTTTAGTTAGAAGTAGATCGATATCCTAAAGTTTGAGTGTGATTAAGAGTCAATGACAGTAATTAAATCACTGGTAAATGACCGTTTATTTCACTGGCTGTTAGGGCAATTCCAATTAACAGTTAATTTAGTATTCAAAATACGATGATTCGTAAAGGTTAATGAATTAAAATATGATGAAAGAGATATAGAATTTATTTTAACAACGTCGCGAACTTCTGTCGTTAATAATTCTAACGAGTCTAAACTTCCGAATTACGTGACTTATTTGGTGATCTGACAATCTGCTGTTTATGAAGGCTATCATTTCGGCAGTGTAATACTTGCTTGATGCAGTAGCAGTTATTTGCAAAGGGTCGATCTAAAAACGCTATTACAGTGATCAGCGATTGTACACCCATTTCCCATTTAAAACGTATCCCCTTTAATTTTATTTGTACAGTTTGTACGAGAAAAGTCTTTTTTTGACGATTTTTGGTGCGCCTACTATTCATATCAAAGTTGAGTTAGTTAATATTATTATTATTGCGATTCCTACTAGTACTTGGCGGTTTTTTATAGTTTATGCTACAATCCCGGTAACGTTGTGCAGGTATCTCAGCCCAGCAGAGCCGCGTGGTGGGCGCTATGCAGCTCTACTCTGTAGAGCGCAAGTGCTCGCAGCCGATCGAAGGCCACGCCGCCTCGTTCGCAACCTTCAAGGCAGAAGGGAACGCTGAGCCTTCCACTCTCTTCTGTTTTGCCGTCAGGACCGCACAGGGCGGGAAACTTCATATTATTGGTAAGGCTAATCATACTTCCTACTTATATTATGATTTTTTGTTTGTTTGTTAAGACTCTGGTTAAGATTCCACCTATCGCGCCGCAGGTCGTGGGTTCGATTCCCACACAGGACATGCATTTATGTATGTCCTGAGTCTGGGTGTAATTATATATATTAAATATGTATTTACAAACAAAAAGTAGTGTACGTATTACATCAGTTATCTGGTTTCCATTGTACAAGTTCTGCTTAGTTTGGGATCAGATGACCGTGTATGAGGAATATCCCAGGATATTTATTTATTTAATATGTTTCAAAAGCTAAACGGATTTAAATGAAAGTTGGTTCATAGATCAGCCTGTAATGAGAAAGCAGATTCCAGTAGAACGGCGGTAAAGTGTGGAAGCTTTAGTTTTTAATAAGATAGTATAAATATGAAAGCGATTTCGTATATTTACTACGTTTTCACAGCTACACTATCGAATCGATTTGTTGTACACTCTGCCAGTACAATGACCGACCGTTGTCCTATAATAGGGTATATTATTTAGGGTTGAATGGTTGTCCATTCAACCATTGGTTGGTCAGGGACGCTAGATAAAGCTAATGATAAGCTTAGTTTTTTGATGATGAACACAGTTACTTTCAATGTCAATTATAAAACAATGATAAAAATTTGCATAGTAACAATGGTCATGATGTTGTAATCAAATATTGCGTTACATTTGCGTTTATTTGTTTGTCCTCCCTTCACCTTTGTTACCTCTGTAGCGGGTCAATATTTTTAATAAAAATAAAAAAAATTGAAAAAATTACCACATTGGGCGTTTTTGTCACGAAAAAGCGGTTTCTTCCAGACATGTTTGTTAATACAATCCTTACTTTGTACCCTAACAGAGGTGGGCCAGACCCCGGCTGGCAACCAGCCGTTCCCAAAAAAGGCCGTGGACGTTTTCTTCCCGGCGGAAGCTCAGAACGACTTCCCAGTCGCCATGCAAGTGTCGCCCAAGTATGACGTCATATACCTCATCACCAAATACGGATATATACACATGTACGATATAGAAACCGGCACTTGTATATACATGAACCGTATATCCAGCGATACGATCTTCGTGACAGCGCCACATGAAGCTACCGGCGGAATTATAGGTAAGTGTCGCATTAATTCAGCGTTAATTTTTGTTTCGCACGTACGTTGCTTGAAAGTTAACGTGTGATGAAAGATGTCTAGAAACTATTTGTCCTAAATGTATGAACAGTTGTTGATGTACGCAAATGTATCACATTTATTTTTTTAGTAAATGTAGAAGTAAGTCCCAGATGTCATGTGTATGAGTGATAATTATTGTAGACCAATATAAATATACAAGTCTATTCAAATAAATAAAATTTAAGTGTCTGTTTGTAATGTCAAAATAACAGCATTTTACTCAATGCATATGAAAGTGTATAAGGGACTTATAGCAAAAAAACAATAAAAAAAATCTCTTGTTTCGGATAATCTCCGAAACGGCTGAACCGATTTTGACGGGACTTTCACTAGCAGATAGCTGATTTTTATAGGAGTAATTTAGGCTACTTTTATTTTAGAAAAAGAGTTTAAAACCGTTCGCGGGTGAAACTGTGGGGGTCAGCGGTGTTATTATGTGAGCAGATATAGATTCATACCAACAGTTTCTTTATCAAGCTTAAAAGATACGAAGCACTCCAGATTCCTCTCAAATCACCTCATAAACATGCCTTATCCTTAGGCACAAGATCAAAATACTCTCAAAGCAACTACATTATGTATCTTCCAAGGTGTGAACCGCAAAGGTCAAGTCCTCTCAGTAACGGTGGAAGAGGACTCCATAGTACCATACATCAACACGGTGCTACAGAATCCAGAGCTTGCTCTGAGACTGGCCGTGCGCAACAACCTCGCCGGTGCCGAGGAGTTGTTCGTGAGGAAGTTTAACATGCTGTTCACTAATGGACAGTATGGAGAGGCAGCTAAGGTAAGACTCTTATTTAGTTATTAGCCATTTTTAAAGTTAAGAGGACTCAATTCGTCATACTTTTCATACAAAACCTCTGTACTTATTATGGCGTTGTCAAAACATTTTTCGTTAGATGTTTTGAACAAATTAGTATCTTGTGCACTATATCTAGCCGTGTATCTAGGCGAAATTTAAAAAGAGTGTGAAACAAATTCAGTCAAAGCCTCCGAAAAACAGCGTTTTTGCCTGAACTTTGGCCATATCTAATGTACCTATAAATTGTAAAAGTAAAGAAAACCTTTAGATACAAAGCTTGCAAATGTATTGGAGATTCTAAATAACTAACTTTTTTTTCACAAACTGGTAAGATTTTTTCACAAGAAGTCATGAATTACGACCTAGCGAAGCGGCCGCAAGTGATCAGCGGAATTTACCGACTGATAACCGACGGCTCTGATGCTGTCTCTCTTTTTTCGCAGTCAAACATTACGTTGGATGAAACAACAAGCTTTTAGACTATGCTTGCGTTGAAGTTGCGCCGGCTACAGAGGGCCACCTTAAGCATTCATATTGCGTTGACCCCAAATGATTGAGAACAGGGCAGGCAGGATCATGAACCACCTTAACCTTTATGTTAAAAATGTGTGACCTTTTCTTGGCCCTACAGTTAATATCTATTATGTTCATATTATCTTGTGTGTATACTATTGGATTACCTTATAAATATAAAATAAAGGATAGTGGGGTGGAAAGTTAATTCTATTTTGAAAATGCAGGTAGCAGCAATGGCACCCCGTGGCATCCTCCGTACACCGCAGACTATCCAGCGGTTCCAGCAGGTGCCCACGCAGCCGGGACAGACCTCGCCGCTGCTGCAGTACTTCGGGATCCTGCTAGATCAGGCGCAACTCAACAAGTTCGAGTCGCTAGAATTGTGTCGACCGGTGCTCTTGCAAGGTTAGTTTGAATAATTTAACAGCACTTGATATTTTTGGGTAACATTGGGTTATCTGGCATTGGTAAAAAAAAAACTTCTTAGTTTTCATGTAAATAATACGCAATTCACTCAACAGGACGCAAGCAACTACTCGAGAAATGGCTCAAGGAAGAAAAGCTCGAGTGCTCTGAAGAGCTAGGTGACCTCGTGAAGCAGGTGGATCCGACCCTCGCTCTATCGGTATACCTGCGCGCTAATGTCGCCGCTAAGGTCATTCAGTGCTTCGCCGAGACTGGACAGTTCCAGAAGATTGTGCTGTATGCCAAGAAGGTAAGATTATATTTCAATTAAGGGCGGTATGTAAGCTAAACGTCATAAACAGGGTTCGCTATTTTAGTGGTTTATGAATGAAAACATGAAAGAAATAGTAATATATGATCATAAACATAAAACCAAGATACTAATTAACAGATCCGTGTTGGCCCTTTTTTTTTAATTTGCTGCAATAACTAGCAAAAACATTACAAATATTACCAAAATCATAAAAATCGAGGTTTGCCTCTTTAGTGATACCATCAAATTTAGAATCCATTTTGTAAAAATTATGTATAACATCGAATCACAAATATACGTACAACAGATCCGTGGGGCCACATTTTCATTTTTTTGTTTAAAAATAATGTAATTTATTTATTTATAAGCATCAATTTTGCGACGCCATTTGTCCATACATTTTTCTATGAAATGTCAAGTGAAGCTTTATATACAAGACGCAATCGCGAAAGCAGTCAGTTCCCCCCAGTGTCCCAAGGTGACACCACGTCGCTTTTTATTGACACCGGAAATGACGTCATCCACATATCTGTATACATGCGCTTGTCAAAAAGAACATGATAAGTGCATTTTTATTTTTTACATTATTAGAGTTATGAAATCTGAAATACACCATGAACATTTTTTTTATGGTCATCAGTATTCATTTCATGACATGTTGATACGCCCATAGTCTTTTTGAAAAAGTCCCGTATGCCAAAATATTTTCCTTGTTCTCCCTCTCAGCTATTGATTGCTTATTTTGTTTCTTGCTTATAGATAGACTAGTCTTATTCATAAAATCATGAATAAGTTTTTGTATCGCGCGAATTTTTACTTGAAGGTAAACCTTAATAATGTATCGTCGATGCTGAAAAGAAGGTTAGGATATGGCCATCGAAATAATATAAGTATTTTATTAGATTTCGCGTTCCGAACAAAGAAACCGTAGAGCTTGGCGACAGCGGGGGTAAGGTGGGGGCCTGTGCGAAGCGAGTGTGCAGTGGACTGACTGTTGCAGTGCTAAATCAAGCTGTGTCTAACCAAATTATAAAAACGATAGATAGATGCTTATAGATTATAGTTTTCTCGCGACTAAAATATCTTAAGCGCCCATGAATTTCATAGCGCCTACGCGTTTATTCAACGTGTCGTTCCTATAGAATTACACCGCAGTCGTGGCATTTAAATGAAGAAATATTTTTTCTATTGTGATATTACGATATTATTACCTATTTATTCACTTGAACAACAAATAAGTTTACTTACTTGCCTACTAAATTGTTATTTACGTCCAGGTTTACACTCAGGTTTGATTCGATTTCTTGTATTATTAACGCTGCTCCGTACGCGCCCATCTCACAGAAAAGAGTTCTAGAGTTCCGCGTTCACTACTTTACACACAGCGAACGAGCAGTCTAGAGTTCTAAAGGTAAATGGGCAAATTTGCATGGAGCTTTTCCCTTTGGCGGCCAGCAATAATTTCTGTTTTCTATTAGGCAATAATATATTAACAAAAATATGAAAGCTTAATACTGTGGTGTATTTAGAAAAAAAAAAAAGATTATTGAAGATTTAAGAAATAATTGGAGATATTATGAAATTGCAAGGTAGTTGCATTAAATGTAATTAGTATCCCGTACCAAAAGGTGTAATTATATACATACAGCAAGCAAAAGTTTGTTTACATTCTTTATCTCGTCTCATTGGCCTTACTTAAGTTTCATTAGTGGCCGCTCATGGGCCAGAATGCCCATTGCCTTTCTACCTTGTGTCACTTAATAAATAAGACAGTGATAGCTCAGACGTGTCACCTCAACTGCCAGCTTTAGATAATGGAACTCCGACAGAACTCGAGTTCTCTTGACCGATGAGTTCTCTGTGTGCAATGATGAAAGGCGCCGCATAGATTACAGTGAACGCGGAACTCAGAACTCGGAACTCAGAACTCTAGAACTCTTCCATGGGATCGGCGCCTAAAGGTGAACGGAACGCAGTTCAGTTCATTCGAACAGAGTGAATGTTTGGAACGCTGTATATATATATACTAGCTATCGATAGATATCGATGGATACGGCCATTTGTAAACAATTCACTGTTCTTATATATATTCTTTTACTATAAAGCTATCATTGTTACTAGATATATTCTTTGTAGGTTTTATTTTATTGAGCATAACTTGATAAGCCCCTTTGCAAATCTTTTCAATTTTAGTATTCTTATAACGGGTTCCCTATCAATCGCTATACCGAATTTAACAAATGCTCGTTAGCTAATTATGAAATATGCAGTACTGAATTGGCCATAGCAGGATAAATGCTACGGCCCACGTTGAATGGCCTGCTTTCGCATATACTAATAATTATGGGAAAATAATTAGGGATGTTACTGTTATGCTGAAATCGTATATTTATCGGTATATTTCGCTGCATGGCCAATATTATAATAATCATTGAAAACGATTTCTTGACATACTTAAATAACGCTGCGTGACAAATATAAATGTAATATAGAAAGGCTTCCAAATCTTTTAAAAGAGTAATAAATTCGTGAAATATATCTGCGCGACCATATCTTCTAATCTGAGAGCTAAATCCGCAGATAAACCATTAAAGTAGACAACCTGAACCAAAGGTCCTTGATTACATTTGCTACAGGCCTCGCACTGGCTTAATTAGGCACGGTAAATGAAAGCTATATTGGCTACTAGCTATCTCCCGTGGTTTCCTGCGGTTCCGTTATGAAAAGTAGGCTAACAAATGTGAATTTAAATATTGTTATAGCATTTGAGGATAATGTAGCTTCCTATTACAACTCGAGTGGCTTCCTATCCACCTTCGCCCGAATACACACATATTATCACTCTTATACACTGATTTATTTAATCCTAAAACCCCTCGCTATCTCATGGAACGCTTCGAGTACTACACCTCTTATCATCATCTTCTTCATAGTTCCTTGGAACTTGACCTCCAAACTCCCAGTCACACTTCTCACTTCTTACTCTTATTCCCAATCATTTACTATCCAAGCTGTACGTCTCTGGAACTCTCTCCCTCAGACTATAAGACAGGCCCCGACGTTAGACTCTTTTAAATCTTTTGTTATTTTCACACTATCACACGCTATAAACTTCCTCATTTCCTGCCTTCCTTTCTATTTTACTAGAGTTGTTATTTTCACGTTATGAAAGTGTATTCTTATCTGTTACACCTATCATATTCTCATATATCCTGTTACCCAAAGGTTGTCTGGAAGAAATCGCTTAAGCGATAAGACCGCTTGTTTTGTATCACTTCTTCTTGTATAATGTTTCGTTTTCTATTATATGGTGTACAAATAAAGCATATTTATTTTATCTTATTAGTGAAATAATGTTCAGAATCGGATTAGTAATTTCAAAGCCTCGTACATGCCTCTTTATATAATACTAGCTGTCCTCCGTGGTTTCACCTGCGTTCCCTTGATAAAAGTAGCCTATACCCTTCTCTATACCATAAGTTGTCACGACGCGATGTAGGCTTGGCTATCAGCTCTACTATCAGCCTACGACCGGAGCTTTCAAAATAGTTGATAAAGCAGTTGAAGAAGATGAAACTGATGACTGTCTTCCATAAAGTTTATTGCGTAAAAATAAAGAACCCAGCTGGGTTCTAGTATGATAATTCTTTATATTATTGATGCACTGGTAAACGAACTGTATTAATGTATTACTAGGATATATTATTTCACTTTAAAAACATGTCCACACAAGTTGCGTCTCAGTACTGATTGAAATGAATGAATGTCTGATGGGACATTCTTCAATTATGAGAATTAAAAATATTGAAAATTCGAATTCGAAAATTTGATCATTTGAAAATTTTAAACATTTAAAAATTAGAATAATATGTACTAAATAGTATTTTTGACCAGAAGCAATAATTGAAATAGCCAAATCTCAATACGATGGCTTCAGTGGTTTAGGCGTGAAAGCGTAAGCAAACAAAAACAAATGGGCCAGTTGGTGCAGTTGATTATGATTCCACTTATAGCGCTGCAGGTCGTGGGTTTGATTCCCACCCAGGACATGCATTTGTGTGCATGAACATGTCTGTATGTCCTGAATCTGGGTGTAATTATGTACATTATGTTATTTATATATTTACAAACAAAAAGATGTCCATAGTACAAGCTCAGCTTAGTTTGGGATCAGATGACCGTATGTGAGGAATATCCCAGGATGTTTATTTTATTTATTTATTATTTAAACTTATTATTTATTACTAAACTTATTACCATTTACTATTATTACTACTTATTAATTCTTAAACAAACAGAGTTACTATGGATTAGTACCTACCTCTTCAAAAAAAGTTAACATAAGTACCCACAAAGTACTAATATAAAGCATCGCACTGAATTTCCTTTGCTTATAAGTAGTGAATCCATGCTGTTTAATAATTATGTAAACTTTGGTCGTGCCTATTTAAATAAGCCACTAGAAAAGGTATTTAAATAGAAAATTAAATATTATATTACTCAATAATATTGGAATTTTATCGGCTGGTACCACGTTATGCGGTACGTACCTAACTTGACGCAACGTCATGTTTGGATCTGATGCATGTGTGCGTGCCTGTAACACAACTGCAAAGTAACAAATGAATGCTGGTTTTCGCGCGCGATCTAGCCTACATACTACCCTTAAGGTGAAAGAATAGTCGATATTTAAGTAAAGATAGAAAGAAAGAATATGTTTATAAAAGTAAGCAAGTAACATTTCGAGTACTCCAAATCCGAAGTTATCGTATGGCAATCGGCTATACACCCATCCACTCTATCCTATTGACACTTCTGTGGGTGTTATGGGTTGTGATATACATCAGTTAGAAAAAAACTAAATGAGAAATGAAAACTTTGTACGTGTATTTTATCTTGAAATAGATGTAAATCATAATACTAAATATCTACCCACAGGTTGGCTACACACCAGATTACATCTACCTGCTCCGTTCGGTAATGAGAACGAATCCAGAACAAGGCGCCGGTTTCGCAGGCATGCTAGTCGCGGAAGACCCGCCCTTAGCCGACATCAACCAGATTGTCGACGTGTTTATGGAACAGAACATGGTGCAACAATGTACTGCTTTCCTACTGGATGCGCTGAAAAATAATAGACCCGAGGAGGGACCGTTGCAGACGAGGTAATGTAATAAGTTTGTTTAAAAGTGGGATGTTTAGAAAATTAAATATTAGTGGTTTCGTAATTTAAAAGTGGGTGGATGTGTGTAGATAGAGGTTGATAGTGATTTTTGTTGGTTCAAATGGCATATGGCAGCCAGAATACAGCACAGACAGACAAACAGCTCCGCCGCGCGGTTTCACCCGCGTTCCCAAGGGATCTAATTTATTCCCGGAATAAAAAGTATCACATTATGTTATTTCAGGCTATGATCTACCTTTATTCCAAATTTCATTTAAATCCGTTCAGCTGTTACGGGGATGAGTGGTCACAAACACACAAAAATATTCGCATTTATATCATTAGTAGGAAGTAGGGTAAGTTTCGTATGAAACTATAAAAGCGAACAATTCTATTTTCATTCTATATTAATAATAATAATAATAATTTCTTTATTATACAGTTTACAGTGTACAGTTTAATGGTATATTATATTGTTTTCTTTTCTCCAGTGTGGCCCATAAAACTAGGGTGTAAATTAAACAAAACAAATCCAATAAGTGCGTCAAGGGCACTCCAAATCAGTGCAGACTTTAGTTTCCTTCACTTATACCTGTCTACATTGA
This sequence comes from Polyploca ridens, assembly GCA_951394255.1. Lineage (NCBI taxonomy): Eukaryota > Metazoa > Arthropoda > Insecta > Lepidoptera > Drepanidae > Polyploca > Polyploca ridens. The sequence continues at coordinate 5,475,447 of OX596260.1, forward strand.
ACTACACCACACCTGATGATCTTTATGCCAACTTAAGAGACTTTTAAGAGAGGTAGAACAAAGCGTTTATTCGCTCAAAGAGCAGCTCGACTACATAATACCGCAGTAAAATAACTTTGTTGCGTGTGAGTAAGGTTGCTAGAGCTGATTGGGGAGTCGGATTCGGTGACGCGACCCTGTGTGTTGCAAGCGTCCATATGGCTACTATAACCGCTTACCATCAGGTGGGCTGTATGCTTGTTGTAAAAAAAAAACTAACAAGACAATGTTTCCACAGGTTGTTGGAAATGAACCTGATGTCAGCACCGCAAGTAGCGGACGCGATTCTCGGCAACGCAATGTTCACGCACTACGACCGCGCCCACGTCGCTCAGCTTTGCGAGAAGGCTGGCCTTCTGCAGAGAGCATTGGAACATTACACCGACTTGTATGATATCAAGAGGGCAGTGGTAAGTTACTTTTAGCGCCATTGTGTTATCTGGAGTAAACGTTACTGCGTGACCATGTATCTCGAGAAAAGAAAAAGTATCCAAGTTGTGCTTGAGAGTTAATTTTATTATCTTTTTTGTCTTGCATACCCATCCGTGTTACGTATGAAAAAGTTGGTAGTCTGATGTTGCAATAAGCAGCTAAATTGTTTGTAGAACTATGTAACTGATGCATTCAAATTATATTTGTGTACAAGCAAGCATTAGGAAATGTATGGCCTCCATGGTACTGTCAGCAACATAAGTAGCTGAAAAGATCCAAATTTACAATACATCTGTACACTAAAACTATCGTGGTATACATACCTCAAAAGTCTATTGGGAAAAACGATACTCAATAGTCCAGTCCACAGCTTTGAAATATTAACAAATAAAAATGTGCAAAATTTACTTGACAGTTGAGACAGAGTTTAAGCAGCTGTATGCAGGATCCATTATCAAATTGTAACAGAATTTCAAAATGGGATTTTTTTTCACAAGGTCCACACTCACCTGCTCCCCGCCGACTGGCTGGTGACATACTTTGGCAGTCTCTCTGTAGAAGACTCCCTCGAATGTCTCAAGGCAATGCTCCAAGCGAACATCCGTCAAAACCTCCAGATCTGCGTACAAATCGCCACCAAGTACCATGAACAACTCACCACCAAATCCCTGATCGAACTGTTCGAGAGTTTCAAGACTTACGAGGGTCTGTTCTACTTCCTTGGGTCCATTGTCAACTTCAGTCAAGACCCGGAAGTGCACTTCAAGTATATTCAGGTATGTTGATAATATTATAGGAATTGAATGGAGCATTGACCTATTTACATAATTGATTGCTTATCTCTTGGTATTCAATTAGTTTCGCTTATCTCATTGGTAAGTTGAAAGGTCAATATCTGAATAAAAATTGATTTATAATACTCATGTACTATTCGATTTTTCAAGACCACGTTCTATCAGAGTTAGTGGATTCATAGTTCTTAATTTGTAAGATTTATTACGAAAGCTAAAAGCATGTCTGGTCAATGAAATACATTTTATAATTAGTAGTTTGTGTCATCTGGTGTATATAACTGAGAAACAAACATTGCTGTAGTAACGTTATGTAGCACATAGTACTTTTACGCACCACATGCGTTGTACTTGCGCGAGTTACGGCGATAACTTTGAAGCATGGAATTTGACTCTATGTTGTATGTCTATGTAAATTCTGTTGAATAGTAATATAAAAAAGATCCCACCTCTTTCACAAAATATTTCATTACACAGGCGGCTTGCAAGACCGGTCAAATCAAGGAGGTGGAACGCATTTGCCGCGAGTCCAACTGCTACAACGCCGAGCGTGTGAAGAACTTCCTCAAGGAGGCGAAGTTGCCCGACCAGCTGCCGCTCATCATCGTGTGCGATCGGTTCGACTTCGTGCACGACCTCGTGCTATATCTCTACAGGAACAGCCTGCAGAAGTACATCGAGATTTATGTGCAGAAGGTTAGTTGAGAGGTCTTATACAGTGATAAACTAGGTAATATGATATGAAAAATTATAATGTAATGTAATGTCAGGGTCAGCAACGCGCGAGTGATACCCCATAGGCTACGGTAACTGCTTACCATCAGGCGGGCCGTATGCTTTTTTGCCACTTTAGTGGTATAAAAAAAAGCAAATGAATTAAAACACAAACATTATAGGTGAATCCGTCCCGCCTGCCGGTGGTGGTCGGTGGTTTGCTCGACGTGGACTGCACGGAAGATATCATCAAGAATCTGATCCTGGTGGTGCGAGGACAGTTCTCCACCGACGAGCTTGTCGCTGAGGTCGAGAAGAGGAACAGGTGAGACACACTCTAATGTCTTTGCAGTAAAGTGAAATTATATCATTTTGTAATGAATAAAAAATTATAGCTATAATATTTTCTTGATGTTATATATCCAACTAGTTGCGCCCCGCGGTTTCACCTGTGTACTCGAGGGATATATTGTTTACCCGGGATAAAAGTACTCACAAAGAGTACGTTAATCCAGAATATATTCTATCTGTGCGCCAAATTTCATCCAAATCCATTGAGATGTTGAAGTGTGATTGAGGTAAACACATCCAAACTTTCGCATTTATAATATTATTGAGATGAGATGAGATTTGTCGGTGTGATCAATTTGCCATCTTTGATTTTCTAGTCTATAAATAATTTCTTAATTTCCCATATTCTTTAGCTGAAAAGGAGTTATCTGACTTGTAAATCACGTGATCGGTTGTAGACGTCAAGAAATTATTATGCCAACATCCTAACTTTGTCATCATTACAATATGACTCTAATAACAATAGGAAGTAGTACAATAATGTATTGTTTTTGCCCCAGACTGAAGCTCCTCCTGCCATGGCTCGAGACCCGCGTCCACGAGGGCAGCGTAGAGCCGGCCACACACAACGCTCTTGCCAAGATCTACATCGACTCCAACAACAACCCTGAAAGATTCCTCAAGGAGAACCAATGGTAAGTCTCCAGTTCCTTATTATAGTCTCATCAGTATAGTTTTATACTATGCAGCTTTATCAGACTATTTCGGCATGAGGTGGAGGTACTTCACAAGACGAGCTGCTCTTTGAGCGGAAAAAAACACTGCTCCTTGTCTCTTCTCACCTCAGATTATTTATTAGTCAGACATTTCAAAAAATATTAGGCACGATTTTTTTCTTATGTCATTCAATCATAAAATTACGAAGTTATGGTGTGTTATGTTCCGTGTGACGTTACACTATGGTTTCACAAACATGTGACGTAACAAGCCCCCACTCCCGAACTTTGACGCGCTTTATCTTTGTCAATATTTAATGATTTGATAAAGCAAAAAATACGTGTCCAATATTTTCTGATAATCTAACTGACGGATTAATTAGAATTATATTTTTTTACCCAGGCCGCATCCCTATTGTGTATGTTCCCTACAAGTGTATTGGTTGTAGGTACGACTCCCGTGTGGTGGGTCGTTACTGCGAGAAGCGCGACCCTCACCTGGCGTGCGTGGCGTACGAGCGCGGCGAGTGCGACCGCGAGCTCATCGCCGTCTGCAACGAGAACTCGCTGTTCAAGACGCAGGCCAGGTACCTCGTGCGCCGCCGCGACCAGGACCTCTGGCTCGAGGTGCTCGCCGAGGCCAACCCTTACAAGAGGCAGCTTATCGATCAGGTCAGTACTATACGATCATCGAGAACTCGCTGTCCAAGACGCAGGCCAGGTACCTCGTGCGCCGCCGCGACCAGGACCTCTGGCTCGAGGTGCTCGCTGAGGCCAACCCTTACAAGAGGCAGCTTATTGATCAGGTCAGTACTATACGATCATCGAGAACTCGCTGTTCAAGACGCAGGCCAGGTACCTCGTGCGCCGCCGCGACCAGGACCTCTGGCTCGAGGTGCCGGCCGAGGCCAACCCTTACAAGAGGCAGCTTATTGATCAGGTCAGTACTATACGATCATCGAGAACTCGCTGTTCAAGACGCAGGCCAGGTACCTCGTGCGCCGCCGCGACCAGGACCTCTGGCTCGAGGTGCCGGCCGAGGCCAACCCTTACAAGAGGCAGCTTATTGATCAGGTCAGTACTATACGATCATCGAGAACTCGCTGTTCAAGACGCAGGCCAGGTACCTCGTGCGCCGCCGCGACCAGGACCTCTGGCTCGAGGTGCTCGCCGAGGCCAACCCTTACAAGAGGCAGCTTATCGATCAGGTCAGTACTATACGATCATCGAGAACTCGCTGTCCAAGACGCAGGCCAGGTACCTCGTGCGCCGCCGCGACCAGGACCTCTGGCTCGAGGTGCTCGCTGAGGCCAACCCTTACAAGAGGCAGCTTATTGATCAGGTCAGTACTATACGATCATCGAGAACTCGCTGTTCAAGACGCAGGCCAGGTACCTCGTGCGCCGCCGCGACCAGGACCTCTGGCTCGAGGTGCCGGCCGAGGCCAACCCTTACAAGAGGCAGCTTATTGATCAGGTCAGTACTATACGATCATCGAGAACTCGCTGTTCAAGACGCAGGCCAGGTACCTCGTGCGCCGCCGCGACCAGGACCTCTGGCTCGAGGTGCCGGCCGAGGCCAACCCTTACAAGAGGCAGCTTATTGATCAGGTCAGTACTATACGATCATCGAGAACTCGCTGTTCAAGACGCAGGCCAGGTACCTCGTGCGCCGCCGCGACCAGGACCTCTGGCTCGAGGTGCTCGCCGAGGCCAACCCTTACAAGAGGCAGCTTATCGATCAGGTCAGTACTATACGATCATCGAGAACTCGCTGTCCAAGACGCAGGCCAGGTACCTCGTGCGCCGCCGCGACCAGGACCTCTGGCTCGAGGTGCTCGCTGAGGCCAACCCTTACAAGAGGCAGCTTATTGATCAGGTCAGTACTATACGATCATCGAGAACTCGCTGTTCAAGACGCAGGCCAGGTACCTCGTGCGCCGCCGCGACCAGGACCTCTGGCTCGAGGTGCCGGCCGAGGCCAACCCTTACAAGAGGCAGCTTATTGATCAGGTCAGTACTATACGATCATCGAGAACTCGCTGTTCAAGACGCAGGCCAGGTACCTCGTGCGCCGCCGCGACCAGGACCTCTGGCTCGAGGTGCTCGCTGAGGCCAACCCTTACAAGAGGCAGCTTATTGATCAGGTCAGTACTATACGATCATCGAGAACTCGCTGTTCAAGACGCTGGCCAGGTACCTCGTGCGTCGCCGCGACCAGGACTTCTACTTTTTATCCCGGGAATGCGGGGGACGGCTAGTTATTACGTAAATTAATCACCACGAGAACAACAAATCATGACTCCAATGTAACTGATGTTCAAGAAAATTATATTATTGTCTCCTGATATCATTAACTCAACGGATAATTTATTTTCCAGGTCGTACAAACAGCTCTCTCTGAAACACAAGACCCTGAAGACATTTCCGTGACAGTGAAAGCTTTCATGACAGCTGATCTTCCCAATGAACTGATTGAACTGCTGGAAAAGATTGTGCTGGACAACTCTGTGTTCTCTGACCATAGGAATCTGCAGAATCTTCTTATTCTTACTGGTGAGTTGAATAACGTAACTTGCTTTAGACCGTAGACAGAGAAAGCTATAGACCTTGAGATATCTTCTGACTCATTCACACAGAAAGAGAAACACTTATTGGAAATACACGTTAAGAAACGAGACAGAGCGCTAGCATTTTGTATCCTACTCGAATGTCGGTTTTTCAAGGTCATTACAATGTTTGCCAACTAGTTCGCGAAATAAATAATGACATTCCAAGGACGTTTCGGTATTGCCAACTTTTCTCAAATCTGTGTTGCCAACATAAAATTTCAGTCTCCCACTCTAGTGAATGAATGAATGATTTTTATTTTGCTCGAATTGTGGTACACACAAGGTCATAATAATAAACGTGCTCACTCTTCACCAACAAGTGGTATGCAAAATTGATTAATACAATGTAAAAATTTGATACAATAGAAAATAAAATTATAATATATTGAGTTTTAACATTCACAAAATAAATTAAGCAATAAAACAGATTTAAGATTCACATAACATAAACTATATCTATAAGATTTTTATATTTTTATTCATACCTAAATTTATAATTGAAATAATCGTTTATTGAATAAAAACATTCACATGATAATATTTTTTTAAATATAATTTTAAATTTATTTAATGGTAAATTACTAATACTTTCAGGCAATTTATTGTAATTTTTTACAGCCATTGTATAACAATTGTTACTATAAAGCGTTGTTCTTATGTTTGATAGTCTCAACCTGTTTGGCAATCTACTATAAGACTACATTCATCACTAAATCGATTAAATAGCTGCATATGCATTTTAACAAAATAACACATTTCAAAAATGTATAAACAAGGGACCGTCAGCAAATTTAATTTTTTGAATAATGGTTTGCTAGAAGTCAAACTATCTACATTGCAGATTGCTCGTACGCATTGCTTTTCCGCAATAAATACTCTATTGAAATGGCATGAATTTCCCCACTCGATTATACCATATCTAATGACAGAACATACATAGCCGTGGTTTGCCTGTATAGCCGTATGTTCACCTGCAATGTTCACCAAACGCCATAAGGCAAAAAATAAATGGATTAACTTTATTACATATCCTACTTTATCATCTAACTTTATGCCAAGAAATATTATTTCATCACATTCATTTATGCTATTGTTTTCGAAAGATATAATAAGTTCTTTTTAGGGTTCCGTAGCCAAATGGAAAAAAACGGAACCCATATAGATTCGTCATATCTGTCTGTCCGTCCGTATGTCACAGCCACTTTTTTCCGAAACTATAAGAACTATACTGTTGAAACTTGGTAAGTAGATGTATTCTGTGAACCGCATTAAGATTTTCACACAAAAATAGAAAAAAAACAATACATTTTGGGGGTTCCCCACTTAGAACTGAAACTCATTTTTTTTTTTCATCAAACCCTTACGTGTGGGTTATCTATGGATAGGTCTTCAAAAATGATATTGAGGTTTCAAATATCATTTTTTTCTAATGTGAATAGTTTGCGCGATAGACACTTCCAAAATGGTAAAATGTGTGTCCCCCCTGTAACTTCTAAAATAAGAGAACAATAAAACTAAACAAAATATATGATTTACATTACCATGCAAACTTCCACTAAAAATTGGTTTGAACGAGATCTAGTAAGTAGCTTTTTTTAATACGTTATAAATCGTAAATATGAAATCCCAAATCAATGGCCGTCAAAGTTAAACTAAATCTGGCCACGGGGCCAGATAAGTTTGTGGGGCTATACGAAGGAGATTACAAATGATTTTTTCTTTTTTTTTACTTCCCTACCCAAAGGCTGCCAGGACCCTATTTCTAAGCGTCCGCTGTCAGTCCGTCTGTCTGACAGTGAGGTTCTCATGAACCGTAATAAGTAGACAGTTGAAATTTTCTATTGCCGCTATAATAACAAATAATACTTATCACGAAATAATACGATTTATTCGACGCATTATATGTGAGAACCCAGGATATATATTATTCTAAATTTATGTCAAATTTTAAATAAGCTTTTTATAGAACTCAAATAATAATTTCCCAAAAGCCGAGTAACAATAATTATATGGTAACACCAGTTCTATACCTGTATAAAAATCGTATAACTACATATAGCTCATTCTCTATCTCAAACTGACCACGACAAAACGGACTCTAGGCATATTCACTCTACGCTTTAGACACTTTTAATATAATCTTTTGGTGATCGTTGAGTTTTGTCTTCACGATATATGAGGTCAATCACACCGAAAGACCAGCTCACACCGAGCCGCGATGCGGCGTGCTCTTTTTAAAGTACACATTTTAGCGAGTTGAAATACGCCTCGCGGCGACGCGAGTCAATGTCACGATTTCTCTCACTGAAATGTGTACCTTTTTTGTACTAAATAAAGTTTTATATAGACCTTTAAAAGTGCGCACCGCGTCGCGTTGGGTTGGTTGTAAAAGGAGACCGAGACAATACACCAACGATTTCTTCCACCTATTTACGACTTCAAAGTTTTGATCACATCTTCAAGCAATCTGACTATAGCCTTAATTAATTGCTGTAGATAGTTCTTGTCTGTTCTAATTTGAACTCAATATCCACAGCAATAAAGGCTGACCGGTCCCGTGTTATGGAATACATCAACCGGTTGGACAACTACGACGCTCCTGATATCGCAAACATCGCTATTAACAACGAACTTTACGAGGAGGCGTTTGCCATCTTCAAGAAGTTTGACGTCAACACCTCTGCTATTCAAGTGAGTTTTTTTATATAATTTTCAGGGGTATGTTCTATAGAGACATGTATGAGTTGATGATGACGACTTAGATACTTAAGATGTATCATATTTATATTTGCCACAGTTGAGAATAAAAAATCACAGTATAGTCACTATTTGAGACAACAGACGGTATGCTAAGCACACAATCAATCAAAGGATTTTGTACCAAATCTTCAATGTCTTAAAATCCACTTCTGTTTACCCCCTTCCAGGTGCTAATAGAACAAGTGAAAGACCTGGAACGTGCGTACGAGTTTGCGGAACGTTGCAACGAGCCCGGCGTGTGGTCGCAACTCGCCAAGGCGCAGTTACAGCAGGGTCTCGTGAAGGAAGCCATTGACTCATACATCAAGGCTGATGACCCCTCAGCATATATGGATGTTGTCGATACGGCCACCAAGCAGGAGTCGTGGGAAGATCTCGTTCGGTATTTGCAGGTGAGATATACAGAGATAAAAAAAGTGTTATAGAGAACAGAGGTTTTATTCTTTCTTTCTGATGAGCCTTCTGACTAAAAAAATATTTTAAAATTTGGAATAGAGTAATGATTCAGGTAAAATTCAAGCTTAAAAACTATCTAATAAAAAGCAAATAGAACATGATATTCTTTAGTATGATTCGGAAATGTAGATTTTGGTAAAATCTGTACTGCACTTGTTTAGGGTTCTGTCTAAATGCCAGATATACGCGCTTTATAGACCGAAATAATTTATTTCTTCTTCATTTTAAAAAGTTACGATTTAATTTCAAATACAGATGGCCCGCAAGAAAGCTCGCGAATCCTACATAGAATCAGAGCTGATATACGCATACGCTCGCACCGGCCGACTGGCTGACTTGGAAGAGTTCATCTCGGGACCGAACCACGCTGATATACAGAAGATCGGCGACCGCTGCTTCGACGACAAGATGTATAACGCAGCTAAATTGTTGTACAACAACGTCAGCAACTTCGCAAGGCTGGCCATCACGCTGGTGTATTTGAAGGAGTTCCAAGGTAAGTTTTTGATCAAGTATTTATATTGATTTAGTTCCCCGCGACATGGCAAGAAGACATCGTTGATCGGTTGTGTTAAGCGAAAATAAACCTTATGCCTAAGATATAGGTTCCAAATTTAATTGTTTTAATGTTGTCTCAAAACGTAATGTAAAAAACAACTCGACGTCCTAGCGCTGCGGCACAGCTCGGCGCTAGAGCGTCTTGACGCGTTGCTTGACCAGGCAATTGGACTTCAGGGGCCCGATTCTCGCATCTTCGACATTTGTCGAAAAACATGGCGGATATGTTAAAAATTCTATACATTTTGACAGAAGTCCTGTTATTCGCCACATCGCTAATGGGACATCGATGTCGAAAGCGCCTTTGTTTTGTCGAATTATACATAGAAATCTCACTTGTTCCCCTCAGGCGCGGTGGACAGTGCCCGCAAGGCGAACTCTACCCGCACATGGAAGGAAGTTTGCTTCGCGTGTGTTGACGCGGGAGAGTTCCGTCTCGCTCAGATGTGCGGTCTACACATCGTCGTACATGCTGATGAGTTGGAGGACCTTATCAATTACTATCAGGTGAGAAACTGCCACTTTTGGTCATCTTTGTTAGTTTAATTGATATTCGAGAATTCGAAATCGATTTGGGCCTAGTAATTCGACTTAACGAAGGTGGAGTTATAATTGATAACATCTTTTTGAAAACAAATTATACAAAACTCATAGAAAAATCCCTTTAGCCGAGTAATACCGAGCAATCGAATTCCGAAACTAGTCAGTGATTATGCACTATTTTGAATAGTAAGGCCAATAACTGCATCTAAATGTTTAGTGTGACCTTGAATTAGCCAATCGGGCCGTATGCTTGTTTGCCAACTTAGTGGTATAAAAAAAAAAAAAAACGGAACGCATGTGCCATTGACAATCAGAGCTTCTTGTTAGTGGAGAATTGGCAAAATAGATTTCAAATAAAATGAACGCCATTGCACTTCTTTGGATTAATTGTTCAATGTCAAAACAACAGTGACACCTAATCATAACATAACTACAGTAGTACCCACCTGATATGGCTTACCGGTGTACCTGCACAGAAGATACATTTTCAAAGCGCGGGAAATGCTATTGGTCGGCAGCTGCCGCCATGTTAGCGCGCGCCGTGCGGAGGGGCGTGACTTGCGAATGAGACGGAACTAACAGCTGCAGTGTATTATGAACCTTATAGTAGTGATCTAAGGTTGATTGTAAGTTTCAAGCATTCTTTCGTTAATCTTCGGGGCCATACTTTCTTTTCTGTGCGATCGAAGATTCACGACGCGCCACATCAGTTTGGTACTACTGTACCATAATTTGCGGCCAAGCTAAAGAAGCCATATATTTTAAGAGGCTGTCTCTTCTTTTCGCACTATATTTGTCTATTTTTGGCACATTGTATATGGGCTGTAAAAAGTACACAATATCAATTGTTATCTCTATTTCCAGGACCAAGGACACTTCGACGAGCTCATCAGTTTGCTAGAAGCAGCATTAGGATTGGAACGAGCACATATGGGCATGTTCACGGAACTGGCCATCCTTTACTCCAAGTACAAGCCGTCCAAAATGCGGGAGCACTTGGAGCTGTTCTGGTCGCGCGTCAACATTCCCAAGGTGAGGTGTCTTCTGTTACATGTTGCATTGTTATATATTAGAAGCGATAGGGTCTGGTAGATCAACTTATTTGGGTTCGTGGATTTGGTGAAGTCATTCATTCCTTCTGATGTTATCCTGATGGTATCTAAAGGTTTGGATAACCAATCATATCTTGATAAATTCTGTCTAATCAAATGTTTTAACATTTATAATGGAGGTTACTTTTTACATGAGATAACTAAATCCGTTACGAAAATAGGACATGTTCTGCGATGTCGCCTTCCTTTTGAAGTATTAGAGGAACAAAAATTTTGGTGATTGGTGCATTTACTTGTCCGTTGCAGGTTGGGATCAACCCTTGGGGTTCTAGATTAACCACTATGAGAACATAGTATCATGCCCCATAGTTCCTGTATATTGAAACATATTCCTGTATCACTCAGGTTCTCCGTGCTGCGGAACAAGCTCACCTATGGTCGGAGCTGGTGTTCCTCTACGACAAGTACGAAGAGTACGACAACGCGGCGCTCACCATGATGCAGCATCCCACTGAGGCGTGGCGCGAGGGACACTTCAAGGATATCATCACTAAAGTAAGTAGGCTACGGTAACCGCTTCCCATCGGGTGAATCGTATGTTTGTTTGCTACCTTAGTTGTAATAAAAGAGTATCCAGTCATCTCACGTGTGGAAATCTCATTCTGCACTAGTTAGGATTCTATAGCAAACTTAAGATGTGAAAACATCATGAAGAAATCAGCACAAGAATTCTTGTGGTAAATGATTCTGTGGCCAAATGTGGTAAGCACACAAGTGCTACTAACATGCTCTACAAAATTGTACATTTGTTAAATCCGTCCCTATAAACCTACCCTTTCTTATTGTCAAAGTTATGTTGTGTTGAACTAATTTCCGTCCCATTCTACTGCCACTCCTATATTGTCACCAAAACTTATAATTTTATAACTAATTAGTATTTCTCCACCAATCAGGTAGCAAATATGGAACTATACTACAAAGCGATCCAATTCTACTTGGACTACAAACCGCTACTCCTCAACGACTTGCTCCTAGTACTGGCACCTCGCATGGACCACACCAGAGCAGTCAACTTCTTCACCAAAGTGGCACATCTGCAGTTGGTGAAGGCTTACTTGAGATCCGTACAGAGTTTGAACAATAAGGCTGTCAATGAAGCTCTCAATTCACTGTTGATTGACGAGGAAGATTATCAGGTATGTTATGAATATTTTATTTTATTTTATTTATTTATTAATCAAACAAAATCCACAGCTCTTATTACAATGTGACTTAACATATAAAATTAATCTGACAGCCAATGACGGATTTACATTTTTTTTCAATAAGAATTTACATAAGACAGCGATTATTCATTTATATATTTAATAATAACAATATTTTCAAAATAGTAAGTATATAAGTATGTAAGGAAAGCAAAATAAAGAAAGTATACTAAGTAGGTACTTATAAATAATGTTTTTTGTACAGGGCTTACGAACATCGATAGACGCATTCGACAACTTCGACACTATTGCGCTCGCGCAACAATTGGAGAAACACGAACTTACAGAGTTTAGAAGAATTGCTGCCTACCTCTACAAAGGTAGGTTTTTCAATAACAATATGACATCAATGTTATTTATTTGATTGTTTTAAATAAATATATAAATGTACTTTTACGTACAGTTTACTAGCTTCCCCTAAGGCCAGTTTTCAACAACTTTTAATCAGTTGTTTATTATATATGAATAATTAGATTTTTATAGTGAAAATGAAGCCATCCCATTTGTCAGCTAAACACATCCCTCGCTACACATCTCTGGTGGACATACAGCCTTATGCGAGTTCCCTGTCCGCGCGAAACAGTTTCAAAAGAAGAACATTCGGCCCCATTTTTGCACAGATTTTGACACGCGAAGTACATACACTCGCGGCATCTATTTAGATGTATATCTGTGGTTTGTAGAGACTTGAATCATATCAGCCTTTTTGTCACTTGAACACTTGCATGCACTCGGAACGATACAATCCTTTCATATACAGTTTTCATTGCATTTCACCAACCTTTGTCTATAATATCTCTCACAGGCAACAACAGATGGAAACAGAGCGTGGAACTGTGCAAGAAGGACGCCCTATACGCGGACGCAATGGAATACGCGTCTGAATCCCGCCAGCCTGAGGTCGCAGAGGAACTGCTCAACTGGTTCCTTGAGAGAGATAACTTTGAATGCTTCTCCGCGTGTCTTTACCAGGTAACATTAAAAAAAAAAAACTTTAATATATTCTAGGGGTGGAAACCGGTTTTTATAGAATACATGGGCGTTCTTCAAGAAGTTGTGAAGAGATTTCTGCGTGGCTGGCAACCCTCGGTGTTGAAAGCATCAGGCTATAATTACCGTTTTCCATCAGGCGGGCCGTATGCTTGTTTACTACCTTAGTAGAATTATAAAAAAAGTAGATTAGTGATATCTTTTAATGAAAAATAATGGCCAGAAGATTATATAAACTTTTTATTTTCCAGTGCTATGACCTACTGAAACCTGATGTCGTCATTGAACTCGCGTGGAGACATAACATCATGGACTTTGCTATGCCATTCCTTATTCAGGTAATTTTTATAACCTTTTTGAAAACATCATAGTTTGAAAAATATGGATTATTAATCGAAATTTCATGATTGTATTAACAGACAGTGCGTGAACTTACAACGAAAGTGGAGAAACTCGAAGAGGCAGACGCAAAGCGTAGTACTGAAAGTGCAGAACACGAGGCCAAGCCCGCCATGATCATGGAACCGCAGCTAATGCTTACCGCAGGTGTGTATTTACACAGCGTTTATTCGCTCAAAGAGCAGCTAGACTGGGGAAGTACCTCCACCTTACATAATACCAAATAACTATATGTTGTGTTCCTGCGCAAACGCGCGTGCGCTCCTGGTGAAAGGTCGGTAACGTGTGAGTGATCCTCGTGTGTTGCAAGCGTCCATATGGCTACGGTAACCGCTTGCCATCAGGTGGGCCGTATGCTAGTTTACCAACATCATAGTATAAAAAATAGAAGTTACCATTTCATGTTTTTTTTTCGCTTATATCTTCTAACATGAAATACAATTTGTTGCAGGGCCATCAATGCCGTACCCCGGAGTACCCGCGCAGGCGTCTCCATACGCCTATGCGGCGCAGGCGCCGTCCCCCGCGCCCTACCACGGGTACGGCATGTAGGGGACCGCGTCCCCCCACGCACCCGCACCCGCCGCCGCCGCCGCCTGGGGCTGGGGGGCCCAAACCCACTTCTGAGCACTACTCACGAGACGCCCCGCCCACGAGACCGTCGCATGCATACACACCATACATAACCTTATCTGCTACATATACGGTTAATTGTTCATCATGCGGGCAAGAGCGATAGGCCTCGATCGAGTTGCAATAGTGAGGATTGTCAGTGCGCGGTAAACGACTGCACTCGATGTAGTATGTAGTGTAGTGTCTATCTTAAAGCAGTGTATGAGTGTTACGCGTCTCGAGCCCGAGGTTGCTGCGGTCCCGTATGAACACGAGACGCAAGGATATCTCTATGCACTTCCGACCTTTGCATGTTACATTACACGGTTTTGGCTATGTAGTGTAAGTGGACTGAAACTTATGAAGTAGCTTAAGTTTTGTACGCGATAAAAACGGGTTTATTTTTCTAAACGCATCGCCGAGGCCTAATGTTTTGTTTATTTTTCTTTCGTCTCCCGTTTGTATAAAAAGTATTATAGTTAAATGTCTCGTCGGAAGTGCATAGAGACCGTTTAAAGTTACGCGTAGATTTAGTTGATTGGGCTGATTCGTGGACTCGACGACATTGTTAGCCTGTACAAATTATAATAATATATTTGATTGCTGCATAGCTCTCGTGACTACAAAGTGCTTTATTTTTATCGGTAATGAGAGTTATATATAGAGAACATCGGAGTTTTACGGCTTCACGATGATAACATTACACTTTGGTAGAGTAGAATGATCAAAATATTCAATAATAATAAAATTGTGCATGTTGTTTCTGATCTGAAATAGAACATTAAATTTTGATCAATCTTATATTGATATTTTCTGTATACAACATTAGTGAAAAATTATATCATATTAAAGTTTGATGTACTGTACCATATACCAGTTATTCTCGCTGCAAAATACGTTTTGTATCCCAACAGCTGACTTAGCCCTGACTTATGTGCTGAGCCCTTTTTCACACAAACAATATTTGGCAAAATTATGTGCAGTCAGTAAACATATTTGTGAATGACCAGATGTGGGAAAAAGGGCCTGAGTCATTAAAGCTTATATGCCACTAGGTGCATAGAATATTATAATATACACCCATGTACATAGTGGTTGTTTCTGAGATTTAACTATATTGAATATTCGAGAAAAAAAAAATCTAAACTTAATAAATACATCATTGAATTAATTTTATTTTATGCTTAAAAATATAATGAAGTTGAGAAGCTAAATGTTAAATTATTGTTGAATGAACAGGCTTACAATAATGTAACACGGTGCAATATACCTTCTGGGAACGAATATTTTACTTAAATACAGTAATATTGTGAACCGTGTAAGGCACATCACAACAACACAATTTCAAAAATTGAGTAATATTGTTATATGTATATAATGCTTTCACATTGATACAAGCCAGTTGAAATTATTTGAAATATTAAATATAAACACAGGATTATTTGAGATAATGATGAATATTTTCTAGATACGTTTAGATTTAGTTTAGGCAGAATTAGCGGTATGATGTTATTATTTTGTGTAATGTTTGCGAACGTGTGCGAGACCTGTAACAATCACGCGTGATGCTTTAGTTTGCGTTATTGTAATCACACCTTGATTGATGCCTTCACTAGATAATGTAAGACTCATTATGTAACCAGTGTGCGTTCTGGGGTCACAATTTTTTATATTCAGTTTCAATATTTTGTAGACAATATTTTACTTTTAAAGACAATCTAATAGAACCCCGGGACAGCAGTTCTCTTAGCTGAAACGTCTAGTAACGTCAGGTCGACTCAAAGCCGCGTTGACGAGTTGTATTCAATAATTTATACTAATATAATCATTGATGTTAAAATGATTCATTCAAACCATTCCTATCATAACAATTTTATGATCGATTATAATATTGTTATAATTCGTTTATATCCCTTTCTTTCATAAAATAAAATTTTATTAACTTAAAATTCAGAAAGAAAGTTCATTGTTTATTATTAGCATTGTATTTATTCATGTATGATACTGTTTCCCTGAATTTTATTATTGTAAGATTATATTATATGAATAAATAATTGAAATGGCATTTAATTTTTCTATGACCCTAAATTAGTTTGCGTACCTACTTATGCACATAAATAATAATCACATCACACAGTCACATCAAAAATATTTACTTAAGACTGGCCAAGCTCTTCCGCATTATATAAACAATCATCTCCTAAATAACCCTTTAAGGTACATACAAACGAAAAGAAAGTAGGTACGAATGACGTTGAAGCCAACCCTGTTTGCAGATTTTGATTATCTCAAAAAATGCCCGAGTTACCAATATTAGGTAATTTTTTTGAAGATCCCGTATTTCCGAACCCATTGAGGTATAAACGGAAAGAAAGATGGTACAAACGGGTACAAACGACGGTGAATCCAACCCTGTTGCAGATTTTGATTATCTCAAAAAATGTCCGAGTTACCGATATCAGGTACAGTTTTTGAATGTCCTGTATTTCCGAACCCCATAAGGTACAAACGAAAAGAAAGTTGGTAAAAACTATGGTGAAACCCTGTTTGCAGATTTTGATTATCTCAAAAAATGCCCGACTTACCGATATTAGGTACAGGTTTTGAAAATCCTATATTTCCGAACCCTTTGAGGCACAAACGAAAAAACGATGGTATGCGAATACACACGACGGTGAATCCGACTCTGCTGGCACATTTTGATTATCTCAAAAAATGCCTGAGTTACCGATATCAGGTAAATTTTTTGAAGATCCCGTATTTCCGAACCCTTTGAGGTACAAACGAAAAAACGATGGTATACGGATACACACGACGGTGAATCCGACTCTGCTGGCACATTTTGAATAACTCAAATAATGCCCGAGTTACCGATATTAAGTACAGCTTTTGAATATCCTGTATTTCCGAACCCCTTGTTATAAATTAAACCAGAAATACCATTAGAAAACTTGGCTTTATTCAACTAAAACACAAGATATATATATACCTACGTAACAGAAAGATAAAGGATATATCAAAACGTCAGCCAAGTGATGATCACAGAACACTTTTACGACGTGATGATGATGGAACATCATAGTCAATGTCATAGACACACCACACCCCTTGAGGTACAAACGAATAGAAAGTTGGTACAAACGACGGTGAATCCAACCCTGCTTGAAGATTTTGATTATATCAAAAAGTGCCCGAGTTACCGATTTTAGGTTCAATTTTTGAAAATGCTGTAGTTTCGTACCCCTTGAGTTACAAACGAAAAGAAAGTTGGTATTAACAAGTACACACGGCAACACATCAAGCTATACATTTCCAGTATAAGCTGATCTCGCATTGTATAGGATTTCCCTGCAATGAGAGGTCAGCTTATATTGGAAATATATAGCTTGATCTGTAGCCGTGCGTACATACAGAGTACTAAAATATGAAAAAAAAACGATATCTTCAAGTCGGGTTCTGAGCATTTTTAAACCTCCAGTACCTTCGAACCCGTAGAGTGCAGATACCCCCTTTAAGACAAAATAAAAAAACGGAACATACGGAGTACTAACATAACAGATCTCAATGGTCAAGGCTTTTTGGCGGGAACTTGCAGAGTGACGTTGTGTTTTCATTTCATTCAAGTGAAATGAAATGAATTATGTGTATCGTGTCTTTTCAAGTTGTGTCGTGAAAAGCTTTAGTACAATGACCACCATTGTACATGAAAATGATATTATACAGGGTGTAAGGGACATCGCCGCACAAACGGATACCATGGGTCCAGGACATGATTCTGGACCCCCCCATGTTGGAATTTTTCGTCGGTTTTTCCCAAATTTAAAAAAAAAAAAATTGAGTTTTTTTTACTTTAGACTGTTCATAATCGTTATTCTTACCTAACCCAAAGAGATTTAAAATAAATAAGTTATTAATTCATTACTTTCACTAAAAGTAGCAATGTAAATAAAACTAGAAACGGTGTCTTATGGCGATATTCGCCTGCAGTCAGCGACATACTACGTAGGCACAACGTTATCGCGCGTTTAAATCGCGGTGTTCACGATACATTGCGCGCTCGAAAATGACAATTTCTATAACCGATCATTAGCGAGGTGAATGCCTTTCACAATTTGATTAGTGGCATTAGGTGTAGCCTTTTCGCGAAGTTTGCGTTACCATGCGAAATACACCCTGTATAAAATTACACGTATGAAATGGCTGTATGGTTGAAAAAAAACCCTTGCCTATCCTTTTATGGATGAATATACTACGGCTGCATTCCGAATTACTGCTGTAATCGCTGTAATCGATTTGAGCGTGCTTAAACCCGTACCGAATTGAATAATGACAGTTCACGATGTCCCGTGAAACGTCATAGATGACGTCATGACATCCGCCATCTTGCGCTCACACCGACCATGCCCTAAATTGATATCACCGTGAGCGCTGTCAAAAGTGACGGCAAAAATCTAATAAGAATCTTGGTTTTCTATTTGGCAAAGATACTTTTTATGATTTTATGAGAGAAAAATAATAAAAAAGCAGATATTCCTTTTTGCAAGTCAACTTATTAAAGATATAAGGAGTCCTAGTGCATTGATAATTCGGATTTTAGTTAAATTCTCAAATGTTCTGTTTTGAATACTGTGAGCGCGATAACGGGCGTTCCGAATTGTTGATAGTTCTCAGCTGTCATAAGCGTGATATCTAATTCGGTACGCAAATTATTGCTGTGATCGCTGTGATCGATATTATCCATTTCGGAATGTACCCTACTACTACTCTCAATGGTCAATTGTCATTGGCTGCATACCGAATTACCGCTGTATCGCTGTAATCGATTTGAGCGTGCTTAAACCCGTACCGAATTGAATAATGACAGTTTACGATGTCCCGTGAAACGTCATAGATGACGTCATGACATGCGCCATCTTGCGCTCACATCGACCATGCCCTAAACTGATATCACCGTGGCTGCATTCCGAATTACCGCTGTAATCGCTGTGATCGATTTGAGCGTGCTTAAACCCGTACCGAATTGAATAATGACAGTTCACGATGTCCCGTGAAACGTCATAGATGACGTCATGACATCCGCCATCTTGCGCTCACACCGACCATGCTCTAAACTGATATCACCGTGAGCGCTGTCAAAAGTGACGGCAATAATCTAATAAGATTCTTGGTTTTCAATTTGGCAAAGATACTTTTTATAATTTTATAAGAGAAAAATAATAAAAAAAGCAGTTATTCCTTTTTGCGAGTCAACTTATAAAAGATATAAGGAGTCCTAGCGCATTGATAATTCAGATTTTAATTAAGTTCTCAAATGTTTTGTTTTGAATACTGTGAGCGCGATAACGGGCGTTCCGAATTGTTGATAGTTCTCAGCTGTCATAAGCGTGATATCTAATTCGGTACGCAAATTATTGCTGTGATCGCTGTGATCGATATTATCCATTTCGGAATGTACCCCGTGAGTGCTGTCAAAAGTGACGGCAAAAATCTAATAAGATTCTTGATTTTCTATTTGGCAAAGATACTTTTTATGATTTTATGAGAAAAAAATAATAAAAGAAGCAGATATTCCTTTTTGCCAGTCAACTTATAAAAGATATAAGGAGTCCTAGCGCATTAATAATTCAGATTTTAATTAAATTCTCAAATGTTCTGTTTTGAATACTGTGAGCGCGATAACGGGCGTTCCGAATTGTTGATAGTTCTCAGCTGTCATAAGCGTGATATCTAATTCGGTACGCAAATTATTGCTGTGATCGCTGTGATCGATATTATCCATTTCGGAATGTACCCCGTGAGTGCTGTCAAAAGTAAAGGCAAAAATCTAATAAGATTCTTGATTTTCTATTTGGCAAAGATACTTTTTATGATTTTATGAGAAAAAAATAATAAAAGAAGCAGATATTCCTTTTTGCCAGTCAACTTATAAAAGATATAAGGAGTCCTAGCGCATTAATAATTCAGATTTTAATTAAATTCTCAAATGTCTGTTTTGAATACTGTGAGCGCGATAACGGGCGTTCCGAATTGTTGATAGTTCTCAGCTGTCATAAGCGTGATATCTAATTCGGTACGCAAATTATTGCTGTGATCGCTGTGATCGATATTATCCATTTCGGAATGTACCCATTGTCATTAATACTGTCAATTTGACACTGTCATTTGTAAGCGTAGGATTCAATCTCTATGCATGCTCACATCGTTGGTATTTTCATTTTATACCTTTGTTTAGTATGACGTATAAACGAAAGAAGTATCATCATGGCGATACTCATCTAAAGAAACGGTGGAGGGTCCGAAATAGGAAGAAGGATCTTGACGAAATAGACTCGGATCTCAAAGAAGGTGAGCTTGATTTATCGTATTCTAAATGTCACATGGTTTGGTTGTTTTTTGAGGTTATAATTTTGTTTGGATTCCAGCCTAAAAGAGTAATATGTACATTATAGCCAGATGAACTGGGTCAGATAGTAGCTGCTCTAGAAGTAGGATTTTATACATAATTTTGAGTACCTAACTAATTATATTTCAGAAAATGCAGATAAGTTATTAAATCAAAACGTCGATCTTGACCTGCCTGGAGCAGCTCAACACTACTGCCTTCATTGTGCCCGCTACTTTATTGATGATCAAGCCCTCAAAGAGCATTTTAAAACAAAAGTGCACAAACGAAGATTGAAGGCTTTGGAACTTGAACCTTACAGCATTGAAGAATCTGAGAGAGCCGGCGGTCTTGGCAACTTCAAACTACCAAGCAAAAGGAAGATTGTTACACAGAATAGTGACAAAGTTGATATTACAGATGAAGATGGTGATGTTGTGTTAGATGAAGTGAGTCCGAATAAGAAGAAAAAAGTTAATGAAAATGCTACCTAAATATTTACATAACCTTGTAATTAGTAAATTAAGGACTTATAAGATAAATAAAGTGAGACATTCTGCCCTGTTTGTAAATGGGGCTAAAGCTACTGAACACTTTGTGTATGTGACTCCATTCATTGATTTCCCAGAAAAATATAAACAGAAAGAGCTTATTAAAGAGCAACTGGCCAGAAGAAAAGCTAGTTTTGATTTGAACAAGTTGGAAAATCTATGGGCTGTGTATGATGAATTGAAAACACTAAAATCTGAATATGACAAGAAAAAAGAAGAAATATCAAGAGAGTTAGGAAAACTTGTTAAAAGTGATCCAGATGGTGCGGTCACTAAAAAACTGAAGTTACAGGTTGGTTTAATCAAAGAAAACATCAAAAAGTTAAAGGCCCCTTTATGGTCAGCTGAGGAAGCTGCAATGGTTGAAGCACTCAGACTGCCCA
Organism: Polyploca ridens; assembly: GCA_951394255.1. Taxonomy (NCBI): domain Eukaryota; kingdom Metazoa; phylum Arthropoda; class Insecta; order Lepidoptera; family Drepanidae; genus Polyploca; species Polyploca ridens. The sequence continues at coordinate 5,496,992 of OX596260.1, forward strand.
ATGCTTTACATTCTCGTACACCAGATGAAAAAAAAGAAGTTTTGTATACACATCAAGGACCACCACAAAACAAGAAAGATCATCTTAAAATTGGTAAAGAACTAAATCTAATCAATTTTAAAAATAATGAAAATTATTATATCAAGGGTGATGCAGCTATATTTGAATTGGGAGCTAAGTTTCACTTCAGTGATGTGTTGAAGAAAAATAAGTTTATCCAGTTTTCAAACCCAGACTTTGTCAAGAGTTTGATAGTAGAAGGTTGTGGGAGAGATCACACAGATCCAAACTCAAGTTTTATTTTACACCACAATGAAGATACAAAAGCTAATCCTGATAGTCGCTTGCATCTGACTGGAGGTGGCTCCCTGTGTTCTTACTTTGCTTACCATGCAAAAAATGTGGTCTATGCTAAAGTTTTGCCATTAAAATATTTCTCTCTTGGCCGACAGTATGTTCCATCTCCATCAGATGAGGACAGCCTATTTCATGTAAGTCAATCATCTGTTATTGAAATTTTTGGTGCCTCTAAAGCAGAAAATGATAATAATGTAATTCTCAATGAGTTAATTGAAATATTGAAAAGCTTATATGGCACATTGGGCCATCATTTCTGTCTGAGTTTAGTACCAGCAGATAAGCTATTAATGTGGGAATCTTTGAGGATATCAATAGAGATGTATTCAACATCTCTGAACAGTTATGTGGAAGTGGGCAATGTGTCTTTGAGTGGAGATTTCATAAGCAAAAGGTTAATGTTTACATATGTTGATAATAAGCAGAGTAAGTTCCCTTATGTTATATCTGGGACAATACTAAATGTTCCAAGACTTCTGGCTTGTATTTTGGAGCAAGATACTAACTTCTCAGTTCCTGAAATGTTTGCAGTAAAAAATTGGTCACTGTAAAATGTACATAGTATTTATGTAAACAATTCAATGAGGAAAAATAAACAAACTGCATAAATAACAACTTGTTTTATTATAAGATATTATAGTACTAACATTGTTTAATCATAGATACAATTTGTCAATAACAATAATCAACATCATATATCAAACTGCAATTCAGTTCTCTCCCACTTTGGGTCTAAAGGATCAATAGGTGGTTGTAAGCTTATTTCAATTATGTCAACATGTCCCGTTTTAGTCACAAGAATCAATGTGTGTGTCCTGGAAAGATAAGACAATTAGATAAATAATAATTGGTTCAGAATGTATTAAGGTAGGTATTTGTTCTTTCATATTTTACCTAGTTCCATATCTCCCAGCCGGAATACAAACATAAATAGAACTTAGTTCATTATACAGTTTCGGATTTCGCATTTCTAATTGTGGGTCAGGTAGATGCCTAATAAAAAAATGATACAAGTGTTTATTAAATTATCAATTAATAAATACATCAACAAGCAATTTTTTCACTGATTACCTTTCATCACATTTCAACAATTTTATCAACTCCTTTATCAGTTCCTGTTTTAAACTAACTTTATTAAATCTATTGCAAACATCCTTCATTATTTTCTTGCCTGCTTCTGCTTTTTTTAGAGGTGTTTCTGGTAAACTATTGCTAAATCCTAAATATGTGTCAGTGTGGATTGTCAGCTGATCTGAGGAGTTGCTGTAGGTATAGAGAGATGGTGATTTCCTAAAAATTAAATACTTTATTGAAAAGTTCTTTATTTTTGGCATTTTTAAGTATTTTTTTTTAATTCATACCCAAATTCCACAGTGACAAAGACAAATTCATTACATTCTTTTGTGTAATTCTTAATACTTTCAACATATTCTTCTGTCTGTTTGTCACATTTAACAAAATCTGTTACAATTTTACCCCTGCCTGAAAAAAATCATATTCATAGATATGCTTAGTATTGTGAACTGGTCTCACTGTATTTAAAAGGACAGCCATTTTAGCTTATTAATGAGATTTTAATACTGATATTGTTTCACTCACTTTTAGCATTTTCTCTTTTAACTCCGGGAAGATTCAGCAACACCCCACACTTTTTATATCGGGAAGACACTGCTAGCCATGTTCCTCCATCACAGTTAGCTTGTAAATCCCGACCTATAAATAAATAATGTACCTAATTAATCTTCATCAAAATTATACACAACAACAACTGAATACAAATGCTGATGATCAAACCTCCAATAACATTAAGATCCTCTGACCATGGTGCAATATTCTGAGTGGGTCTGTCATAATACTCATCTCTATTGGAGGCCAATATCAAGCTGTAGTCACTTGCCACCTCACTGTTGCCATTGTATATGAATAGTATACACATATTTCTCCTGAAAAGTAAAAGATGACATAAATAACTATTTATATTTTTTTTATAAAATTTAATAATTGGTTCATAAGAGATATTATATTATAATAATAGAATGGAGAGTAATCTTGGAAAAGTTCACCTGATAAATAGTCTCATGAACTAAGTCCAGTTGGCATGTTATTGTTTATTTGAGTAGGTACAATTAGATCATACAATCTTATCTGTAAGAACAAGATAATGAATTAGAAATACAAATAAGGCTTAGTTAGGCCCACTCCACATAGCCTGAAATTTATCTAAAATTCTCAGACAGCTTCAGTACCTATTTCTATTCCATAAACTGAATGTTGAAAGTTGAGAATAGGATATTGCTTTAATTTTATTTTCAAATGTATACCATGGATGTATAAACAAAACTTTTAAATTTTGGTGCACTGACATCAGTGCAGTGTTGCCAACTCCAAAAAAATGCGATTCCCTAATTCCCTATAAGTAGATTTCAAATAGCATGAGTTCGGTGACACATGGTATTTTATTAGATTTCTCAATGATTAATGTTCATTTCGTTATAATTAAGGGATGCTATGATAGAGCGAGGTTTCATGAAATATTGTGAGTACTATTTCAGAGAAATCAAATGGAATTTCACTTGATATTGGTAAAAATCCCTTGACCTTGACGACTCATCCTATGTGAAATAGTACAAACTAAGGTCACACGCTTATCTTACACGCTTAAAAAAACAGAGACAATCTACGGAATTCTACGGATTTTTTTGCGTCACACTACGGATTTTTTAAATACCGATCTGGCAACTCTGCATCATTCACTATCTGTGACTATTTGTATCTGTGTCGCTGTCTGTCGATTGGTGTCTCGTCAATCAAATAGTTTTGTAATATTTTGTTCGTATATCAGCTGTTCATTTAATTTAATTAATTGAATAAAATGGAAAGCTAACAAAACGTTACAATGGAATCAAACATATCTTTCTTCAGTCTTCCAGTAAGTAGATGGCATATTTAGGTGGTTGTTTTTTGTTTGTGCCCCCGTGTTCTATGTAAGTGTATTGTTCTAGTTCGTGGACTCCGAAGCCTCGGATTTGGGATTTAGAAAGTATGGAGACCTGCATTCTTCCTTGACATCTCATGGTTGCCTCCTAGGAGCTGACGATGTCTTAGCACAGTTTTTGTCAGGGGATGAACCTCTCGAAGAACCTGACCTGAATGGCCCCACAACCTTGCACTGTGAGATATGCAAGAAGAAGTTTGATAATGCTAAGAAGTACTATGGACATCTTAGGGTTCATTCTAAGGATAATTTGTGGGTTTGTGGTTAGTGTATTCATACTTGTCTATTGTTTATAATAATATATAGTAAGCGCCAGGAGTCGTGAGCACAGATTGACAGCAGCGCAGTAGTAAATTTTTCGGTCTGTTTGGCGGAATGAAGAAGGGGGGAGCGCTGAGCTGCTCACGATTGGTTCATCAGTCGATGCTTGTCGTCTATTAGATTCTCGCGTGTCATTTGGCCAAAAGTATACATGCGCGAACTTGCCCCCTGTGCTAATAATTCGTGGCGCTTACTGTACATGATTAACATTGGTGAGCACCGGATGGTAAGCTACCATAACCTTACAACCATAGATAGCGTTAATCTTTACTAAGCCTAGAAGACTACTGGTGCACATGTCCATCTGCAGGAATACACCAGTAGATGCTATACTTTCAACGGTTGCCAGTGAGCGGAGTACTAATTATGGAAGCTAAAACTCATCAGATTCATTCATATGATGATCTTCATCAAGCTATTTGGTATAATTACCACTGCTTAATTTTATCTATGTAGGAAATCATATAATTGTCTTCCAGAGTCATGTCCCAACCAGAAGTTCTCCACAAAGCAGCAGCTGATGAAACACTCACTGATCCACAAGCCACTGGACAGGGTCTGGCGATGTCCACAATGTGACATAGACTTTGAAGCACTTTATAAACTACAACAACATCTTATTGCTAAACATTGTGGATATAAGTAAGTTTTACTATGTGTGTCATAACTTTTGACAATGAACTTTACTTTGTATATAAAGGACTTAAGGCAAAGAATAAAAAAAAAAAATGTATACAGGTCGTTGTTATGGTCAGCGACGAGCGACTCAGGGTCGATAATACAAATGATACTGGTGCTAAAAAAAATATTATTATATATATATAATTTATTTATAATAAAAATAAAAAAATTTTTTTTTTGAAAATCTTGTAATAAGCTAAAGTGTAGAAATAATACTCAACGGCAGTACGAAGGAGTAATGGGGTGGGGCGATGGCGGCTTGTGCTTAGCTCTAGTCAGTGCACGTGCCTAGTAACCATACTTTGCAGTAATTTTATTTCAAATTGAATAAGGTATTTCTCAACATATTTACAGTATTTAATGGAATTAAGTCCATTTTTGGGGAATATATATATTGTACTACCGCTCCTGGGTCGCTTGTCGCCGACCAAAACAACAACCTGTATATACGGTCGAATTGAGAAACCTCCTTTTTTTTTGAAGTCGCTTAAGAAGTTGTTTTTTTACTTTTGACACGGATTAGTCTGGCTGTTTATGAAATCTGGGTGGATATAGATATCTCTCAGCTTGGGATAACCTTGTTAAACCTCCTGGAAACTAGGATACCTTGTTTAAGTTAAAATAGTTATCCTATATCTAGTTTGAGTTTTCATAATCTCCAATCTCAGTAGTATTCAAGTAAATGTTTTAATGACTTGAGTCTATTTCAGGCCACACAAATGTGATGAATGTAAAAAATCATTTCATAAACTGTCCGATTTGAAGAAACATAAAGTTGTACATAGTGGTAAGATATTTGAATATATTATTTAAATAGTTATAGAATTATGAAAAACTAGCTGTCCCCCGCGGTTTCACCTGCGTTCCCTAGATAAAAAGTAGCCTATGTTCTTCTCCATACCATAGGCTATCTGCATCCCAAATTTCATCATGATCTGTTGAGTAGTTGAAGGTGTAACAAACAAACAAACATACTAACTTTCGCATTTATAATATTAGTAAGGATTGACACCACACTCCAGTGTAATCTGTAGCTGTACAGTAGTACCCAATTAACCTTACCTGCGCAGAAGATACATTTTCAAAGCGCGGTAAACGCTATTGGCCGACAGCTGCCGCCATGTTAACGCGCGCCGTGCGGAGGGGCGTGACTTGCGAGTGAGACGGAACTAACAGCTGCAGTGTATTATGAACCTTATAGTAGTGATCTAAGGTTGATTGTAAGTTTTAAGCATTCTTTCGTTAATCTTCGGGGCCATACTTTTTTCTGTGCGAACGAAGAATCTCGACACGCCATATAAGTTGGGTAATACTGTACCTACGAGCCTGTTTGTACAGATTATTGCGTAAAGCATATCAAAGACAAATAGCATTTCTCTTTATCATGTATCAGATATCTGAGTATCTGATTTTGTCCCATGGTATGACTGTACTGGTAAATGATTTCCTTCAGCCATATGGCATGGGGTGTTGTGGTCAAACATAACCTTTTAATAAGGTCAAAATTTTTCAGGTGAAACCAAATATGAATGCACACACTGCAAGATGAAGTTTAAGGATAAATCTAATCTGAAACGTCATCACCTCACACATACCAATGAGAAACCATTCTGCTGTCCTGGATGCGGCAATAGGTTTAAACAGGTAATATTTTTAATCCCCAGAATGATGCCCAGAAAATACACAACCTTATATTAGCTTACAAGTTTATAAGAAAAAATGATGAAGAAAAGTGTCATATTAACTAATTATATTTCAGCTGGCATCAATGAATAGGCATACACAAAAATGTCCAGCAAATTTATCCAAACATGGTCAAAATAAACAGAAAGCTGGTAGAAAATGTTACTGCACAATTTGTGGGATGACATTCCAATATAAAAGTGACTTAACGAAACACTATAACAGGTATAACGATAAAATATGTATTTGAAATCAATAAAATACACCACTCTATAGCTTTTAATATAAGTTTGTACATTATGAGTAACTATGTATTAAATCTCTTACAGAAAACATAGCAATAATGTTGAAACTCCTCCTAAGCTTGAGGTAGTAGAAAAAGAAAATGTTAAAGAAGAGAAATCAAATCATATAATCAATGCAGATGTGAACCGCACAGTAGACAATATCGTCGACGCAATCCTGTCAGCCGAAGACGACTACATGACAATGTCGACACAAAATGAAATGTTAAACGTGTATAATAACAATCAGCAACAGTTACCAGATAACGCCGACAATCTAATGCAAATAGAACTACTCAGAGACATGACACAGTTACATGAATTAGATGATGAATTATTTTACAACGATCTCGATTTCGATAGCTTTCAAGCAAGTCAAATATTTAATACGAACACCAATGATATAGATTACGCCGGCAATGATAGAAATGGGGAAATATTATTTGATTTCACCGATGCCGCTAAAAATATAGATCAAGACTTAATGAACGCGTTATATCATGTCAAAGGCGAACATTTGGCCGACGAATTGTTAAATGCGCCTGATGTATTGAATGTTCCCGATAAATCGCATGAGTATTTACAAAATCCGTCTGTGTCGGTGAATGAATGCGCGACAATCTTTGAAAGCGACGTCGATTTGGAAGCTAGTACAAATCTTGCGGCCAACTTGAATCAATTGATCGGCGAGAATAGCGTTCAATATATTTCGACTGAAGACGATGATACGTTTATAATAAGTTTAAATAGTGAAATTGATGCAGATCAGTTGACTGATATGTTGAATATTGGAGTTGAACTTGTGGATGACCCAAACAATATAGATGATGATGAAGATACAGCAGAAATGGATGATGCAGTTCATGCCGCTACCGATACTGAACCGATTGTAGTTAAAATAGAGAACGCGAAGGTAAATGCCGACGCAGATGCAGCTAATTTGTCGACAGAAAAAAAAACAGATCTAAAACCTGCAGCAGTTTTCAAAAAGCAGGTTCTTTATCTTTGTCGCAGGTGCAAGAAAGTTTTTAAAAGAAAGGATATTTACAGGTCACATATGGGTAAGAAACAACAACTAATATTATGATAATTGTTGAACAGATTGAGATAAAATTTTCAGTATGTAGATAATAACCATTCCAGGAAAACATTTGTTCCCACGGGAATACAGGTAGAACTCCGGGCTGAAGCTAGGCAATATTAGCTTTTTTAGCAATAAAGATGGAATTTACTGTACAGTCTCAAAGTAGCTTCCTTCGGCAGTCGCTCAGACTGTGGAATGAGTTCCCCGCCAAGGTTTTCCCAAGGGAGTACAGCATGGGGTTCTTCTATAAGGGTGTGGAGAGATATCTACAGGGACGACAACGCGCGGTGTGGCAAGCGTTCATAGGCTATGGTAACCGCTTACCATCAGGCGGGCCGTACGCTTGTTAGCTGCCTTAGTGGTAGGAAAAAAAATCACCACCATATATGTACACCATAAATGTTAAAGAGTACAATACAAAATTCGTTCATTTTTGTATGAAGTTTGAAATTTTAATACATCAAAAGGCAATATTAAATCTTTGCTGTTTACACTCATTATTCAGACCGCTGTCACGTGTATGTTTGTGTAAATTCCAGCGGTTCACAAACCAAAGCTACGCATACACAAGTGCAGGATATGTAAGGAAATGTTCAGCTACCAGTCGACCCTGATCAAGCACGTGCGGTCGCACCACACGCCGCACGTGCTGCCCGCGCATCCCTGCCTACAGTGCGGGAACGTTTACAAAGCTTTGTGGCTGGTAAGTACTAACGCTCTATTCACACGTACCACAACTACACCACATCACAACCACACCACAACACATCACAACCACACCACATCACAACCACACCACATCACAATCACACTACATCACAACCACACTACATCACAACCACACAACATCACAACTACAACACGTGGGTGCCCGCTAATTTGTATGATAATTAATAATTGAATTCACACGGGACATTTTGCCGTCACTATCGACTGCGTGTGTTATCCGAACACACCGTAGCGTCGTCGCTTTTCGATTTTGTAGGTACCACATCGCAACCGCAAAAAGCAGCGACACTATTCACACGTAACCACAGCCTGACTACCTTTTGTCGCGACGGTGTGTAGTTGCGGTATGTGTGAATGAAGGCTAAGAGCGAGGTACAGATTATAAGAGAGGTAGGTTTTATTCGCTCAAAGAGCAGCACGACTGGGGAAGTACGTTACAGAATACCGTAGGCAAATAACTTTGTTGTGTACGTTAGTAAAGTCACCAGAGCTAATTGGGAGGGGGGAAGGATCAGTAACGCGTGAGTGAAGCCTCTTGTGTTGCAATATGTCCACGGTAACCGCTTACCATCATGCGGGGCGTATGCTAGTGTACCGAATTCTTAGAATAAATAAAAAAAAACGTTAATTTCCACTGAGCACGTCGACATAAATCTAGTGTGATGCATACATACATTTTACTTTTTTGGAGTACACTGTTTACTCTAAAGTGAAGTCGCGAGCCCACTCCCGAACTTTGACTCGCTTTATCTTTGTAAATTTTTAATGATTTGGTAAAGCAAAAAATACGTGTCCAATATTTTTTGATAATTAGATTTTGTTTTTTACCTAGGAATCATCCCTATTACTATACTATACTCTTCTGCTATCTGCTATGGGCTGATGTGTTGAGTACTAAGACATACTAAGGTCTTGTTCAGTACATTAGAGATACTTTATTTGTTAACGTTGATGAGATCAATAGTTTTATTTTTTATTGCAGTTAAAGGACCACACAAAGCGAATTCATGAAGGTGTCGCGCAGTTTGCCTGTGATCAAAAAGATTGCGGCAAAAGGTTCTTCAAACATCACGACCTAGTCGTACACAAGAGGTACGTATGATACTTTCTACGCGACAGATTAATATTAATATTATATTATTTAAAATCACTTCACTATGAGTATCACTATCACTACATAGTATTAAACAAAGTCGCTTCCCGCTGTCTGTCCCTATGTATATTTAGATCTCTAAAACTACGCAACGGATTTTTATGCGGTTTTCACTATGAGTTAGATAATTTTCCCAGGAAAGTTTACATATATAATACATCTATGTTATACATACAGAAAATATAAAAAAAGTCAATGTTTCGTAAACACATAGATTTTTTTGCGCTTTCATTGAACGCTGACTAAATCAAACTACTACGACTACGAGATATATCAAAATGATGTAATACGGAATTGTGTATCTTAAAAATATCTACAAAAATGTCCGCGATGGTATATGTCTATATCCTATGGATGACCCACAGTAACCATTTTTATGCGATTGAGTTTTTGTGGGTTATACTTTCGAAGCTATTTTGACCCATATAATATTAATCCTTATATAATTAAATAAGTTAGTTACGACGGGCATTTAATGTAGATAAAGCCTGCTCTTACAGAAAATCATTATCATTTATATTTTAAAAGATATCACAGATTTAAAATTAGCAAGAAACGGTATTCGCGATACGGTGAACGGGCGGGCCGAGAGGGGCGCGGGCGCGTAAATCGCTCGACACCACACCACATGGCACCCGTGCGAAGCCGGGGCGGGTCGCTAGTTACATATAAAGTTGTATTATTTCAGGTACCATACCAACGAGCGGCCGTACGAGTGCGAGATCTGTCACAGAAAGTTTGCAGCCGTCTCACACCTCAGGAGGCACGAGCGAACCGTCGACTGCACTAAAACTATGTACGTAACTAATCATTTACATTTCGCAACCATTTTACTCTAAATCAATCTGATACCAACAGTTCGAGTAGTATGTGGTTTAACATACGATAGTATAATGTTATAATCTATATATAAAACCAAGTCGTGTTAGTTAAACCAATTATAACTCAAGAAAGGCTGTGACCGATTTTCATGATCTTTGATTTGTTGGATTTGTTTCTGCCCCGATTAGCAGAATAAACAAAATAATGGGTAGTGTAGGACACCGCGCGAACGAAGTCGCGCTTGGCGGCGTATATGGCTACCCGTATTTAGTACATCCCCCAAAGAGGGATGAGTTAGGTACGGTTTTTTACTGAAATATCGTAACAGACTATATTTTTTTCTTATTAGCTTTTGTTCAGTTATCAGTGAACGGCCTAGTTCCAGCCAAGTACCTATAAGACGTGGCATTCATGTTTACTCTTTGTTTCAGTAACCGTAACAAGGAAACTAGCAACACTACCAACGTTCCCAGAGCTACCAGTACCGAAAAAACAAAAACCCCTAATGTAACCAAGACAGATAAGACTATAAAAACCGATAAAACAAAAATCAACAAAACTACAAATGCCAGTGAATCTTCGAGTCGACAACCCAAAACTAATGATATCGCACAACCAGCCGTCTACACAATCTTAAACATGCGCAGTACTGAAACACTAGTTATTTACTGATTCTATGTTATAAGTAAAACAATTGTATAAAATGTAAAAAAATATTTATTACAACAACATAATGGTTTTATTTGTTTGATTGACATGATCCTTAATCTTTTGAAGAAATCGAATTAATTAACAATAAACAGTCTTACTTATAAAACGCTATTTAACTGTAACACTTATTACGTTCTATGTAGTAATATTTTCGACGATCAATTTAAAAAGAATGAGACAGGTACAGTAGTACCCAATTAATATGGCTTACAGTAGTACCCAACTAATATGGCTTACTGATGTACCTGCGCAGAAGATACATTTTCAAAGCGCGGGAAACGCTATTGGTCAGCAGCTGCCGCCATGTTAGCGCGCGCCGTGCGGAGGGGCGTGACTTGCGAGTGAGACGGAACTAACAGCTGCAGTGTATTATGAACCTTATAGTAGTGATCTAAGGTTGATTGTAAGTTTTAAGCATTCTTTCGTTAATCTTCGGGGCCATACTCTCTTTTCTGTGCGAACGAAGATTCACGACGCGCCATATCAGTTGGGTAATACTGTATGGATGTATGCATGTATGCATGTAAACAAGATAAAACCTACATTTCGCTTACATACATAGCTAATTTTCCTTGAATATTTTTAAATCTGATTCTATGACACCTATTAAAAATACTTGTGTATATTATGCCTTAAATATCTTCGTTTTCTAATAGCGTCATGTGCTTCATGAATGACTCCAGGTTGTTTTCACTGTTGACTAGACTCTGGAACGTATGATGATTTCGTCCCAACTGAAATTTATTAAAAGTATTAGAATTAGATACACGAACATTTTACTGTTGAACAGTTGTACTGTACACGTGTAATGTTGGGCGTTAGAACAGTGTTTACCAAACATTGTTCTGCCATGGCCCGGTAATTTTCACGTTGCCCCTACGTGACCCACTAAATACTTTTAAACCTAAGCTGTTTCCATTAGGTAAAATAACACAAATTTATTATTAATACTACATACATTTACATATTTTGGTATCGCCTATTTAGTCACAAAATTTTAGTGCGAAGTATGGAGTTGCTGCTTATTTTTTACCAAAGAATTCAAGTTCGCGGAAAATTACGAAAGTTCTATCCTAAGGTCTGGTTCCACTTCAAGTCGGATTCTATATTTATTATATTTTTAAGGTAAACTAGCGTTGAAAACCCAGCTTCACATAAGTTGTGACAAAAGGCATTTATTTAATTTTGTGTATTATTGACAAGATAGCTAAAAATAAAATCAATTAAAAAACAAGGCGGGAATATTGCGGCCTGGTATTCTATTTTGATGGCCCGGTGCCGGGTCGCGACCCGGCTAATGGGAAACGCTGCAGTAGAACATTGCTGCCCCCCTAGACAAAGTACATTTTGTTGCGTTTGCGCGAATAGAAACGCTACAAAATGTATGAGATGGACATTTGCTTACGCTAGGATCTAGCGTATCCTTATGTCAGTTTCATACATTTTGTAGCGTTTCTATTCGCGCCACGCAACAAAATGTACTTTGTCTAGGGGGGCTGGACCGATTTTGAAAAACCATAAATAATAAAATCAAAGAAATCATAATCAAAAGCTCTTGTACTGTAGGGGTGGGTCCCTAGAATGAGGGGGATTAAGGCCAGTATATAGATACTTACAAAGTTGCGCACCCACATGGAGAGATGTTCCGTGTTGGCGGGGTGAGCGAACCTGGCGTCGACCAGCAGCACGGCGCCCCAGTCGCCGCGGTGCCGCACGCACCGGCCCACCGCTTGGTTCAGCGCTCTACTCGCAACGAAACGTTACTAATAAATAACTTTCTATTAACGGAACTTTTTTTTTAAGTGAAAACTTCTTTAGCGGCGTTGTGCACTTTTTGAAGAAACTTTTTTGTGATGGGTAAAAAATGTTAAACTCGCGTGCGTGACCCTGATCGAAAATTCGTAAGACGGAGGGAGAGTAGGAGAGGAAGTATCCCTCTCTCTTTCTACTGTGCGGCGAAAATGTATACCTGCGCCTGCTGTTGCGCAGGCATACATGTTCGTGTGTGTTTATGGATGGAAGTTGATTTTTCTGAGAGATAAACTTTTTAATGTAATAGCTCTGAAGTGTCAAATTTTTAATGTAATATAAAATGTCATGTTTGTGTACGAAAGCGCAATAAATGAATATTGTATTTTACCACATAAGTACTTTTATACTGATAATTAAAGCAATTCGTGCAAAATTATTCCCTAGCCATTCCAAAATATAAAAAATGCACGACGTTAATAATCAAGTTTTCACTTCTGCCAGCACTCCGAAAGTGCAACCCGTTGTTTTTTTTTATGTTAAATGGGCTTGCGTTTGACCTTCGACTGAGCCCATGAGGAGTAATGACGAAGCCCAGGATGAAGCACGCTTACCCAGAAAAAGCCTATTCACTCTGGCCTTTAATACATCTAGGTTATAGGTGTCGGGAAACACAGACCCCGGAAGAGAGTTCCACTCTGTTCGTATAAGAAACGTTGAAGCGAAGCGTTGTATCCGGGTACGCGGGATGTCGACAACGTAAGGGTGGAAATTCTCCCGGCGTCTTTTGTTTCGATGGAAAAAAGGGGATGAAGGAATTAGATTAAACAATACTGTAGCACACTCTCCAAAATATATCCTATAGAAGACCGAAAAACACGAAACCTTACGCCGATGTTCAAGGCTCGTTAATTTCGCCTCAGTTAGCGAAACATCGCCGACTAGTCTCCTAGCACGACGGTCTATTGAGTCAAGGGCCTCCAGCTGGTATTTGGCAGATCAATGCCAGAGGTGACAGTAGTACTCGATGCACGAACGGACTTGTGCTTTGTACAGTTGCAATAACTGGTCCGGCGTAAAGTACCGCTTCACCTTACAGAGGATGCCCAACTTTTTCCGAACTCTGGTTCGGACGTGAGCATCAAGCGAAATTTTCGAATCGGCTGTGCAGCGGTGTCCAGGAGCAAGTGTCGGCGCAACTCTCGGACGCCCAGCATGGGTTCAGACCGACGCGTGGTACCACTAGCAACCTTCTCGATGCGATGTCTTATGTCATCCCTCATGTGGACGCAGGGGAGCAAGTCGAAGCCGCCTACTTTGACTTCAAAAAGGCAATCGATTAGGTAGATAATGATATACTTTTATCAAAGCTACAAGCATCTCGAATCCGAACATATTGGAGCTTAGACGTGGCGCGTGAACTGTTTGTGGTGCCCAGCGCGTACATTGACCTGAACTGACTGAAAACTGAGCTATTATGATGCTTAGCCACTGAATTTACGAAATCAGTCCTGTGCATAACATGTGAAAAAAAAAAGAATAAAAAATACCTGTATGCCTGTACCCGGAGCCACTCCTGACCGCTCAGCAGATTCCTTTGCGCTGAATACTTGTCGTTGTATATCTGTTTTTCTTTCACAGCCATATCGAATGTGTTCGGGTATGGTATACCTATCTGTAACAATGGCAACATTGTAGATATGGGGCCGCTACATTAACAACACAAAAGCGAGGTAGAGTTCCTCCGTGCCAACGAATTTCTCTTCACTGGTGCACATGGATTGATTTTAATTGGATAAAACATCATAGATAATATGAAATCAAAATACACGAATTTATGGAAATAAATCAAAACGCAACGTTACACTAATGGTTATAGTAAGAGGCACGAGTCGTGAGCACAATTTGACACCTGCGCAGTAGTTAATTTTTCGGTCTGTTTGGCGGAATGAAGAAGGGGGAGCGCCGAGCTGCACACGATTGGTTCGTCAGTCGATGCTCGTCGTCTATTGGATTCTTGCGTGTCATTTGACCAAAAGTGTATATCCGCGAGCTTGCCCCCACTACTGCCTATCTGTGCTCACGACTCGTGCCCCATACTATATATGACGGTTTGTTTGTTTATCTATAATATTAATATAAATAAACAAAAGTTAACTTACATACTAGTTCTAATGGATTTTCGTTGAAGTTAAGCCAGTTAATAAAAGGTAAAAGGGATCAACTCACAGTGATGACCGCTCTGGCCTGATGATCCTTGAAGTCCATACCCTCGGAGACCTTCCCTCTATACACGGCCAGCAACAGAGCGCCCTTATCTGTCATCACGTACTTGTAGTAATCCTACAAGTTTATAAAAGGGGAAGTCAAAGAGACCGTGTTAATAAAAAATAAGTGAAGTAAGTTCGCTCAAAGAGCAGCTCGACCTTACAGAATACCGTAGCCAAATAACTTTATGTTATGTAAAGTTGTGTTCCTGCGCGTGAGTAAGGTCGCCAGAGCTCATAGGGGAGGAGGGAAAGGTCGGTAAAGTGTGAGCGATGCTTCGTGTGTTGCAAGCGTCTATATGGCTGCGGTAACCGCTTATCATCAGGCGGGCCGTATGCTTGTTCACCGAAATGGTCGTATATAAAAAAAATGGTATTGGCCCAGGATACAAATAGGGATTCAATAGAAAATCCTTTATTGTTTACACAAAAAACACACCATATAAAAATAACAAAATAAAATAAAAAAGTGCAAACAATTCCGGCTTTAGGGATGATTCCTGGGTACAAAAAACAATCTAATTAGTCCGTCAGTTAGATTATCACAAAATATTGGTACACGTATTTTGTGCTTTACTAAATCATTAAAAATCGACAAAGATAAAGCGCGTCAAAGTTCAGGAGTCGCTTGTGACGTCACTTGTAAAAAGTGTACCACAACGTGACGTCACGCGGAACTTCAACACACCGTATCTTTGTATTTTTTGTTTGATTGAAAAAATACGTGTAATATTTATTGAAAATGACGGACTAAAAATATTTTTTCAGGAATCTAGTCTATTGAAATGTTTTAGGTAAAACAAACGCACCTCCATAATATCGTTGTGATCTTTGACCGTTCTGCTTTCTTGGAAAACATGTTTTATATCTGTCAAGCTTTTCCACGAGCCGGTTTGTTTCCATCTAGAAATACATTAATTAGATAACAACTCAGGCAAAGGTGTGTGATTCGAATTTCATAATTATAGAAAAATAATCGAATTTATAGCAAGCAACGTGTATTTAACAGCCAATTCCATTCTTAACTTTGCCTACAAATTACAGGTGCGTATAAACGGGACGCAATGGAATTTATCTCACTTACACATACACAGTGGACCATTTAGAAGGGTCAGTGAGGCGATTAACACACTGCCACGCACCACGCTGCATGTTGCGTGTCAACGCACCTACGCGCGTACTTGCGGGAGTGCAGATCTGCATCATCGTGCGGGTTTTTTACGCACTCACGCGCGTAGTTGCGTTTTGTGGATTCACGGCCGCTCTGACTCATTCCATACAATATCACGCATACCTTGCGTCTCGCAGCGAGACGCATGTAGGCGCGTGATCTGTATGAACGCGCGTGGATGCGTTTTCTGTGTGTTGGACTGTGCGTCTTTTCTATACCAACGGAGATACTTACAAGCAACGTTAAGGGACGCATTCACGCGCTACGCTATGTGGTGCGGGGCAGTGTGTTAACCGCCTCAGGGTAGCTTAAGGGTAGGTACCGTAAGGGTTGAAGTCAAGCGAATATGGTCTTAGGTGACTGGGTGAAGGGTGTGTGGGCGAGTGTATGTAGGTGTGTGAATGTTTGTGATAGAAGAGGTTGTGTTAAAATTTTATTGTGAAGCGCTCGTGGTATAGCATGATTAGCCGTTCTTAATCGATCGGTAAAGTTAAGCTACGCCTATCGTGGTCGGTACCTGGATGGGTGACCGCCTAGTTGTATTTCAAATCGAGCGTTTCCGTGCTTCGGAAGGCACGTAAAGCCGTTGGTCCCGGTTATCACTTAATTGTGATAGTCGTTAAGCTAGTTGGATGCCTCATAGGCGGCTTGAAAAAATCCAACAGTAGGTTGACCACTAGCCTACCTCCACCGATCCGCAGTGGGCACGCGTGGTGGAATATTGCCCATTCCCTTTCACCTTCATTTGTGTGCAGGAGGCCTGTGCTCAGCAGTGGGACATTATAGGCTGATGATGATGATGATGATGAACCTTGTAAAGTGCTGATATAAAGTGTATAGATACCGTTGTATAAGTTTATTCATGAGCGCATATGAGGGTAGGAAGCAGAGCACCCCGTTGGGCGTGACGGTGCACACGTGCAGTAGTGTGTGCGCGAGCGCGTCCTGCGCGTGCGCCGCCTCCAGCTCGCGGCTCGTGCACTTCAGCGGCTGACCGTCCGGGCACGTCGATAGGGTGCCTATCCAAACCTGCAGGGTGATTGTCAAATGCTCTCGTTATCGGGAAACCGATAGCGAGGCTCTCAAAACTTTTTATAATTTGGGTATCACGTAACACAAATGATAGCAAAATTGAAAACTATTACAGGAGTTCAATGACATACACACGTGCAGAAGAATTTTATATATAAAGATAATAAATATCCTGGGATATTCCTCACACACGGTCATCTGATTCCAAACTAAGCAGAGCTTGTACTATGGAAACCAGATCACTGATATAATCACAGAACAGATAAATAAGGTTAGAATGGTAATGTGGGCGGGGCAAGCGCGCCACAGTTATGATTCGATAATCATAACTCGACCGATTCGCGGTCAGTGCGCGTCGGATTACATTGGAGAACAGAGCTCTGCTTATAATGCCGTGTTGTGCTATAATAACGTGTAAGACAAAAAAGTCAGACCTCAAGTATAGAGCGAGGAGGTATATCTTTCCATCGGTAAGTCGAAAATAACATTTAATTACAATATTATTAGTAAAAAACATAAAAACATATTGAACACTATGAAATACCAAACATTAACAAAATTATTACAACAAGTTATGAAAAACATACATTGACCGATGTGTACTCGCTCAATCAGCGCAATGACCAAATCCGCTTTCAATGTACTGCATACATTGCGTCTTCTACACTTCGTCCTTTGCCCTGATTGGCAGTGATGTAAGGCGCAGCATTTTTATCGATAGTGACGTGACCATGTGGTTTGGTTAAATAAAATCATCGATAGAATTCTAGACTATATATAATATAATTACGTTTGACAAAGATAATTTTGGAATTATTTTATATTTAATTAACGATAGTACATTTTTAGTTAGACGTATTTTGAAATTAGATATTATATTAATCATTGAATGAATGTGACCGAATGATATAAATGGACATATAAGACCCCTCCTCATCTACGAGTATTTACTATGATGTATTTAGTATTATAATCTAAGTAAAATGTAATTTGACTAATGCAATAAATTATAAATTGTAGGTTTCCTAAAGAACCTAACGCCAGGGAACAATGGATTGGCGTGACAGGTAGAGGTAACTGGAAGAGTCGATAACCGATGTGGAAGAAAGGTTCTCGAGTGGCGACCACGTACTGGAAAGTGCCGAGTGGGACGACCTCCCACCAGGTGGACCGACGACCTGGGGCCCAATTCTCACTTCCCTCGAACTAGCCTTCGAATCGAACTTGCATTACGAGTTCTATTTCGACCGTAAAATTTCGAGGGGCGGAGTCTATTTTTCGATTCTTGTATTCTCGGCACTAATCGAACTAACTTTCGAAATAAGTTCGAGTGTAAGGAGTAAATGTTGCCATTATGATGGATACAAATTGCACGATGCGTTTCGTTTCACTTGATAATTGCGTTTTGTTAACGTACGTGATAATTTTATATCTTTAAATTAAAATTTAAAAGATTTTAATGAATATTTTAATAAAATATTTAAAACAACGTTTTACTCTTATTATATCCTAATATATCCGGAATTCATAAGTTAATCAATTTTATATAATAATTATAAATGAATATGACAAAATATTTTCTGTGAGTAACGGAAATCCTTAGGCTTATCAGCAGGGTTATTTTAAAACGCTCGGATTCGATATCGGAAACGGATTCAAAAACTACCGAGGCTATATTCCGCAAATGCTTTTTTAATTTCCGAATTGAAATATTTTTGATGTTTCTTTACGGAAATATCAATTCGATTCATCGAAAAGTTTTCGGAAATTAAAATAGCAATTGCTGAAATTCGCTTCGGAAATTTCTTTAAAATACCCCTGCTGTTATTACGTTTCCAAATGACAACCTAACTGTTTGACGTTTGATAGTTCGCATTCGAAATACGTTTCGAACGGTCCCGACCAGTCGAAGTAGTTCGAGCGCTAGCCCTCGAAAAATAAGAGAAAATGGCGGCTTCGAAATTCTCAGAATAGCCTAACTTGATTTTCACTCAAAAAAAGTACGAATTCGAACTTTATTTGGAACAAGTGATTAATTCGAGTGAATGAGAATTGGCTCCCTGGTCAGATCTACTATCCGATTCAGTTCTACACATTGTGGTACACTTTACGAAAAAACGATCACACCTGTACAGATGATGCACAATCAAGAATTGAAAGTATAGGATCAAATCTATATTTGAAATTTAGCATAGGTAATTAAAATGTTTGTCTAGATGATAAGACTTACCATATACATTGAGCTATAGTGATAATAGCTCAATAACCATATATGGTTTTCCGGGGTGTGATGATGAAGTAGGAGGGCATGCGCTGGATAGGGTTGTTGGAATTGTCGTGAGATGAACTTTGACCACATGTGGTATCCCTGGTCTGATGATGGAGTAGAATGGTAGGTATTTAAACTGTATAACGGAGCAACTTATCCTAGCCGTGTTTGGGGTTGTTGGAATTGTCCTGAGAACAGCTTTGACCATATATGGTTTTCGGGCTCTGATGATAGAGTAGGAGGGTAGGTAATGGAACTCCATAGCGCAGCAACGTATCCTAGCCATGTTTGGGGTTGTTGGAATTGTCGTGAGATGAACTTTGGCCATATATTGTATTCAGGGTCTGATGATGGAGTTGGAGTGTGGGTAAGCACTGAAACTCCATAGTGGAACGACGTATCCTTATCCTAACCATATTTGGGCTTATTGAAATTAAAATATTAAACTTAGTTACAAAAAAATCTTACGAGCCCTTACAAAGCTGCGCTTTTAGCTAGTATATAGTAAAAAAATAAAATAAAATAATTTCTTAATATTAATTTCATGTTACATTTTTCCCCACGCATTCATCAGATAATTTATCGATAAAAATATCGACTTTATCAAGCAAATAATAATTTTAACAGCTCACGCCTATGAAGTATCGTATTTTTTCGGTAATTACTTACTAACGATAATGTCGTTCTTCATTGACGGGTCCCACCCACTTAGTGAAGTGCCACGCACAACGAACAACCAGACTATCAATAATCAGTTTAGAAATAAAACAAATCGAACATTAGAAGTTAAGATTTAGTTAACTATATAATTTGTTGTAAAAATTTTCGTTATTTGCGCACTATAATATAATATATTATATATCTATCACGCAGTTATCCGTAAAAAAACCACTACATACCCTAATAGTTTTATTAGTTTTTAATTGTCACAAATTGATTATTGCCGGTCCAAAAAATCATTATGCTGAATAATAATATAATTAATTCAATAGAAAAAGATATGTTAGTTTTGTGTAATCCGTACAGCATAACCATGCAACTATCGATTCCAAGTTCTATGAGAATAATAATTGATAATCGAACCGATTCATTAACGATTATACACTACCCATCCCTACTGTAAGTTGTCAACATTTTTGACAGGTGTATGCATTTTTGCGTGTGTGAGTGTCTATGCCCACGGTAGCTTAGTGCTAGTGGGCGAACGAATATCTGCCCTGAGATTTATGTGTGCGTGATTTGGTTGTGTGCGAAATATTTGTAAAAATATGATTGCGTATGTGTAGAAATTAAAATAAGCGGCGACACTGGTCCTAGTACAAAATTGGAGCGAGGGCCTTTCCAACCTTATTTATCTATTCCGTGGATATAATACATATACTACTTTTTGTTTGTAAATACATAATTACACCCAGATTCAGGACATACAGCTTACAAGCGGTTTAGAGCCACTCAGTCTGAGGAGAGACTTTGCCTCCTTATGTGTGTTCTACCGCTTGTATAACGGAGAGTGTTCTAAAGAATCGTTCGACTTGATGCCCACAGCTACTTTCCACCATCGCAACTCTCGCCATCGACGGGGAGTCCATCCTCACATATTGAAACCAATTGATTGTTTCGAGCTGTGCGGGCTCAAAGGAGTTTTCTTCCGCGGACGCTCAGATTGTGGAATGAGCTCCCCGCCGTGGTTTTCCCATTGGAGTACAGCATGGGGTTCTTCAATAAGGCTGTCAAGAGATTTCTTCAGGATCGGCAACGCGCGAGTGATGCCCCTAGTGTTGCAAGCGTCCATAGGCTACGGTAACTGCTTACCATCAGGCGGGCCGTAAACTTGTTTGCCACCTTATTGGTATAAAAAAAAATACAGACATGTTCATGCACACAAATGCATGTCCTGTGTGGGAATCGAATCCACCACTTGCGACGCGATAGGTGAAGTCTTAACCAACTGCGCCAACTGGCCCGTCTATATTCAATTAAACCTTCGCAACTACTTATGAAAAGTTTGGAAGGTTGCATGTGCAGAAGATCTGGCATGAATGTTGATTCATTACATAACATTTACATTATAATCGTATTGATAACAATTGCGTGCCCCGGCGCGGGGTAAAACTACAAATTAGAATGAATCAATATTTAATAGGTAAGAAGCTAACTTAAGTAGACCAGCCCCCAAAAGCAGCACATGTTCACAAGTATGACGCGTGTGGCAGCCATCGCCCGCTTCGTCATATTGGAGGAAAGTGGGCGAATAGTAACATATGTAAAAAAAAAAGTTGAATTTAACTCACCCGTTCCTTAGGTATGACGTGGTTAGGGCTGATTTTGAGCGGGAACTCGGTGTTCAGTTCTGAATAGAGACTGATGAGGGGAGTTAGCGTTCCTGACGCGAGTATGATGCACCGGGCGGGCTTCAGGCCTTCGAACACTATCGCCGGGTTCAGGCAGATTAGACGAAGAGATAGGGACTCTTTTGTTATACTCTATAAAAGAAAAAAAAACTTTTGATTGCTACATCATAATTTTTTTGTTTGACTTGTCCCTGTGTCTTCGTAATCAAATCTTGCAAGTTCAAGAATCATGGCGAGATTCATACATTGATTTGTAAAAAAAAAACATTTTAGAGAGTTTTGAATCACTTCCATTGTTGAGATTACATGACCAGCCTAGCATACTTATAACAATATACTTGAAACATTTTATAAACCCCGCAAAAAAAAACAACAACATAACGTTTTTGGTCGCGATTCGCCGGCATGGCATAAAATGCCGCATTTTTATCCCGGGGATCTAAAAATAATTTGCCATGATTCTTTGACACCCTTCCCGATTTCCTATTGAGCTGAAATTTTGCATGAATATGTAAATCGGATAACAATACAATATTATTATGACATGGAGCTGGTCTGATGTTGGTGCCGGAAGGTCGTCATGGGAACTCTGTAATAAAACGACGCAACCCCATCAAGTTTGGGCTCGTTTGATTGGTCTTGACAAGGACTCTGGTTCGAGGGAGTGATGAAGTTGGTCGACTATTATAAAAAAGCTTGTTTTAATAGTACATTATGATACATGTGTGTAATTTAATTATTAACACTCCAGGCGGTATTAAGCGCATGAGCCGCAGGCGAACGCGATAAGGGAGCCGAGAGTGTAATAAATCAATGCACACGAGTCATACGACGATTTTCAACACATTTGCGAGGAAAAAAACAGACTTGTATTTTGCAATAATTGGCCCTTTACGAGCGAGCGTCTTGAAAAAATAATTATATTCTTGTTGTTATGTCACTTGTTTGCTTTGCAATACATGATTTTGTTTAATTAATATTAAGGTGGGTACTGACCGGTGTTACGGCGTACTTAATGCACTTTTAGATTACGCCCCGTAACCTGTGCCGTAACGCCGGTCAGTACCCGCCTTAATAGTTACTTACTATATTTTCCATCTTGATAGCATTTAAGGAAAAGAAAATATTTATCAATTTATTTATAAATCCTGCATATTAAAATGTTATATTTTATATTACATTTATTATACGTTATATTACAACTTGTTCCACACGCATCAATCAATACAATAGGAAACAAACTGTATTCCTCCCAGTTTCTAGAAGTTATAAATGTTAATCACAGACTTACGTGTCAATCATAGGTTAATTTAAAAAGATAAATATGGATAGATTTGCTTATAGATTACCTCTGATTTGGCTTTCAAAAACCGGAACCTGGCAGGTAATTGAAGTCAAGTACAGATAAGTCTCACCTTATTAAATTGTGAATTTCTCCAACTGTTCGATGAGTAATCTCTCTCGATGGTGCGAACGATTGCCGGCTTGAAGTCATTTAAGTATTTACAGTCGTCCAAAAATAAATATCCTGCATAAAAAACGTGCATGAACCTATGATATAAGAAAGTGGTAAATTGTCACAGACATAAATCTAAATAGATAACGCAAGTCTCTCCATCCGTAAACCAAGCGTGTAACTTTTTTTGTACCTACCATAATGTCACAAGATTGATTTAGTTAGGCTGGCATTAGATTTTTAACGTGCAAATGAAGATATCCTATTTGTCAGCTAAACATATCCCTCGCTACACATCACTGGTGGACATGCAGCCTTATGCGAGTTCCCTGTCCGCGCGAAACAGTTTTAAAAAGATTTTTTGACACGCGAAGTACATACCGAGTGTATGTACTTCGCGTGTAATTATCGTTGTTATCTATTATATTATCTAGTGTCGTTATCTATTTAGATTTATATCTGTGTAAATTGTGCTTTTTTATGATCTTTGTGCAAAATCACAAAGTATTTAAGGCGAGGATAGCTCAGTGGTAGTGACATCGGATGCCGAGACGACTGTTCCGGGTTCGGATTCCACAATGAGCTTGAGCTTTCAGTGAAGGAAACATCGTGAGGAAACTAAAGCATGGTGGTAGGGTACTTTGTAGTACCCACCTGGTTGGCTACCAACCTCAAGTTGAAAATCTGTCGCCAAGCACCTATCGGTGTGTTTCGACAGTTACACTTGAGAGACAGTTCCTTCTAGGCTTTGTGTGCTTACCACCTTCGGCCACATCATCACTTACCAAGGTGAAATTGCGGTCAACAGGCCCATACACAGTAAAAGGTTTTTTCTAAAGATTAACTTATTCTATAGCATTAAGATTTATTTTTCTTTGACATTCATAAAGTGCTCTAGAAAATTGTAATAATTCAATGGTGTAGTAACTACATACTTGAATTGAAGTGGTGGAGGTATTAGTAAGTTTATCTCACCTAGTGCAGTGTCCAAGCTATCAAACAACGAGCCAGTTGATTGTGATACACCGAACAGTGTCCGTGGATCATCGCGTAGTTTCTGACAAAACGACATTGCGTTCTGTTTGAATTCTGAAAAAGGTATTCGTTTTCAACAAGTTTTCAATATGTGATATGGTGACTGGTAATTAGTAAACGATACTTAGACAAATGATTGTACTCATGATAACAAACAACTTTCCCAAAAGAAACAAATAGGGATAAATAACTAAATTAAAAAAAGCTGATCCGATCTTCCTCAGATGTATAATTTCTTGTTTTGGGCCATAACTGTAGAAAAATAACCGGACCGCAAACTAAACTTGTTTGTAAAAGAATATTGATAATTTCTCAAAACTGTAGTAGTTAGAAACAGCGTTACATTTTTCCTGTAATGTGTTCCTGTGATTCTTGCTTTGATTCACGTCTTACTGTGCTATTTTTACTAACCGTTGTACTGAGGTCGTCCAATATTATGGTTATTAAGAGTCTCCACGAAGTGCTCCATCTGCCACTTGTATGTAGCTTCATTGTTCTCAACCGGCTCTCGGAGAATTAGCGGCTTTTGGTTCTGGAACCTATTGGACATTTTCAACCTTAAAATACCGCAATAAGGTTCACGTCGTAAACTTTTATGTAGAGATGTATTCTGTGCTAAACCATGATAGCTTCGACAAATGTTCGGAAGGTCACCATCAGCGTTGAATATTGAAATGTTATGATCAGAATTAGTTTTGACTAGCTGTCACACTATGGTTTTGCCTGCGTTCAATAATATATTATTCCTGAGTAAGCGTATAAAAAAGTGCCTGATGCTAAGGGAGGAGCCAGAGTGAAAAACATACATACAAACTTTAGAATATCATATTTGTATGATTTTAAAGTCTGGATACACGCTCGTATCGTCAAAAACAATTTCGCCGGACTGAAGCGCAGCTTGTATGACCGTCCATACGCTTAAGAGTGCGTATAAAGCAAAATAACAATCTTAGAATTGAAATTTACCCAAGTAAATAGTATTTAAATGAAAATATATTTTTATATGCGTATTTTCATTATATACGCGAGGGTTCTATCTGAACAAAAACATAATGGAATGAAAATTACTCGATAGAAAAAAAACACAAAGATACCTCTAATAATAATGAATTTTCGTTTTTATTAGTTCATGGTGTATCTAATTAAGACAAAAATTCGATAAATAATATCACTAACATATCACCTAGGGCTGTTACTAGCGATTTTTTAATATATTCTATACTTTACGTGTTATTTAGTTAAAAAGCGCTAAGTTCATTTTTGTTCTGCGAAACACGCTATCTCCGTCTCATGCCACGCGAAGATTAGACATAAGTTTGTTTCATCTGACATTGCCATATTTTTCTGGCTTCGTACGCGCTCTTAAGCTAAAGCTGTGCAAACCAAAACATCGCAGTCCAATCTTCAACAAGTCAACGATTGCACAAGCCGCGCTTTGTCTATCGTCCACTCAAACGCTTTTACCTGCGCAAACTGGTTTGTCCAGACATGCTTGCATGCAAGACGGAGCGTGTAGACGGGCTATTACGCTAATTTAAAACTGGTGTCCCTTCGATAGCGTAATTGCGATGAACTGCACTATGAGAGAGATGTATGACTATGAGTACGAGATACTTACCAATTTTCCCAGCTTTTGAGCGTCTTTAACAACTGCTCGATGGAATTGTCTTGATTAGCATAACGATAATTGGCTACAACCTCCAATTCCTACAAAATGGATTGATATTTAATAATAATCTAAAGTTTTTTTAACTTCCCACACAGAATTAAAAATGTATGGTACTATTCATCTATCTATACTATACTTACTATATAATATAACTAGCTTCTGCTCGCGGCTTCGCCCGCGTGGCCTACAGTAAACAAATGACATATTTTTCTACAACAATAAAACAAAACAAAACAACTTCATCCCGCTTCGAGGGTGGAATTATTAAAAATGCTGAAAAGCTGACACGTTTACATTAATTTTTAATCTTCAGCCTAAACACAAAATTTGAAGACCCTAACTTCGTAACTAACGGACTTTCATACAAACTTTCATACAAACTTTCATCCCCTATTTTACCCCCTTAGGGGTGGAACTTGGAAAAAACCCTTTCTTAGTGGATACCTACCTACCTACCTTTTTTTTTTCCTCTGATTTTTTTTCTAATATTATTTTTTTATTACTAATGACCTATACATTCATCCCTCACGAGGAAGTTCACTAATTTATTAGGACCTTATATATAGATAGATAAAGTGGACGAATTTTTTGTTTGTTTGTTTAAACGGGCTAATCTCTGGAACTAGCAGTCGTATTCGATTTTTTTTTTCACTAATAGCAGGCCTGTCTCACTCCCATGTTTAGGTACGATCGCGCGCATACGGACTACCGGACTAACGCTAGTCGGTTGCACCGCGCCCGCAGCGAAAGACGCGTGTGGGTATAAATACCTACGTACTTATATCAAGTGTTTATTGATCTTATTATAACACAATCTCGTGTTGGTATCGTTGTTTTCATAGTACTAGATTTTTTGTTGTTGTTTCATTGTATTTTCCTAATGTCCTTTCTGACTTTATTAAAGTCGGCAAGATCAAATAGGCCCGTTTTGATAGCATACCAGTGTGTCAAAAAAAAGAGCCAAATATAGTGCGACCAAAAGACACCCTTTTGTCTAAACGGGCCACTTAGACCTCAACAACTCATGTGAATGATTTTTAACCGACTTCAAAAAAAGGAGGAGGTTTCTCAATTCGACTGTAGGTATATTTTTTTTATGTGTGTTCGCGGATAACTTCGTCATTTATGAACCGATTTTGATGTTTTTTTAAGAAACTGTTAGTAGTCCCAGAATAGAGAGAGTTCCCTCTTCAAATATACAAACAAACCAATGTTACGTCTTTATAATACTATATTATTATACACTAATGATTATATACATTAGTATAGATTTTACTTCTACCTTTTTAGAATAACTAAGATTTAACAAACCACTATTTCAAAAATCAGTACAATAATATTCAGAAAAATTTAACAATTCTAATTGTTATTACTTACTCAGTATATCCTTTTTTGATTAATTTTTTAACTTTATTATTTTTTATATAACAAACTTGAAGATTATTAATAACAAACGTTGTGAATTTCGGCTGACGGCCCTGGACTAGGTAGTCGTGCCGTTCTTGTCCCGTCGTCAGTCATTCCAGATTTTATGTGCATTAACTTTCTGCTCTAATACTAGTTAGCTAGGATATTTTAAATGTCATTATTCACGAAAGGAGAATAGTAATAGACACATACATAACCGATAAGGAAATATTGAAGATTCATAATACGTCATTAGACAACCCTACCGTAACACGTGCCGCGTCATACAGGATAGAGTTATACGATAGAAAGAGAGGGAAGTTGTAGGTGAATATAATTTTAGGCGCGCAGCGCTGCGCGATCTGGATTGTACTTTATTGTATCGTTCCAAGAGTCGCTTTTTATTTAAATGTCGTTTTCGAAGTGGGTTTTCTGTACGTAGTACTATTGAATATTCTGTGCTAATAGGAAGCTACACTATCCCCGAAAATTATAGACAATTTTTTTGTTGACAAAAAATTTGTCGCGGGTGACAGCTAGTCTGAACATAAGCCTGCCCATATCCCTGAATAGCTTGACTCCATACGTCATCTTAAGCTTACCTTAATAGCACTCACGATCTGTTCTTGTGTGAACACGAAGGTAGCCGAGTCCCGGCAAATGTTCTCAATGTTATGTCCCTCGTCGATTATCACTATGTTGTCAGATAAATCGATTTGCATCTGAAATTGTTTAGTAATCGTTATTATTGAAGAGAACTAGACGATGGTAACGTCGGATGCTGAGACCAAGGTCCTGGGTTCGAATCCTACAATGAGGTTGAGCTTTCTGTTAAGGAAAATATCGTGAGGAAACCATAGCATGGTGATAGAGTACTTTGTAGTACCCACCTGGCTGGCTACCACTATCAAGTTGAAAA
Source organism: Polyploca ridens (assembly GCA_951394255.1). NCBI lineage: Eukaryota > Metazoa > Arthropoda > Insecta > Lepidoptera > Drepanidae > Polyploca > Polyploca ridens. Next base: position 5,525,137 of record OX596260.1, read on the forward strand.
TCGCCAAGCACCTATCGGTGTGTTTCAACAGCTGTACTTGAGAGCCAGTTCCTTCTAGGCTTTGTGTCAGTTTGTGTGCTTACCACCTTTAGCCACATCATCACTGAACATGGTGAGATTGTGATCAAGCACAGACCTATATAAAAAAAATATTATTGCTGTTTTTTTTTATACGACTAAGGTGGCAAACAAGCATACGGCCCGCCTGATGGTAAGCAGTTACCGTAGCCTATGGACGCTTGCAACACCAGGGGCATCACTCGCGCGTTGCCGACCCTGAAGAAATCTCTTCACACCCTTTTTGAAGAACCCCATGCTGTACTCCATTGGGAAAACCACGGCGGGGAGCTCATTCCACAATCTGAGCGTCCGCGGAAGAAAACTCCTTTGAGCCCGCACAGTTTGAAACAATTCTGGTTTCAATATGTGAGGATGGACTCCCCGTCGATGGCGAGAGTTGCGATGGTGGAAAGTAGCTGTGGGCATCAAGTCGAACAATTATTTAGAACACTCTCCGTTATACACGCGGTAGAACACATAAGGAGGCAAAGTCTTTGATTATATAGGATATCTACGTCAAAGATTTGACGTAGATATCATTCTACATACTATTATTATACCTACGATACTATTTATAAATATGAAATGTTGTTAGGACGTGAGGTGAGTGAGGTGTTTGTTACTCTTTCACACAAAATCTACTGAATGGATTTGGATGAAATTTAGCACACAGATAGAATATGTTCTGGATTACCACATATGACACTTTTGATTCCGAGAAAACAAAATATCCCTTGAGAACGCGGGTGAAATGGCGGGACGAAAGCTAGTTCTTTATAAGCATAAAACAAAGCATATACTCACATTGCTCCTAATGCTAGGTTCAATCAAATAGTTGTAAGGGCAGAATACGATATTAGCCACGGTCGCCATGGCCCTGGCCCCATAGTAGGGACATGCGATTCTCTCCTTGCCAAAAGCCAGAAGGTCTTCTAAGTCGAACACTGGTGGTAGGTTCCGATGGTTGACGGCTGCACGGTTGTCGTAGTACTTGCAATTGGTCTCATCTCTCTTTTTGTCCACTGGTGTCACCTCGAATGTACACAGTTTTATATCAGTTTAAGTAGGTGTTTTGTCACTATCACCTGAATACTTAGGTAGGTAAGTAAGTGGGGTGTTTCTTGTATTAAAATTGTATTTACATGAAACGATATTGAAAACAGAAATATTATTAGCATATTTTTCTTAAAAGTTAAGAAAAATATGCTTAAAAAAAGGATTTATTTTTGTTATACAGTTTTTTGTTATATATTCCAAGATTAATCGGAAATCCAGAGGTACCTTTTAAAGTACTCGTATCACTCTCATGTAGGTTCCGCAATTTTGTGTAGTTTTCGAGTTATGAAAATTTTTCGTGTTTTTTAACCAATATCTCACCCAGAATCAGGATCAGTCTGAATACAACATTATTTTAAATTTACAATAAGGTGGCAACCACAGATATACATCTAAATAGATGACGCGAATGTATGTACTTCGCGTGTCAACATCTGTGCAAAAATGGGACACAATGTTCTTCTTTTGAAACTGTTTCGCGCGGACAGGGAACTCGCATAAGGCTGCATGTCCACCAGAGATGTGTAGCGAAGGATATGTTTAGCTGAAAAATAGGATAGCTTTATTTTCACGTTAAAAATCTAATGCCAGCCTAACTAAATCAATCTTGTGACATTATGGAAGGTATAAACAAGTATTTGTTAAAAAAAACATTTTTAAAACAAGCTTTTTATAGTACTCATCAAGACGAATCAAACGAGCCCAAACTCGATGGGGTTATGTGGTTTTATTACGGAGTTCCTTTGGCCACCTTCCAGCTCCATCATAAGATCAGCTCCATGTCATCATAATATATTGCAATGTCACGCGATTTGCATATTCGTTCAAAACTTCAGCTCAATCGGAAACTGGAAAGTGGGTCAAATTTAACTTGCAAAATTTCATTACAGACAACGGGACAGGTGAATGTAAATAAAAGCTTGTAAAAAGTTACACGCTTGGTTTTCATACGGATGGAGGGACTTGCGTTATCTATTTATATTTATGTCTGTGGTGGCAACCTACTAAATGACATTTAGTCTACCAAATTAAATATCAGAGTATAGATCAAAAATCGAAGCCATATTCAGTGAGGCCTAGACGGGCAAGTCAAAGCTTGAAGTCACTAGACTACCTTAACACATCCCCGGCACATCTCATTCTTGGTACCCCACATCTGCTTATCAAACTCTCGCACGCAGCTGTAATCCCTGCTGGAGAGGATGCTCATGGTGGCCACACCGCCGTAACAAGTCCTGCTGAATTCCTTCACCACCTGCTCTATCTGCTTATGTGTACGGGCGCCATAGAATATTGTTGGTACGCTGGAATCAACAATCATCGATGTCCTGATTTGAAGGTTTTCGATCAGTTTGTACAGGTTTCTGTAATCAACCACCGATAGTTACCAGTCACCAGGTCTGTGATGCCACAAAATACTGTAAAATCATAAATTAATAAGTAATATTTACATGAATCCGAGCCGCATGCCAAATATGAATACACATATGAGAACACAAACAAATATCGACAATCTCAAATTGTTTGATGACATGCAATTCTATTTATTTGACGACCAAATCATACGCAATGAGAATAAAGGTGGACGCACAATTATCCGAGCCGAACGCGCCGAACGCATCGAACGAAACGAATTTTAGAATTCTATATATGAAAGCTCGCACACTCGCCCGCGTCGAATCGTCCGAATCTGGACAAGATTTCCTATACAAATTCTTAAATTTATTTCGTTTGGCGCGTTCGGCTCGGATAAGTGTGCGTTCACCTTAAATCAGCTGGAATGACTCAGAATTGCTATACATACATCAGTCAATACTTGCCGTTTTCATTCATGTATATATGGTGATTTACTCTATTTTGTACAGCACAGAACCGGGACCAATGTTTTTACAAAAACTATTGTTTTTGTAAAAACATGCGACCAAAAAAATGTCATACATATTGAACGTTGAATAGTTTAGTTATGTTTTGGTTATCTATGAAAAATAAGGAAAAATGCATTTTTTTAATTCAGTATTTATTTATACTTATAAAATATTTATTTAATCTCAAACACCTTAAACCTGCAATGGTATGTCTTAGGTGTTACATTCCGTATTATAAGTGAGTAGGTTAGTTTAACCTTATGCCGAGCTTTTCTGGAGCTCTACCGTTGGAAAATGATAATGAACTCCATTGAATAAGGTTTCTTTTATAATATTTAGAACTCACGTGTGGGGCATAAATGTATCATCCCTGTAGCTTATACGTAATATGGTATACGTGGAAAGAACAGAGTTACTAGTTAGTCTATTCAAAATTTCATGATAATTTGCACTATATTTCCACAGTTTATTATTTTCTTGAACCAATCAGACATCCATCATAACTCTTGGTGTTCGGAATTACCTCCGCACTATATTTGGTAATAATTCATATTAATAGACACAAAAGTAGCAAGGCTATGTTCCAAATATTTTATGGATTTTGTCATAAAAATAAGGAATCAATGCGTTGGGTAACTGGTTGGTTGGGACTGGTAATCCCATAATATTAGATGTAGCGTTAATAACACATATGAAACCTTTATTAGGTAAAATTCGGAATTGTTTATCTTACGCGTGACGTCTCGTTAATGTTAGAATGGGATGGAAAACGTTGTAACACAAATTTAGAAAGCATATCCCCCCTTATTACAAAAGATGATTTAAAGCGAGTTTAGTAATTACCAGTCACTTTCTAATGTTATATAACAAAAAGAGACGAGGCTATTTCTAAACCTTTTTTGCTTTAAACCATGTTTTGTAATAAGGTGTTTAAAGCTTGATAATTAGTAATAATTAGGACACTCAGAAGGATGTTGCTGTTGCGAGCCGAAGATCAAACTTACCTCAATTTGGGAGGAGTCTCCTGTTCCACAGTACCAGGTTTCGTTTTAGTTGGAGTGGACTGTAAAGATCCAGGAATAAACTTGTCAGTGGTGTCCAGTTTTCGCTTCTTGTGTAAGTTGACCAGTCCGTTTGATGTTGACTCTGGAAGATTTCGATGGATTAATTTCTTTTGAGATTTATGTGCTTATGACCTCATCATCACCTACCATGGTTAGATCGTGGTCAAACGGAAATAGAGCTTTTTTAAACAAGACGTTATTTAGACAGGCATATACAGCAGCTTGTTTATAAAGAGTAACTACTATTTGTTTTAAACTATTTAGTTAGCAATTAAGCGTACGGCCCGCCTGATGGTAAGCGGTTACAGTAGCGTATGAACGCTTGCAACACCAGGGGTAACACTCACGCGTTGCTGACCCTGAAAAAATCTCTTCACACCCTTTTTGAAGAACCCCATGCTGTACTCGAAAGCCACGACGGCGTTTATTTAATGAAAACAGATACTTCGACTAATATTATATTCTTACATACCATACTCTTTCACGCAAAAAACTACTGAACGGATTTGGATGAAATTTGGCACCCAGACAGTATATTTTCTGGATAAAACAACAGGTCCTTCGGAAACACGGATGAAACCGAGAGGTCAGCTAGAACAGCCAATAAAAGATTTTTGCTGTTAAAATTTTGAGATTTCAAGAAATGGACTAAAGATTAACATTTTAATGCTGTTCGAAAGCTAAATTAACATCGCACCTATTGAGAATTTGAGTAAAAAATATAATAAACAAAAATAATAATATTGGTCCTGTATACTATACAACGATATTATTATATCGAGAACAATTTTAATAATAGTAAAGTAAAGGAGGCTGTGTAATGTCAATGGTGGTCGGTACATAGAGCGTCTAAGCTCTGTGGGTGTTTAGGACTGGGAATTCATCAAATATTCACATCCCGATCACGAAAGGAGATTACATAACGGGCTACCAATACGTACGTAAGTAGTATTTGCTGTCAGCTAAATGTATACTACTTATAAGTAATATGGTATACCTAATCTTTGCTGCTTGACGTGAAAATGAAATTAGAAATAAAACAAAAAAGCAACATGAATACTTAGGCCCTTTGCGCATTATAAGAAAATTTCTTAAAGACATAAAATGTATGGGCGTGTCTGATCCGATATTTCTTATAATATGCACGATATCATATAAGAACCAGTGCGACTGAATATCTTATAAGACATGTCTGATAAGACACAAGACATTTTCTTATAATGTGCAAAGACGCTTACTCCATATTTTGTTTTTAGTAATCCTCGAAGTAATAGGCAACAGAAGAGGAGTGTAGTGTAAGGTTGATTTGTTATTGTGATGGGAGGTAGCTTTAGATTTATAAATGAATAAAGCAGTCTTTGTCAAGCTATCAAGGTGTTTACTTCAAGGAGAACACAAACTTTCAACGTACCTACTAGGTCTACGCCCGAAACCAATATTCAATCTATCGTTGATTTTGCGATTGAGGACTGATATTTACCAATACATTTCTCAGCGTGTCCAATATCAATCCACAATAGCAAAACAAAGGATAGTTCGGACGTAATGGTCAAACGAAAGCCTTTCCTACTAATATCATAAATATGAAAGTTCTTGTTACCTCTGACGCCCCAATGGAACAAACTATTGATATAAAATATGGCACGCGTTGATTGTAGCGTTGATCAACATATTTGATACTTTTTATTCCAAAACACATATTAGAGCCCACGGGAACGCGGGTGAAACTATAAAGCGATAACTAGTTTCATATAAAAAAACACGTAGGACTATCATCGCTTTAAAAAAGAGAAACAAATCCATCCAGTATTTCACAGACTGTCTGCATGATACAAGATGGCGGAGCGGCATGACAATGACGCCATTACAGAGATTACGGCGGGGATGTTGCTGCAACTGGCCGGGAACACCCTACCCTAATGAAAGTATTGAAACGCACCCCCTTGCAATGTCATATGAGAGTCTAGTTCGACAATCACTGTAACCAAGTGTAACGTGACTTTATTTCCATCTATATTCATTATTTATAGTTAGTTACATATGGATGAAACAACAAATAATTTAGATAGTTTAATCAAATCAAAAATCAAAATCAAATCATTTATTTGCACAGAACATAGGTAGGTTATGCAGGTAGTATACAGTCTATATATGTCTCACCATATTCTGCCTTTGCGAGGCATGCAAATCTTTATTTTGTACAATGTGAAAACATAATCTTTAATCCGTATTAACTTACCTAATCCAAGTAATCATCACATTATGATTATTAAAATTATCACAAACACAATACACCTTAAATTAGTAGGTGGGTACATCTGAATCCCATAAATTTTAATTTAACTAGGTTAGTATGTCATAATAATCAATGAATTTAAATTAAGTAATGTTAATATAATGGTAATGTTAATTTAATTATTGTCACACATGCATTCGAATGTCAAAAATAATTATTATATCATATATTCTTCTACACTATAAAAACACTTGTCAACAAGCCATTGGTGAAGTTTTTTCCTAAAGTAAGTAAAAGGAAGCTCCCTTATATCCTTTGGCAAATTGTTATAAATTTGTATGCACATTTGATACATATTGCTTTTATCTAAATGAGTTCTACAATGGCGCACTATAAGTTTTGTTGGATCTCTGGATCTGTATAGGGAAGCTGCACTTTTCGTATCGAAAAATCTTTGGTTTCTTCTCACAAAATTGGCTATCTCAAAGATGTACATTGATGTTAATGTTAAAAAATTTAATTTGCGGAAGAGAGGTCTGCACGAATCAAGTGGGTGTGCTCCACATATTGCTCTAATACTTTTTTTTTTGAACAAGAAAGGCCTTGTTTATGTTTGTTGAATTTCCCCACAGTGGCAAACCATACCGTAGCACTGATGCGACATATCCGTGGTACGCTACTATCGTTGCCTCTTCACCAGCAACTGACCTAAGCTTCCCAATTGCATATATGAATCGGTTGAGTTTGGCACAAACTGAATTTATGAGGGACTTCCAATTGCAGAACCTATCCAAGGTTATACCCAAGAATTTTATTTCATCGGTTTCTTCTATAATCTGATCACCAACTTTTATAACTAATGGGTTGTTGCTTGCCTTATGAGTAGAGAACCTTATATATTTAGTTTTGGATAGATTCACACAAAGGTTGTTCAGATTCAACCAAGAAAGAACTGCGTTGACCGTATTGTTTATTTCTAACTCATGACTAATATTTTTTTGACTGTGTGGTATAAGAATTGAGATATCATCGGCAAAAAGTACACATTTATGCTTAGTGAAGCCTGGCAAATCATTAATGTAAAGCAGAAACAACAATGGACCCAAGACACTACCCTGGGGCACGCCGTACATATTTTTTCTATAAGGTGACTGATATGTTATGGCTTGTAATTCTTCATTAATTTGTGTTATATCAACACTTTGCAGTCGATCTGTTAAATAGCTATTTAACCAATCTAGCGCTACTCCTCTTATGCCATATCGACTGCATTTATTTAATAGAAGTTTATGGTTCACATAATCGAAGGCTTTGGTCATGTCAAAGAATACTACTGCAACTGGGATCCTTTTATCAATTTTCTCAGTGATGTTTCGGACTAGTGTGAAGGAAGCCAGAGTCGTAGTTTTATTTCTTTGAAACCCATTTTGTTCATCAATAATCACTTTATGCTTATCTAAAAATTGTATCAGTCTGTTGTAGAATGCCTTTTCAAATATCTTTGAGAAAATTGGAACTAATGTTATTGGACGGTAATTGTTTAAGTTCTTCGTGTCCCCTTTTTTAAATATTGGCTTCACAACAGAAAGTTTAAGACTATTTGGAAACTGTCCTTGTATAAACGAGAGATCAATTAAATGACTAAGAATTGGTGCAATTATTGGTGCGCATGCTTTAATAATTTTAGTAGATACAGAGTCGTAGCCTACGGCACCAGTATTTTTTAGTGAATAAATAATTTTTTCTACGTCACATGGTGAGCATGATTTTAAGAACAAAGATTCCTCAACTTCATTTATGTTTATTTTTTCACTGTTAAGATTTTTCGTACTATTTGCTACATTGACAAAGAATTCGTTAAAAACATTAGCCATTTGATTTGGACAAGTTACAAGATTCCCGTCACAATAAATTGACTCTATACTATCACAAGATACAGTTTTATCAGATTTGTTTTTTATTATTTCCCATGTTGCTTTACATTTGTTAGTTGCGACTGTCATCCGGTTTTTATTAATATTTAATTTGGACCATTTAGGTCCATAACTCATGGAATTTGGTAACGATTTCAAATGGATCAAAGAATTGATAGCTTTTTTCGAGCTGTACAACTGCTGCATTTTTAGGCCTGTAATGTATTTGAAAATAAACCTAATATCATATGTATAGGTTCTAAAAATCGCCTTATTATTCTATAATATGGCCATTTCTAGAAACCAATTTATTATTTTACTATACATACCTTCAAAACTATCTTGGAGAGGCTCCTGGCGCTTAGTAGTGGAACCTGTATCACCGCTGCCACGTTGCGATGGATGATCGTATATGCTCTTCTCTCCTGAAGTACGTAAACAAAGTAGGTATTTATCAAAATACTGCACTTTTTTTAATAGAAGGAAATCCTGACTGATTTACATCTGTACGTGCATGCACAGCTTACATAACAAGGTTTAAAAACTTGCACAAAAAGCGTAGAAATCCACTAAGGGATTTTAGAGAGGTAGAGCGTTGCGTTTATTAGCTCAAAGAGCAGCTCGACTGGGGAAATCCAAACTACTTTATGTTGTGTAAAGTTATGTGCCTGCGCGTGAATAAGGTCGCCAGAGCTATTAGGGAAAGGAAAGGTCGGTAACGCATATGCGATGCTTCGTGTGTTGCAAGCGTCAATATGGCTACGGTAACCGCTTACCATCAGCGGCCGTATGCTTGTTTACCGATATAGTGGTAAAAAAGGGACGAAAAACAATGGATGAAAAAAAAGAAGGGATTTTAAAAATACATCTAAAAGAGATCATAAGGTGGAAAGATGTATCATCATCAGAGACCGGAATACGTAGAGTATATTTACCTAAACTTCGAGGGAGTAAGTAGCATCAGAGTAATATCGGATTTTAGAAGAGGTATATCCACTCTATGTTACTTACTTCCTCGAAGTTTCAACACGAATTTTCACTAATTATTCATGACTGTTGTAAATTGTGCCATTACTAATTAATTTTGGTAGAAATAGATGCGAATCGCTACCTACCACTGTTTTCGGCGAGTTTTGTCTTTTGGAAACGTATTGTCTCCATTTTTTCAAAACAGAACAGACTGCGCAATACTGAGGCATAATCAGTTTTTTTTTGGGGTGGCAAACAAGCATACGGCCCGCCTGATGGTAAGCAGTTACCGTAGCCTATGGACGCTTGCAACACCAGGGGTATCACTCACGCGTTGCCGACCCTGAAGAAACCGCTTCACACCCTTTTTGAAGAACCCCATGCTGTACTCCATTGGGAAAACCACGGCAGGGAGCTCATTCCACAGTCCGAGCGTCCGCGGAAGAAAACTCCTTTTAGCCCGCACAGTTCGAAACAATTCTGGTTTCAATGTGTGTGGATGGACTCCCTGTCGATGGCGAGAGTTGCGATGGTGAAAGGTAGCCGTGGGCATCAAGTCGAATAATTCCTTAGTACAAGCGGTAGAACACACATAACGAGGCAAAGTCTCTCCTCAGACTGAGTGGCTCTAAACCGCTTGTGAGCTCGGGATCGTCAACAATTCTGATGGCCCGACGCTGAACCGAGTCTAAACGCCAGCGATAGGACCCACTCGCTAGTGGCGCCAACTGGTGACCACAGAAACGGTAGCCCTCATTGCATAGGATCTGCTGTGAATTCGAGATACGAATTCCATTTAGCAATATTGCTAGATTGGCCTTTTTAGACCCCTTGATCATCATCAATCGGACGTTAGTAATGTTTTTCATCATTACTATGATATTAACCTTGAATCATTCAAATTGTTTGTGTACCTTACGTGTACTTGGAGCTAATGAGTTACAATAAAACATAATAGTTTTCGATAGACATAAAAACTGTTATTTCTGGATTTGGAATGAAAAAAACTAAATATTTTATGAGTTCTCATATACAGAGTAGTGTTGTTAAGTGTTGTAACTAGTTTTTCGCACAAGGCGTCACTCGCGCGGACTTCATACAATTTTAAATAATGTGACTGCACATTTAACTCAGTTTAAGGATTAATATTTAAATCCGTAATTGGCTATGTATGAGTCATTTGTATTGTGTTGATAAAATATTCTAATGAATATTATATATTAATTACTACCAAGAAGCAAATTGATATTTGATTACTACGTACAAGGTCAGTTAGATAATATTAAACTTTATCTTTCTTTTAATTACTTATTTTTTAATGCGTGTGTTGTGTATACTACAACTACTACTAGCTACTGTAGTAAAAAGACTTACTACTAAGCATATATATCATAGCCGAAGGCATATAAAAGAGAGAAGAGTAAATAAGACTATATTCGAGAGACCACTTAAAACCGATAGTAATCGTTAATGTATACTAGAAATAGAGATGGCCCTATTATTGACCCCTGGGGAACACCCATTTTTATAAATGAGCACCATTAGCCCTTGGATAGTAGCACTAATTTCTAGCTTTTGTTAACGAATAGGTCAAATAAAATAAAACAAGATCATGAGCATTTCCACGAATATCATAATATTTAAGCGTTAGAAGTACAATGATAAATGCAGTAAAATGCCATAGATAAATCACAAAACAACTCCCAATGCATCTTGTGATTTCTCATAGGCACGCGAAGATGTGCTTTATTAATTTTGCTGCCGCATATAGAAATCTACCCTTCGTGAAACCGAACTGATGACTATGCCCTTAAGTAGTATATCATGTTTATTAAATTACCCTAATTTTTTTTTTCTAAAAAATTGCCAATTTTGGGAAAGTACGGACTGGTCTATAATTATTGGAAAGGATTGTCTTTACAGCCAGACTTAAAATTACACTATTTTACTTTTCGGTACTTTTCAAAACAGGATTAAATGATTTTATAATGACTAGCAGTAACGTGCAAGTAAAATAATGCAAGATAACTAATGACTCATAAAATGAATGCGTTTGCAATTCTGTTTCCACTAGTTACGCATTATCGGCATAAATACATACTACTCATATCGATAATATTGAAAACGGATATCGATATGTAAACTAAATATTAGACAAGTAACCTTTAGCAAACCGAGTAAAACCCATCAAAGACGTAGCTATAATATATATAATATGCCGAGCTATAATATAAATTACAGTACAAGTTGGTGAAGTCATAGAAAAATACAGGATGTTTTTGGGTCGGCGACCAAAAAAACTGTGACGGTCCGCCATTTCTTAGTAACGATAGTTATATAATAATAAAACAGACATCACTAGATGTAATTAGTGAAGCGATAAGCATTAGATGAGATAAAGAGCGCGTACCACCTGTACGTAATTTTGCGATATAAGATAATGACAATTGTATTATAAACGCCAGTTTTGTTTTTGTGTTCATAAGTTAAAGTTCAGCTACAATGGAACAGTTTTTGGAAAAGAAATACGCTCTAGTCAGTTCTGGGGAGAACTTTGAAGATTACCTCACATTTATGGGTAATATTTTTGTAACAATGAATTATTTTTACTTGGCGTCCACGCTCGTTTATTATTATTGTTGCTATCTCTTGTTTTATTTTTTAATTTTTTTACATTTCTTTTTATTTAATAAAACTATTATAAATAATAACGATAATAAATATATTGGGACATTTCTCACACAAGGTCATCTGATCTCAAACTGAACAGAGCTTGTACTATGGAAACCAGATAACTGCTATAATACATATACTACTTTTTGTTTGTAAATACGTACTTAATATACATAATTACACCCAGACTCAATCTTTTATATTTCATAATCAAAAGTCTGCTATTACAATTGTGTTCCAATAATCAGTGGTGTACAATATGACAGATATGGCGGTTTTGGTAGTCTACTATTTCAATGACATCGAAAACCATTATGAATTTAGTAGTCAACGCACATTCGCTAAATGGCAATGGAGTTTTAATCAGATCATGTCAGAATGACATTTCTGATTTAGAATAGCAGACTTGGCTCCTGATAGGTAATGAAGATATAGCTGTACTGTACTCTGTACAAGTAAAAATCCATATATTATACTAGCTGTTCCCCGCGGTTTTACCCGCGTTCCCGAGATAAAATGTAGCCTATAATACTCGGGGATGATGTTGTAGTAGTTCCAGAGATTAGCCCGTTTAAACAAAAAAAAACGCTTCCGCTTTATTATATTAGTATAGATTTATTTATCTTTGAAAAACAGTATCAAGAAGCCACCATTTTCGAAAAAATATGTTGTGATGTTGAGTCCGAGATACAGTTTTATATTTAAATTGTTTGATTTTCCAGAGGTTTAGATATTATTTATAGGAGAATGTATTCAATATTTCATGGAGATTTAAATTGATATTCAAAAAAGGGAAATAGGTACTTAGTTTTTATGGAGCTGGCTCGCGACAAGGGACAGTAGGCCTAGTTAAGCATAGCCAGCTAATTTGGTAAACGTCTTTTATATAAGTACATATGGTCTCCACGCAGTTAAGTTAGTTTTAATTGCTACGCATGTCGCAATAGGTTTCTAAGGCCATGTGTACATAAATCTCGAACATTCTTTGCCCAACTTAGCTCTGAAATACGACCTCTTTGTTTGATACTGACATCTATGCTATGACCAATATAGGAGGCCTAAAACCTAGAATGGATCGTTAAAACATACCAAGAATATGTAAATTAAAACTGAATTTTCTATTCAATTATTTAATCACCTAAGTCCGATATCAGTATTTTTTACCGACTTCAAAAAAAGGAGGAGGTTCGAATGTTTTTTTTTTTTTTTTTTTATGTTTGTTACCTCATAACTCCGTCATTTATTAACCGATTTGGAAAATTCTTTTTTTATTTGAAAGGGTATACTTCCCGTTTGGTCCCATTGTCATCAGATCAGGATTTGATAACTTCTTAGTGTACTTTGAAGTCGGTTTAAGTTTTTTGTAAAACAGTCCAATTATTCAGAATTATGTTGTGGGCAATAGCCTATTTGTTATTTGCGAAAAATATTATCTTCATACAACCTTCGATATATGGTTTTTATGAGCTATAGAATATTTTAATAGTTTGCGTATCATTTGAATCACTGACTGTAGAATGGTAATAAAAGAAACAAAAAATCCGACTGCGTAAAACAAAAATTAACCGAAAAGAGAAAAACAAGCTCTTTAATGTATAGAAGGTATTGCATATACATACATACATACGAAAAACAACCCTCCTTCCGGGTCAGTTGGGTAAAAATAGACTACTTTTAGTCCTCCATTCTCTGCACTTACCATCTCTACTTTGTTCATCAATATATGAACATTGGCACTACCATTAGCAATGTTCCGTCCAGGTATTCCCACACCACTTTGTCCACCATTAAGGATAGTTCTAGGCACCAATTCTCCCTCTGCAAGGTTCTGCAGGACGATACATTGTTGTAGCTACCTATCGGTAGTTCTGTTCGCTTTTTCTATGTATCTAATTGTTAGTAAACGTGATCCTTACTAATATTATGACAGATGAGATGATAAATGCGAATGTGAGATTGTTTGTTTGTTACGCTTTCACGCCTTAACTACTCATCCGATCGTGATGAAATTTGGCAAGCAAATAGCATATGGTATTGAGAAGGATATAGGCTACTTTTTATCCCGGGAACGCGGGAGAAACCACGGGGGACAGCTAATAAATAAATACAAGAAAAAAACAAAAAAAACAGCTGATTTAGTAACAAAAAAAAAACAATGTCATGCCTATGTTTTGCTGATGTCACCGTATTTTTGTGAAAACCGTTATTTTATAATCTACCTAGTGAGATTGTAAACTGTCGATAAATTGTGAACTGTACCTACTGCTTACAATATAACGTGTTAATTTTCGATAGTTTATTCCTCCTTTAGTAATATAAAAAAATATACATTCAGGATTTGGATTCATGCATCGTAAAGCTGCTTTAGCACTGAAACCAGTACAGCAACTAATTCTAAACAACGATGGAACATACACGTTCAAATCTGAGACCAAGCTGATCAATTGGTCCATCACATTTACTCCTGGTGAAGAATTTATCCAAACAAGAGCTGATGGCGTTAAGGTAAGAAACTCATTATCATATTATATCAATATTATCCCAAAATTGATAGAGACCTCGAAACCACTCATTCGGTACCTATGCAAATAGGTATCGTCATTAATTAATAGGTTTTAAGGGAAATAAATTATATTTTACTGCTTAACCTCAGGCGGGCCGTATGCTTGTTTGCCACATTAGAGGCATAAAAAAGAAGAAAAAAATATCAAATCGAAAATAGTTTCACTGGAATAGCAAATTTATTTTAACCATACTAGGATATAAATTAACTGCAAATTCATAAATAAAGATAACTATAACGATGAATAATTAAGAAGCAATAAACTTAGTTTTATACTGCAACTAAGTCAGCAAACTGCACTGACTTTTGCCTGATGATCTAGTTTAATACATTTTATTGTAAATATTGTAAAAATATTGAGGAGCAACTAAACTAAAACTATTTGAATGCGTTTTGTTTGTATCAAGATTTCTTTAATATTGTATTGTATTGTAAGGAGGGACCTACCTATTACTTTAAATAACCGTTTTTCGTGGTTATCTCAAAACCGTGCTTTTTTTCAGCTATCGCGTTTCAGTGCCTACCTGTCTCGGCAGATTAGCGTTCAATGAATCATATGATTTGATGAATCTACATATTTCTAATCTATGATATTTTTTATCTTTCTTTTTCGATAAAGATGTAAATACTTTCAATAACACAAAATACAATCTACATCGGCAACGCGTAAGGCTACCATCAGGCGGGCCGTATGCTTGTATGCTAGCTTTTGTTAGCAGTATAAAAAAGCCGGATAAAATATATTTTATCCTAATTTTTTCACTTTACAGTAAAAATAACCCAATAATGTTTTTTCGAAAATGAATGAATGGAATGTCGGAAAATTACCAATCAGTAGGTAAGCTAACATGCTAGATCTGCACAGAGACTGCATGTGAATTGCGCAGTCAGTCAACATTTTTGATGCAGTTGCGTCAAAATGCACAATAACCGTACTTGCTATTTTGCAGCTAGATTGGAGCCTAAATACAGATGTCCTCATAAACTATCTACATAAACTTGCAGCTAGATAATTTTGCAGCTAGATTGGAGCCTAAATACAGATGTCCTCATAAACTATCTACATAAACTTGCAGCTAGATAATTTTGCAGCTAGATTGGAGCCTAAATACAGATGTCCTCATAAACTATCTACATAAACTTGCAGCTAGATAATTTTGCAGCTAGATTGGAGCCTAAATACAGATGTCCTCATAAACTATCTACATAAACTTTGTATCAACTTTTTGTAAATCTGCGTTAGTGTCTTTCTGAAACACTTGTTATTTGACATTACGATTACCAATTCATTGAGTCACATAAGTAAGATTTTATTTGATTCAGAGTAAGGCATTGGCATTTAAAGATATGATTATCTATAGGCCACGGTAACCGCTTACCATCAGATGGCATACTTGTTTGCCACCTTCGTGGATTACATCTTTCTTTCCATGCTAATTTGGCCGACTTAAAAATTATGATTTTGTCATAGACCATGTTATTAATATCGTAATCATTTCAATTTTAGCACAAGACACTGGCTACGATAGAAGGCAACAAAATGATTCTAGTCCAGACTGAAGACTGCGGCAGAGTATCGACGCATGTTCACGAATTTTCCCCCGACGTAATGATATTGGTAAGAAAGAACATTGACATACATTTTCAACTTCATTATGAGATATTTCATCAATCTTGAAATTAAGCATTGCACAAACGGGTTCGAAAAACTCACGAAACGTTTAAAATTCCACGATGAAAAAATTATTCATGAAAATTGCCAAAAAGACAGACTCTCTTTCGCTTTATTAAAAGAAGTAGGTAATATGGACAAGGATTTAGTGGAATTGAGTTAGCCTGTCCATTTTAATGTAGGGGATAGTAACCAATAAGTGTTGCAGTGGAAGCATCTTTTTTTGTTTTCAGTGTGAAAAAAGTGTAAATTGGTAGAAATACAGAAGTGGTACAATTTAAGCGCCGGTTCAATACAGGTTACTCTCCCCTATGTTCCCGAATCAATTTTGATAAAGTTTTGGTGGTGATATCTTGAAGCCCGAGGAAAGTCACTTTAATTCTGAAAAAATCATGGGATCCCTCTGGACTGCGGGCAGGGCCGGAGTTAGTAGTTATAAAATAAGTTTATATCAATGAATTACCTCATGCCTCATGGGCCAAGACACAGGGTTAATCTAGTTTAAAGCCCAAAGCTCCAAATTTAGCGATGTTCAGAAATTTCCGAACGCTCCTATAATCGAGTTTAAATCTAGATAATAATATGTCGGTTATATTAAGGGGAGGCCGTAGAGAAAGAAAAAGAAAGAAAGAAAAGCATTTTATTTTTATGTGGTATGTTGATTTATCTGTTTGTTCCAGACAACAACAACGGCAGGATTCGACAAAACATTGGTAAGGCGTTACGAGCTGGTTATGTGAGAAAATTATTATCTCAATATGTCTGTATATATTATTATGATTAAAAGAGCTTATTATTTATATCAGTGTTTTGTTCTGAGTAATCTTTGTGTGGTTATCATTTATCATTACAGACTTCGAACTCATTTGATAATTTATTAATAATAATTACGATGAATAATAACAAAATAGATAAAACATATCTCACTTTAAGAGTTACTATGAATAATAAACGAGGCACATGCTCTTCAATCAATTTGGGTATTATTTAACGAACGCTTGCCATAATCAAATTTCGCCAACTTAATCCCCATATCGACTTTCACTTAACATAGAAGCCGAGCCCTTATCGTGAGCTAACAACCGAGAACATTCTCTCCGGGGCACTTTCCAAAACACGATTCCCTATTCCATTAGACCCTCTCGAAGTTATCTCGCGTTATTTACATCGCCTGACCGTACCGTCTTATGTAGTCGACCCCTTATGTGGCAGCCCCCTATCCGGGTATATAAGTGAGCATCGTGGTCCGTATATGTTTGCGTTGTAAGGGTGATTTTCGTTTGTCGCAATGTTGGGGTGAGGGTCGGGGTGGCGGCGGGTGTCGCGGTGTCGTTGTCATGGCAACCCGGCGCCCGGACGCCGGATCCCAACGCCCGCAGTGTCGGTCGCCGCGCCCGCGCCCCGCCGCACAAGTGACACGCGCTGCGAAAAAGCACAACCACCCTGTGTGTAGGGTACCTACGTGCTCGCATGTTTTGAGGATATTCGTTATATAAATCTCGAATTCAATATGTACTTTTCAAACGGTAGCAATATTTTCAGAGGTATTTTTCATACTTTTTGATCGTGCAGCGTTGATCTGTAGTCTGAAAAGTTTGATCGTATACCATGGTGATATTGCGGTAAAACAAGCCTATCAATAGTAAAGAAATATATCATTAAATTCATACTCGTAGTTTCTAGTCTACGAAATAAGTAAATTAGTAGAGTCTACGAAGTCTACGAAACAGCTAGCTTTCGTAGTCTAAAAAGTCTACGGGGTGGTTATAGATTTCGTAGTCTACGAATTTTGTAGTTTAAGTAAGTTTATAAGAGAGTAGAGTCTATGGCATATTGACATCGTGATGTCTATGTGGTATAATAGGCATACTGACATCGTGATGTCTATGGGGTATATAGAATACGTGGGGACCATGAACTTTGGGGTTAGTACTTCTGTAGTCTACGAAGTTTACAAGCTAGAAAGACTTCGTCTACAGTAGATACATTATATTAGCTTCTCTCTCTCTACGGATGAGATATCTTTTAAAATAAAATAATAGAAAAATAATAATTTCAGAGATGAAACAATGCAAATAAATGGTGACATACCTACATAGATCTTATTGGGAAGACAATTAGAGACGTTTTGACACTCTTATCTTGCTCTTTGTGATAATTAAGATGTATATTATTAACAGAGATTAACGTATTTTTATTAATATTATATTAATTAAAACAAAGTAGGTATATACTTAGCTTTTTTCGTGACTGTAGGGCGAAACATCATACCAGAAGTTTTTGAGTAGGGTGTATTTATGTTACCTACTCACTTAAGAAAATTGTCTCTTCAATTTAATAGAAAGTATGATACTCGGAGTAAAAAATCTTGAAAGGTCTCCAAGAGATGCTCCATCATGTGCACCGTTCAACCCACCCTTCGGCTCGGGTCGATGTGGTGATAGGGTGGGGGATCGCACCTTTTGTTTAGGACCCCCCCTCTTGTCCCCCTATTCATTTACTCGCGTCCCGCTCTCAATGTTGTTTGCAAACGGTTTAGGTGCCTAAATGTAGAGGGAAATGTCACGTTTTCACTTTTGTATTTGGCTCCATTTCATATAATAAGAGAAAGTATGTAACCATAATAGTACCATAAGTACGTACTAGGGCAAGGTACTAACCTATGGGCAATTAATGGGAAATGGCACTAGTATGCTTAAAATATGCTATAGATATAAACGAATATATTTTTAAATATTTCTCTTCTAAAACAAACTGATATGACGGACCCGTTGGCGTTGTTGGTTAAGATTCCACCTATGACGCCACAGATCGTGGGTTCGATTTCCACCCAGGAAATAGATTTGTGTACATGAACATGCCTACATGTCCTGAATCTGGGTTTAATTATGTATAAGTACCATGTATTTACAAATAAAAATTAGTGTATCAGTTATCTAGTTTCCATAGTACAAGCTCTGCTTAGTTTGAGATCAGGTAGCCGTGTGTGAATAATGTCCCAGGCTATTGATTTATAAAATGTATTTTTAGTGTAGTTATACAATAAACTTGAGTGTTCAGAGAAGTAAAAATATCATGAGAAAACCAAAGTACGGTGGTAAGCTACTTTTTTGTAGGTGCGTGACTGGCTTCCACCCTCAAGTTGAAAATCTGTCGCCAAGCATCTACAGTTCGTTTTGCATCTGCAATTGATTGCTGGTTCCTTTTGGCCATATATCACTTACCAAGGAGAAATTGTGGCAAATACAGGCGTTGCACTGTAAATACTGTACATTTAATTTCAAAACATTATTTTGGCCACGTTTCGTAAAAGTAAAAAGTTGACTATTTATAATGTTTCACGTTTTACAAGACTTCTTCAATAATTATTAATTACTTATAAACAAAACTCACAGTGTAGAAAACTTGTGCATAACCCAATATCGACTTAACGTGACTGCCTCCGATCGGAAATTTGTTTTCAACTTTGTTATTTTGGAGTTTCCACGATCGACTACTCTACGAATTTCTTAGAGGATTGTGCTTATTGTTAAATTTAACAACTATGTTATGACAACAATACGGACTTACGGCCAAATTATGATAATAAATACCCAAACTTGAACCCTTTACAGACGCTTAGGTATTATAAAGTACAATTTTATTAACATTGCAATTAATATAAAATTGTATAACTTACATTATTTTACTTTAAGCTTCGTAGGTATATAAGATATATGTTTATTGAAAAACATAAAAATTTACTGGGACATTTCAAAGAAGCAGAGGATGGCTACAAAACAACTGACCGGAATAAAAAAAGGAATTTAAGTTTCACATGATTTAATTCCACATTAAGTATCAAAGAGCAATGCCATTCTATAAATCACCAAAGTGGAGAGATTATTCACGCCAACATAAAAACACGTACAAGTATAAAAAAAAAACTTTTTATCAGTTTTCATCTTTTTATTCCCGGACTCGTATAAAATCGATCGCGTGGTCGTTACTCAGAGGGTGTGAGGCTCCGCCCACTCTTCACGCGAGAGGTGACGATTGGACGAAGTATTAGTTACTTTACCCACACAGCCGCGGATACCGACCAACGCAAAGGTACCAGATATCATTCAGGCTTTGGAAAATAAACTGAATCGATAGTCATACCTAATAAACGGTGTAAGACTTGGATAAGGATAATAATCCTACTATTATTTTTACTTTAAATATTTGTTTAAACTTACTCAAATAGGTGGTCAAATGGTGGTGGAAGCTATGAGGAAATCTGAATTATTTTATTACATTTTAGATACATTATGCTTTATCAGCGATACTGATGAATCTAATTAGATATAATAAAGCGGAATAGTTTTTTGTTTGTTTGTTTTAAAGGGCTAATCTATAGAACTACTAGTCGGATTCGAAAAATTCTTTCACTAACAGGAAGCTACATTATCCCCGAGAATTATAGGCTACTTTTTATCACGGGAACGCGGGTGAAAACGCGCGAGACATCTTCTCCCTTATTACAAAACATGGTTTAAAGCAAACCCAGGTTTTACTGTCATTCGGTCACTTTCTAACGTCATAAAATAAAAAGAGACGAGGCTATTTTAAAACCTGGTTTTAATTTAAACCATGTTTTGTAATAAGGGGGCTTGTATTTTATAAAAAGTATATAAAAAGTAAGTACACAAGCTCTCCCCCGCGGTTTCATTCGCGTTCCCGGGATAAAAAGTAGTTTATAACAATCGGGGTTAATGTAGCCTCCTACTAGTGAAATAATTTTTCGAATCCGACAGGTATTTCGAGATATTAGCCCGTTTAAGGGCGGTATGTAAGCTAAACGTCATAAACAGGGTTCGCTATTTTAGTGGTTTATGAATGAAAACATGAAAGAAATAGTAATATATGAACATAAACATAAAACCAAGATACTAATTAACAGATCCGTGTTGGCCCTTTTTTTTTTATTTGCTGCAATAACTAGCAAAAACATTACAAATATTACCAAAATCATAAAAATCGAGGTTTGCCTCTTTAGTGATACCATCAAATTTAGAATCCATTTTGTAAAAATTATGTATAACATCGAATCACAAATATACGTACAACAGATCCGTGGGGCCACATTTTCATTTTTTTGTTTAAAAATAATGTAATTTATTTATTTATAAGCATCAATTTTGCGACGCCATTTGTCCATACATTTTTCTATGAAATGTCAAGTGAAGCTTTATATACAAGACGCAATCGCGAAAGCAGTCAGTTCCCCCCAGTGTCCCAAGGTGACACCACGTCGCTTTTTATTGACACCGGAAATGACGTCATCCACATATCTGTATACATGCGCTTGTCAAAAAGAACATGATAAGTGCATTTTTATTTTTTACATTATTAGAGTTATGAAATCTGAAATACACCATGAACATTTTTTTTATGGTCATCAGTATTCATTTCATGACATGTTGATACGCCCATAGTCTTTTTGAAAAAGTCCCGTATGCCAAAATATTTTCCTTGTTCTCCCTCTCAGCTATTGATTGCTTATTTTGTTTCTTGCTTATAGATAGACTAGTCTTATTCATAAAATCATGAATAAGTTTTTGTATCGCGCGAATTTTTACTTGAAGGTAAACCTTAATAATGCATCGTCGATGCTGAAAAGAAGGTTAGGATACGGCCATCGAAATAATATAAGTATTTTATTAGATTTCGCGTTCCGAACATAGAAACCGTAGAGCTTGGCGACAGCGGGGGTAAGGTGGGGGCCTGTGCGAAGCGAGTGTGCAGTGGACTGACTGTTGCAGTGCTAAATCAAGCTGTGTCTAACCAAATTATAAAAACGATAGATAGATGCTTATAGATTATAGTTTTCTCGCGACTAAAATATCTTAAGCGCCCATGAATTTCATAGCGCCTACGCGTTTATTCAACGTGTCGTTCCTATAGAATTACACCGCAGTCGTGGCATTTAAATGAAGAAATATTTTTTCTATTGTGATATTACGATATTATTACCTATTTATTCACTTGAACAACAAATAAGTTTACTTACTTGCCTACTAAATTGTTATTTACGTCCAGGTTTACACTCAGGTTTGATTCGATTTCTTGTATTATTAACGCTGCTCCGTACGCGCCCATCTCACAGAAAAGAGTTCTAGAGTTCCGCGTTCACTACTTTACACACAGCGAGCGAGCAGTCTAGAGTTCTAAAGGTAAATGGGCAAATTTGCATGGAGCTTTTCCCTTTGGCGGCCAGCAATAATTTCTGTTTTCTATTAGGCAATAATATATTAACAAAAATATGAAAGCTTAATACTGTGGTGTATTTAGAAAAAAAAAATTATAGATTATTGAAGATTTAAGAAATAATTGGAGATATTATGAAATTGCAAGGTAGTTGCATTAAATGTAATTAGTATCCCGTACCAAAAGGTGTAATTATATACATACAGCAAGCAAAAGTTTGTTTACATTCTTTATCTCGTCTCATTGGCCTTACTTAAGTTTCATTAGTGGCCGCTCATGGGCCAGAATGCCCATTGCCTTTCTACCTTGTGTCACTTAATAAATAAGACAGTGATAGCTCAGACGTGTCACCTCAACTGCCAGCTTTAGATAATGGAACTCCGACAGAACTCGAGTTCTCTTGACCGACGAGTTCTCTGTGTGCAATGATGAAAGGCGCCGCATAGATTACAGTGAACGTGGAACTCAGAACTCGGAACTCAGAACTCTAGAACTCTTCCATGGGATCGGCGCCTAAAGGTGAACGGAACGCAGTTCAGTTCATTCGAACAGAGTGAATGTTTGGAACGCTGTATATATATATATATACTAGCTATCGATAGATATCGATGGATACGGCCATTTGTAAACAATTCACTGTTCTTATATATATTCTTTTACTATAAAGCTATCATTGTTACTAGATATATTCTTTGTAGGTTTTATTTTATTGAGCATAACTTGATAAGCCCCTTTGCAAATCTTTTCAATTTTAGTATTCTTACAATGGGTATCAATCGCCGCTATACCGAATTTAACAAATGCTCGTTAGCTAATTATGAAATATGCAGTACTGAATTGGCCATAGCAGGATAAATGCTACGGCTCACGTTGAATGGCCTGCTTTCGCATATACTAATAATTATGGGAAAATAATTAGGGATGTTACTGTTATGCTGAAATCGTATATTTATCGGTATATTTCGCTGCATGGCCAATATTATAATAATCATTGAAAACGATTTCTTGACATACTTAAATAACGCTGCGTGACAAATATAAATGTAATATAGAAAGGCTTCCAAATCTTTTAAAAGAGTAATAAATTCGTGAACCATATCTTCTAATCTGAGAGCTAAATCCGCAGATAAACCATTAAAGTAGACAACCTGAACCAAAGGTCCTTGATTACATTTGCTACAGGCCTCGCACTGGCTTAATTAGGCACGGTAAATGAAAGCTATATTGGCTACTAGCTATCTCCCGTGGTTTCCTGCGGTTCCGTTATGAAAAGTAGGCTAACAAATGTGAATTAAAATATTGTTATAGCATTTGAGGATAATGTAGCTTCCTATTACAACTCGAGTGGCTTCCTATCCACCTTCGCCCGAATACACACATATTATCACTCTTATACACTGATTTATTTAATCCTAAAACCCCTCGCTATCTCATGGAACGCTTCGAGTACTACACCTCTTATCATCATCTTCTTCATAGTTCCTTGGAACTTGACCTCCAAACTTTCAGTCACACTTCTCACTTCTTACTCTTATTCCCAATCTTTTACTATCCAAGCTGTACGTCTCTGGAACTCTCTCCCTCAGACTATAAGACGGGCCCCGACGTTAGACTCTTTTAAATCTCTTGTTATTTCACACTATCACACGCTATAAACTTCCTCATTTCCTGCCTTCCTTTCTATTTTACTAGAGTTGTTATTTTCACGTTATGAAAGTGTATTCTTATCTGTTACACCTATCATATTCTAATATATCCTGTTACCCAAAGGTTGTCTGGAAGAAATCGCTTAAGCGATAAGACCGCTTGTTTTGTATCACTTCTTCTTGTATAATGTTTCGTTTTCTATTATATGGTGTACAAACAAAGCATATTTATTTTATCTTATTAGTGAAATAATGTTCAGAATCGGATTAGTAATTTCAAAGCCTCGTACATGCCTCTTTATATAATACTAGCTGTCCTCCGTGGTTTCACCTGCGTTCCCTTGATAAAAGTAGCCTATACCCTTCTCTATACCATAAGTTGTCACGACGCGATGTAGGCTTGGCTATCAGCTCTACTATCAGCCTACGACCGGAGCATTCAAAATAGTTGATAAAGCAGTTGAAGAAGATGAAACTGATGACTGTCTTCCATAAAGTTTATTGCGTAAAAATAAAGAACCCAGCTGGGTTCTAGTATGATAATTCTTTATATTATTGATGCACTGGTAAACGAACTGTATTAATGTATTACTAGGATATATTATTTCACTTTAAAAACATGTCCACACAAGTTGCGTCTCAGTACTGATTGAAATGAATGAATGTCTGATGGGACATTCTTCAATTATGAGAATTAAAAATATTGAAAATTCGAATTCGAAAATTTGATCATTTGAAAATTTTAAACATTTAAAAATTAGAATAATATGTACTAAATAGTATTTTTGACCAGAAGCAATAATTGAAATAGCCAAATCTCAATACGATGGCTTCAGTGGTTTAGGCGTGAAAGCGTAAGCAAACAAAAACAAATGGGCCAGTTGGTGCAGTTGATTATGATTCCACTTATAGCGCTGCAGGTCGTGGGTTTGATTCCCACCCAGGACATGCATTTGTGTGCATGAACATGTCTGTATGTCCTGAATCTGGGTGTAATTATGTACATTATGTTATTTATATATTTACAAACAAAAAGATGTCCATAGTACAAGCTCAGCTTAGTTTGGGATCAGATGACCGTATGTGAGGAATATCCCAGGATGTTTATTTTATTTATTTATTATTTAAACTTATTATTTATTACTAAACTTATTACCATTTATTATAATTACTACTTATTAATTCGTACACAAACAGAGTTACTATGGATTAATACCTACCTCTTCAAAAAAAAGTTAACATAAGTACCCACAAAGTACTAATATAAAGCATCGCACTGAATTTCCTTTGCTTATAAGTAGTGAATCCATGCTGTTTAATAATTATGTAAACTTTGGTCGTGCCTATTTAAATAAGCCACTAGAAAAGGTATTTAAATAGAAAATTAAATATTATATTACTCAATAATATTGGAATTTTATCGGCTGGTACCACGTTATGCGGTACGTACCTAACTTGACGCAACGTCATGTTTGGATCTGATACATGTGTGCGTGCCTGTAACACAACTGCAAAGTAACAAATGAATGCTGGTTTTCGCGCGCGATCTAGCCTACATACTACCCTTAACAAACAAAAAGCCTATTCCGCTTTATTATATTAGTATACTTATAGACATGTTATTCCAGGCTACGATCTATCAAAGTATTTAATTAAATCCAAACATGCAAACACATGAACATACGCAGAAGTAAGATACTTCTGATTTAAAACATATGAAATGTAGAGATACATGTTATCATCATCATCAGCCTATAATGTCCCACTGCTGAGCACAGGCCTCCTTTCACAAATTAGGGTAAAAGGGAATGGAATCTACCACGCGTGCTCTGCACTGCGGATCGGTGGATGTAGGCTAGTGGTCAACCTATAGGTACTGTTGGAGTTTTCAAGCCGCCTAGAAGGCCTCCAACTAGCTTAAAGACTATCACAATTAAGTGATAACCGGGACCAACGGCTTTACGTCCCTTCCGAAGCATGGAAAACACTCGATTTCAAAATACCACTAAGCGGTCACCAATCCAGGTGCCGGCCTCATTGGTGGTAGCTTAACTCTGCCGATCGATTAAGAACGGCTAATCATGCTACACCACTATCGCGTCTGTAAATATAATAAATATTAATTTAAGCAACAAGATAGATTAGACCCTACAACAGGTTGGGACACTTCAACTGAGGTGGCTCCGACGAATGGGATTTTATAACAGAAATTAACGTAATTCCCGAGAAGACTTATTAACTATAGCTAACCTGAGTAGTCTGAATCTATCTTTCACAATCTGCGGTTTCGCTACTGCAAGAACTATTGTATAATAGAAAAGTAACGAACAGTGAATATTTTTTTCACCTTACGCCCATGTGACGGTAGCGAAACGGCCAAGCCACATATTTTGACTAAGGTGTAGAGTTTGTGAAGTTAGGGATTGTAGAGTTAGCGCGTGTAGTTATAAGCTTGGCTCTACATGAGATCTGATAACTTTTTGACAGGGCGAGCCATATGGTCTTGGCAACATTTTACATGAATATGGTTTTTTAGGGATTTTATTTTCATGTCTTATATTTATGTTATGGCGGCTATTATAAGTTTCAAAAATTTACGGACTATCATAATATTTTCATAAATGTACTGCGTGTGTACCGTGTAAACCGATTTTGCAGTGATTTGCGATGATATGATGATCTGATGTTATTTTGAGACAAACTGTCTTGTGCATTACTTCAAGTTTCCTATAATCGACTAGAATAATGAGAGCCACTCTTAGCAACATTGGGGAGAGACATCCTCATGCACTTGGTTTTACACGAATTAAACATAATCGTCCGAAATGAAATGAAATTGTTTATTTCACCAGAAATGTCGTACAATTTAGGTGGTATATTAAAATACAGTCTACCTACATATTTCGCTACAGAATGCCATGAAAAATTATAAATTAAAATTGAATCTAAAAATTAATGAAATAGAATATAATATATTACTTTCGCATTATATGTGAATCACAATTAGGTATCTATCATTATTTTATCAGCTGCTACAATATTTTTTAAAGACTTAAAACTGATAAATAAATTGATTAATAAGTGTCATCATCGTAGATGTTTGTAACGATAATATAGCATTTTCGGCTATTATATAATACACAATGCATTATAATTACGCACTTGAAACCTAATTCCTTCTAGGCTTTTTGTGCTTACTTTCGGCCACATTATGACTTACTCTGGTGAGGTTGCGGTCAAACTCAGCCCTATACCTACACAAAAAAAGGCTGAGAAAATCCTTTTTGACATTCACAATTCCACGTCCATAAAGAAAGGATAGGCCTTGAAGAGGCTTCAGTATTTTTATTAGTGGTCTTAGCTCACCTACCATGTTTTCCACTAAACTGGAACTGGGAGGCAGTCGTGCTGAGCCAATACTTATTACTTTATTGAAACGCTACTTCGTAGTACCCGCCTGGCTGGCTACCACCGTCATGATGGAATCGGTTAATCAACCTACCGCATTTTAAGTTGTCTTCTATGAGGTCGGCAACACTTTGGCAATCCTCCCCTAATCCCTGACAAATATTTATATAATATTTTTTAAAGACAATCCGCTAGTGCCACCTGAAGGTAAATGTTGTCTATGGACACTAACACCAGGAGGAGTTTCCGACAATACCGACGTATTGCCACATTTCTTTAAAATTATTCACTGCGTTCCAAATTACCTAAACAAAGCCAGAGATAACGTACGCACGAATCAGTAATAATAAGATAGGACCGCATACCGTTAACACTGTACAAACAAAAAATCATATCGACGTGAAATCTAATTCCGCTTCCATACAATCGAGCATGACAAGAGGGCAGATGCGCATACGCACCACCAACAAAAGCTTACATTTGTAATAAGCAATCGTAATACGTCTAATTTTACACGGGCTGGCAAAGAGCGGTGTATAATGGTTGCAGTGTGTTTTGTTCGCGCCCTGATCGACAGATCTGATAATTTGAATATGGTGAGGCATTCGTGCGCGGTCGACTGTGCGCCCGCGCCGAACCTTGTCTGCCTTGTCCGTACGTGAGGTAACGCTGCAACGTGAGGTCGCTGCGATTGCGCAGATTGGTTTTGAAATTTTTGTAATTTTGGTGTGATAAAATCGCTCTCATAATAGGTTTTTTGATTAATAAAATAAGTAATACCGTATGTTTTATTTAACTAGGACAGTGAGAAAACATTCAACAAATGGAGACAAAAAACCTTTCTTTGGGGCGCGTAAAGTTAGTATTTATTAATTGTATGAAAAATCTGTTCATCGGCTTAAAGTTAGTTGACTTAATTCATTTCAGTCTTATTAGTAAAATCCCGTAGGAATGAGAAGGCAGTTAAAATAAAATCACTGCCTCAGAAATTATCCCTATAAGTTTAAAAAAAATATCCTCGACACCGACAAGGATCGAAGTGTAGGTGATTGTTTACCGCATTTCAATCAACTTACCAAAAGCAGTTTTACTGAAGAACTTCTCCGGCGTGATCTGATTCTTCTTGGGTGAAGATATGTATTCAGTGACTCCATCAACTTTTTTCAGCTCGGGATGGTCGGAGAAGTACTGTTGCGCTGAATTTTGACATACTATGTCTGTAACAAATGTTAGAGGATTATTTATACGACATCTAAAAAAAATTTACCCATAAGCTTCACGGAGGAAACAGTGCTACATTATTATTTGCATTTCATAATGTACTTGTAGATATACCTATGTTTGTGTCTATAAGTAAATATTTATGTATAATCTATGATAATTGAGTGATTGTGAAAATTCCTTATAAATACTTATGTATACATGTTTCATTAGTCTTCGAAATTATAAAAGCACTCAAAATGGTACGAATAGATTCACTGAAAAATTTATTTTTGGATGAAAAACATCGCCTGTTGAATTAACCAAAATGTTATATTTCCTAAAACAGCCGTCGGAAACCGCTAAACGCCCTTCCCCCCCTCCGGCTTGTCAACACAAAGAACTGTAAAATCCGTGCAATTTGTACCCTCTGCTCTTGGCGTGTATATACTTATCGATTTATCGCAAACACGGGTCCGTGTTTTAAAAAGTCAAGACTGCAGTGAGCGTGCCGTACTAGGTCTTCGTGAACCGAGTCACGGTTCAATTTGTGTTGATTTGAAATTGGTGTATAGGATTTGTTGGTTCGGCAGTGGTGTGTAAAAATGCCGTCTTGTCGTAGGCATTCCGCCCCTCCCTCTGGCGACATTTTTACAAGAGGGAGGACGAGGAGGCCACCCGCGGACGCTCCCGTCATTTCGTTGTCATCCAGGGGCTCCTTTTTGCGCGATCACGGCACGAGCGTCGGCGTCGACAATACTGTTCAGTATTTTTTATTCTTTTCGAGAAAAAATACGAAAAAATAAAAATCCGTGGAGAAAATCACGAACAATGCCGCCCTTCGGCGAGATTACCGCCATCAGAAAATGAATGCTTTGTTAGATCCATCCAACGGAATGTTTTCAGTTGTTACATTAGTCTTGTCATTCCCATTATACGGGGGCTTGGCTAGGCATGAAAAGTTGCCGAATACAACGGCTGTGTGTACATTTACAATGTGAAGTACATCGCAGTTATATGTTTGCTTTCACGATGATTTTTATGACTTTGCTGGAACGCTGCTATTGTGACCTTTATATAATAGGTGAAATAAATACCTAATGTCAGTTAAGTACCTAGGTAGGAATCTACTCACCTTTACTTTTTGGCTGTAATAATTCTGGAACCTGGTAACAAACAGACATTTCTAATAAGCAAAACTACCTACTCCAAAAACGATCAGTAATCAAAAAATTAAGCGGCTCGACCTCAAAGGCTTAGATCTTTATGGTTAAATGAAAAGAAGTGCGAATCAAAGCAGGCGGTGTAACGCGATACTCATTCAAATCGGTGCAGCCACAAAGCTTTGTCTTCGGCCGCGCATCGCAGCCAATCATATCAATTCAGATAAAGGTGGGAATTACATATTTGTTCCCCTATATTCTGTGCCCGAGAGGTTGGACACGAGGTCCAGAGAGGTTAGTTTTGTTAGTGAAAATGTAGTAGGTTGTAGATTACATGAGCCACTTTATGTCAGCGTTTGTAGAATGTTTATTTTGTAAGGAAAACGAAATAAATAATATAATTGACTGCTGGATAAAAAACCTACACAACATCCCGAATTCCGCGTGCGAAAAATGTAACGATTGGCTTTTGTCTAATGGCCGATTTCAATAATTTACGGACCGTTATCGGTTAAAATTAAGACTTATATCTTTACTAATAATGAAGCAAAGACCTCAAAGCTTTGCATAGCATACTCTCCCATACGGAAGTAGCTATCACAGGTAAAATTAGCTTAAAAAATGCTCTATATGCCCAGTTTGGCAATAAAAAACCTACCATTGGTAAGCAAAACGATTCGTTTTTGTTTATTGAAACCGGGCATAAGCCTACTGAAATTCTACCAACAATTTGTTTTGGATTCGGATTATGAGTGCGAACTTACCTACGTAAGTTACGCTATGGTGCTGATATGCTGATGAACTTTTATGCGGGTTAACGAAACCCCTTTATCGGAATCTGCGGCAATATCCACAATCCCAAAGTCACTGAATGAGGGGAATTTTTAATGGATTTTTAACATCTGATGTTAGTTTTCACTTTGTTATTTTCCAAGAGCATTTGTGCAGCCCGCGTCGTGCTCAATAAATTCATGTTATGGCTCATAGTAGCTTTAGTTAAACATCAATATTTCAACAAAGATAATATCATCAAATTCTATTTTATTGTCAAAGCTGCAATGCAAGCAATAAAACCACGAGCGTTATACGAAGGTGACTTTACAACGACTTTAGAAGCAATCGTAAACGTAGCTCGATTTAACGGGGTGCGTTCAAGGTCTTGAAGTCGTATAATAAGAACTCATGATACTTTTTTATCTAGAAAAATACAATATTCTCAGTTTCCGTGCTTAAGGAACGTTATCGGAAAGCGATCGTATCCGCTAGTTTTCGTGTCGACCGCGATACGAACAACCCTTTATCTAGATCGGGATAGCGAGTGACGTCGCCGCTCCTTGCCGCACTCCGCATTTCATTACCACAAAAATTATTCAATTATTCATCGCGATGCTTCACTCCACTCCACTCCACTCCACTCGGTATATCGCGCGGTCTCTCTAGATCTGATTAAAAACTGTCTATACCTTTCACCCTTTACTACGCACAATCAAATAGTAACGAACCATACACGATGTTTTTTGTTGATGTCGTCGGTAATTTAATAGGCTTGTTTGGTAGTAAACATCAATTCTCTTTCTTCTATATGAACAAAATTGAGTATGCCATCTTCGGTAACAAAACAGTAAACTTATGAATTGTATGATATTAAATGTAGGTATTTTTAGCAGCGATACTAAACTGGTATCTATTTTTTCCATCACTTGGCCTCTACAGCGATTCAGTAAGTAGAAGTTATATCATGTTTGTTAGATGTTGATTATTCCCTCGGTATTTGCATAGTTTCAATAAGTTTCCAAAGGTCATACAATCAAACCAAACACGCCCATTACGGACCTTTCCACCGCTTTATATTCGACGGCATTCATCAATGAATATAATGAACATTGATAACCAATAATTTTAGAACAACCATCGATATCAAACAAAAGCCCACCTCCTACCTTACACCGAAATTGGTACAAAGGTAAGGAAATAGCCAGTTTCAGAACAGTGAACACAAAAGGAATAATATTAGGCGACCACAATGGCGCTTTGATGCCGGGAGCCGAATAAAAAACGGATGTGTCAATAATTAACTGTGTGATTCGGGAGCTCGTCGCCGGCGGCCATCGATTCTGTGCTTTACCGAGCCGGTTTATTAAAAAAAATATAACGAACGTGTATTGTACTTGGACAAAAGGGGCGAAACTCTCGCTCGGAGCGAAAACTCTGCTTCGTCCGGTTTGTTTTTGTTAGCTGCAACGCTGGGGTGAAAAATATTACACCCCCGGGCGAGTATGTGTGAATCGCCTATGTGAGGTGCGTCCGCGTCCCCAGCACGCGGCGTGCGATGCCATCCACTCCGACTGCGTGCCGCATCTACGTACATAGCGTGCGACCGGCTGCTCTAATGGAAATCTGAATTGCTTATTAGTATTAACATTTGATTACGATTCTAAATAGAATCGGGGATGATCAAAGGAGGATTGCATATAGCTCCGTGATTGCAAAGCCTGATATGCAGAGGACGATAATTGTAATAGCAGTTACAGTTAATAACGAAAATTTTGTTGGTACATTTTGGCAACGAATTTTTAATAATACAAAATTAGGTAGAGTCATGTCAATATTGATAAATAAGGACCAACACAACCTAATCTAAGCATCTGAGCAGTATGCCCTTAGCTTGCTGTGTGCCTAGTTATCTCAAAATAAAAGCTTAAGAACATGCATTGGTTGCAGAATAATCGCGACGCAATCGCAACAAATCCCCATCAATAGGGGCGCACGCACAATTTGAACCCCCCGAGGATCAGGAAATTCATCTCGCTAATCCACAGAGCCGCTGTGAATAGTAAAAGTGATGGGTCTATTCATTCCAGGGTGTACGCCAGGGGTGGGCAGTGGGGTGATTGTGGGGGGCGGTCGGAAAGCGCTAAAATTTAATAAAGCAGGGCCTCGCCGGCTGTATGGACAGCCCTCGCGATTAATTACGCACAAGAGGCTAGTAATGATACCTACGTAAATGGGGGCTCCGGATACCATAGTCTGTCGCCTCATCTATTATGCATTGCGAGGATCTGTTCGTACATTTTGTGTTAATAACGTTTTGTATAATATGATTTTGGGGTGTAAATAAACGCTACAAACATGGAGATAAGTACGTAAAAGAGTTACTGTTAAAGTCGGCGCCGGATTTGTAGTAATATTTGGTAGCAAAAGAAAAAGCATAATATTTGGATGCTTTTGCCTTGTGTTAACTCACCTGTTTACATAAGCATATTTTTATTCCAAGAATCTGGTAGATTCAAGAATTATTATGTATTCGCAAGACTAATACCGATTACATTATCATGAAGTCTTATGTTAGAACTATAAACAAACGAGCATAATTCACAATATGCAGTATAATATTATGTAAAAGTACCAGGCACTCATCACGCACAAGATCTTTGCACGTCAAGTGCTCATACCTACCGCAATTCACGACAGAAGGGTTGGCACCCACCTCGTGGATATAGGCTGTTGAGGATTGTTTACATGCATTTATTCATAGTAATAGCTTTGTATGCCTGCTGCCAATAATTTAGTAAATTATGAACATGGTAGAGTTTTTTTTGGACTGTCTCATAGTTGCATAGGCGATTTAGGAGTAAATGGGGAAAAATGTGACAAGTAATAGAGCTAAACTTTTAGGCGACTACAACTAAAATCCCAGTACAGCTTATGTATGTCCAAACGTACTACATATTTTATAGATTGCTCTTATATTACATGCGCAATCTGTGGCTCCATGTTTATACAAATTGCGAAGAATATTTTTGTATCATTATTGATAGCTCGGTATCTATTAGGATCGCCACAATGGTCGTGTTTGGCCAGTTTCAATTATCAAATCAATCTTTGTTACTTTATACGTCAGAAAATGATCAAGATTCATGAACCCCATAACCGGACTATATGTAAACGCTTGTCAATAAAAATAAACAGCTAAATAATTTACACGAAATTCTTGGCATCACAGCGTAGGTTTTTTTTTAATTTCCTAAAGTGGCAGCCTACAAGCAAGGCCATATACACACGGTAAGCACTCGGCAC
This sequence comes from Polyploca ridens, assembly GCA_951394255.1. NCBI lineage: Eukaryota > Metazoa > Arthropoda > Insecta > Lepidoptera > Drepanidae > Polyploca > Polyploca ridens. The sequence continues at coordinate 5,558,933 of OX596260.1, forward strand.
ATAACGACATCTTTTGTTAGGATCACTCGTGAGTCGTACGTGTACCGATGAAAGTGCTCGCTTCACGATCCGTAATCCGCGCTCGGCTCAAGTGTTTCACATTCGCTCGCTCTTCATTCGGCTATGACGGGGGACCTCGTCACACTTCAAACTTAGCGTCAGGACTTGGTGATAAGCTTAACCAGTCAGATGGGCGATCGATTTTCAGTAGACCTTTCTTGCCTTGATATTTCTTAATTTTAATTTTAAAAAAATCGTGAATCCTACTAATTTTGCCAACCAGCTCATATGGTAAAACTGCCTGCATCAAGTTCAAAGCAGCTTTCTTATCTTCTTGCATAAACATTGATGCCATAGATACCTTTTGAGATTTTACATGTGTTTAAATTAGGAACGGAGTTTCATAATTGCTAACCCTGATCATGTCATATTCTGATGATGTTTTACCTTCGTAGATAGTATTATTTCTAATGTTAAATGACAAACCATCAGCCACAATTGCACTAAGGCCTCACCAGTTTTCGCGAGTCGTATCGTCGTCGCCGTAATTGGCGCTCAAGTGGCAATTAGCGGGCACTCGGCTCTGTCGCCGCTCGACCCGCGCTTCTGAACGCTGCCTTACTTCTCTTGTTATTCAAATTCAGGTTTTACCTACTGTTTTAAATATAGCCAAGTATTTTTGAGTACTTTAGTCAGCAAAAGCTGTGTTTATCCGTTTAATTTCGTTGTATTCAATTGAAGTATATAATAGAATTTCAGTTTTTTTGAAATCTGAGTTTCAGCAGCTTTTTCCATATAATTATGCATTATTTTCTTTTAACTAAGTTTAAATATATAAATGGTGCCGATTCTGATGTAAATCGCACTAAAACTAATTTTAGTCACATCTCATCTCTTTCTTACGAACATTATTGAAAAAGGATAGAGCATATTTTAAGTTGTCAAATTAATCTTTGCTGTCTTATTTTGCGTGTATTTAGGCGTAACCGCGATAGATGGCGACTAAATTTATATTGAAAACAAGCATTGGACTAATTTGACAGGACTAAATTTCTTACATCCTTTTCTTATGTTCTTTGTTAGAAAGAGACATAGTGAGATTAAAATTAGTTTAGTTGTGAACAACAGCATCAGGACCAATATCTAATATAACTTCATATTATATGTAGGTACAGTAAAGTATCGTTGGAAGAAAAGAAGAACCCCGGCAGAACAAGGAATTAGCCCAACTTACATGGATCAACAGTAAGAACATTTATGTCAGCTAATAGTTCAGTAAAAATACGACTCGAGTCTATAGGAAATGAATTCCCGGTCAGCAGAGTGAGACAAAGAGAGACAAGATTCGGAGAGGGGGTCCTCTCCGAATCCTTTTTCAGGAGTTCTTGAAAGCTTTTTTTAGGAAACTGAACCGGGAAGCAGTGGGTTTCAAATGTCTCAATATAATTGGTGCTAGAATAAATCACTTTCGGTTCGCAAATGCTCTTATTTTATTTGAAGAAAATACTAACACAATAAAAAATCAAAAAGTATTTATACCATTAAGGCCCTGATAAGGCACTTATGAACGCGTTAACAAAATTGACTCTACACCGAACGGACTCTACTACTGAAAATAAATGAAAACAAGACAAAACTAATGACAAATGGGCTAGAAGTTGATATACATATATGCAAACAGTAAAAGACTAGAATTTGTAAAATAATACATTCATTTAGGACAAACCTAGAAACCCAAACAATAAAATAAACTCATATGACTAGCAACAGGGTGAAAAAATACTGGAGCCTGAAAGAAATAATGAAAAGCAATGACTATAGTCTAACAATCAAAAGAAAAACATCCAACACTTGTGTTCTTCTTTGCCTTACATACAAGTGTGAGACATGGGCATTGAGGAAACGGCACAGAGACAAATTACAAAGATGCCAAAGAGCAATGGAAAGGAGTTTACTAAATATAAAAAACAAAATAGACAGAGTCAAGAAACTCAGCAAGGATACATTTTTTGGGCATTTTTTCCATACTATCTTCGATCTTCCTCTACTTGACCATCCTTTATATTTTCTAAATAAAGATTTATTCCTATTGGTAGCTGATGTCACTATACTAAGCAAAAACTCGTTTTCCAGTGCCGCCCACAATTTCGTCGTTGGTACTAGCTATAATAATAACTTCTCTGGTTTGTGTCAGGCTTCACGCCACCGTTTTGTTGCTAGGCAACGCTTCAGGTGTGGGCGACAGGGAAAGGCACATAAATTGTGAATACAGTGAATAAATAAGAATCTAGGCTGTTTGACTTTGATAAGTTTAATTCGTTCTTTGTATATACGAATTTTAAGTCTGCACTCTGCAGATTAATCGCAGGTTTCCGCTCCTCGATCGATATTTTGTCCCCTTAGGGGGTTGAATTTTGGAAAATCCTTTCTTGATTAACTCCATTCGCTATAAGAACTTTTGCTACCGTCCAAATTTCATACTCCTATGACCAGTCCATAAAATCATCTACAAGGTTCCGTTAGTTAATGTACACGTAGTGCCACGAATAAAGAAAGATGGAGAAGTCTCGCAAAAGCCGCAGCAAAGCGTGTACGAATGAGAAGAAGAATTACCAGTCCGTACAAAAAATGTTTTCTCATATAAACTATTGCATCCTCTAGAGGTGGTCTTTGAAAAAACGTCAAAATACGTGTTTCATTAATTATAATTAATTAATGGCAATCAGCATTAATATATTCAAACAAATTTGATCAGAAAGTATTGCCCACCCTTTACACACACAAATTTCTTTCCTTAGGGGTTAATTTTCTAAAAAGAATTCCTTATTTATATCATTAAAACATGATATTGAAATATAATTACTTAGTAAAATAGTATACAAAGTCGCTATTTCAGTCCGCTTGTTTGTGAGCTTGGTTTTTTATTAATCGCAATCGATTATGTGATGCGGTTGTTAACATCATTTAGATATTTTTTCGGAAAAAAATATGTGTAGGCATTATTCGTAGACATTACCAGGGCAAGCCGGCGTGGGTCGCTAGGAATGAATAGTGTAATATTACATCTAAATCTAACAAGTTGTTTCAGAAATTTCCTTTGGAGTCAAAATTTAAGAAACAGATTTTATTTGTCGCTATTTTTATATAAGTTCCTAGTAGCTGTTTTGTACCTGCCCATAAAATAGTTTTTTTTTATATTTTGCTCTCATAAACTTGGAATAAATTACTAAGTTGATTAAAACTTAGTTACATTAATACGAGTTCTTTTTACCCGACTGACCCAGAAGGAGGGTTATGTTTTTCGAGTGTATGTATGTATGTATGTCTATTTCTTTGTGCCGCTCTGCAGCCTAAACGGCTTGATGGATTTAAGCATTTGCGGTGTCGTTAGATTCGTCTTGACTGGGGGAGTGTCATAGGGTATATCATTTTGATATGGCGCCTAAAAATAAAAAAATAGGGGGGGTATTAAAAATAAAAGTTTTGTTATTATAACAATATGGATATCAAATGAAAGCTTGTAAATAGACCATTCCATATATGTATATATTGTAATACTTTTATGCTACCATTTTGACGTAAACTGCAAAAAAACCTTACCTTATAAAATTCAAGTTATATTCAAAATTCTATAGATTTAAGAGCTTGTTTTTCTCTTTTCAGTTAATTTATGTTTTACGCAGTCGGGTTTTTTGTTTCTTTTAATAATTTAATTTTTTCCCGTAGTCTTGAGCTAAACATAAAAATTATTTCTTTAGATTGCCCAGACAAGTCTTCGTTGAAAAGTCGCGATTTATTTTTAACAGAATCGGCTATATATTTATTGCACCCCCCATTTTGTTAGAGTCAGTTGCACAAAGCTCAAACGCAGGCATCAATAATTGAATTTCTCGAATAGGGGAGGATCACTTCGACCCTAAGCCCTCTATTAACTGCTAGAATTAATTCGTCCCCTCAATGATAAAGGCAAACGTACAGAGGTAAAATAAAACCCCGCCGTGGTTTTCCCAATGGAGTACAGCATGGGGTTCTTCAAAAAGGGCGTGAAGAGATTTCTTCAGGGTCGGCAACGCGCGAGTGATGCCCCTGGTGTTGCAAGCGTCCATAGGCTACGGTAACTGCTTACCATCAGGCGGGTCGTATGCTTGTTTGCCACCTTAGTGGTATAAAAAAAAAAACGCTTTGCTAAGATGATCGTTTGTTATACAGATTTAAATGAATCTACATTATTGACCGAGCGAGCGAAGCGTCTCCGTTTCAGCTTGGACAAAACTGCTTTCGTATGTCTGTCCAGAGGTGTTTTCCTCTACAGGTCGCATTTCTCAATCTGCCTGTGAAGGCCTATTTGAATGAATAAATTATTTCATTTCATTTCAATCGATTCTAGTGAAATTTTGTGAGCAGGTACGGTAATTATATGGATATTTTTGTTGAGGTTTATGGAAAAATTAAATCTACAAAAGATTCCATATAATTTTTGAGACTCGCGAGGTGTACCGCTCTCAGAGCCACTAGCTCATTAATTACGCTAACTTTTTCTCAAGTCTCTTCAACAAGTAAAAACGGACCCTACGAATGGATTAAAAGGAACATGACATCGATACATTTTATACAGTTGACTTTTCCATTAGGAGGACTTTCCCGGGCCTCTACCTCTTTCTAAAATATTTCCTAACTTGTAATATTAATGGGCATCGCGAGTCACACTGTCATTTTGAGGTGGCGTGAAAAAAAAGAAGAGCTAAATTCAATAAAATTGATCAACATTTCATAAAGCAAAAGAGCCTTTGTTCATTTACCATTGCAAAACTGGCGAGTCAGTTGGTTGATTGTCACAGAATAACAATATCAAGGAAAAAATCTGTTAAAGTATTTCTTTCTACTGTTTAGTTATTTAGGTAGGATATTTTCTAAGGATTCCGTCCCATCGAGTGAGCGTTGTCCCTTCCAGCCCTGCGAGGGAGGGTTGATAGGAGGGCCTAATCGCAATCGATACCCGGTCCCTGATGATGCTGACTCCACGCAAAACACCGAGCAGCTCTACTGCCTCGGCTACAAGTATTTAATTCTTTCCACCGAGGAATTTCACGTTATTGCACGGTTGGCGCGCCTATGCCTGCATATTGGGTATTTTTCTACGTCGACGCACGATGAAAGGAGATCTTATATGTTTCGTTATTTTTTGTTATAAGCGCGATATGAGATAGAGATGAGGTGGTTTCTCTTTTCTATTTTGATTGAGAATTTTCAAATATTGCAGAAATGGAATGAACTTCGTTGGACTGTATTTCTTTGTTCATAGCTATTGCTATCCATAATTGTATTCTTCTCTTGCAAATGCAATCGATCGTTCTGTACAATTTGTATGTATTCAAAAACAAAAAAAAAGACAGAATAATTCTGTTTTAGATGTGAAAGAAAGAAACTAATTTATTTGACGAACACATTATCATAACAATATTTAATTTAAATTAATAATAAACCAGTAGGTCTGTGCCGTCAAATAGGACACAGCTCAGTAGTAGTGCTACTGACTACTTTCAGCTGACGCCCTTAATGATGTCACGGGCGTAAGCTTTGAAATATTTGCTTCGCAATTAAGCATATTAACCAACTGTCGGAAAATGAATTTTTAATTCGCAATCTTAGCACCGAGCCGCCATAAATATCACTTCCCTAACGTATCGCATTGCATATCCATTTCACATACGAGCTATTGCGTCGCACAACGCGACACCAGAGGGTGTTACCCACACCCCTATGGCAGCTACATACACCCTTGCTACGATAAATATGCGCTTAGACAACTGTTTTGATACACGATATTGAGTCTTATTGCTCGAGCATAGAAAAGTTGGAATTTGTTTTGTTAGACGGAAAAGGTAAGATGGTCATTGTGTACATAGAGGGCGCGCCCCTCGCTGTCGCCGAACAAACATGGCGGCGGCTAACGAGGTTTTTGCGAGCGGCTCTCGTGAGCGATTTCGCGCCTAATTTGGACGTTGTACGCTGGAGTGTTTTACTTTATTTAGATTTTCGTGTGTACCCATGCGAGGTAATTTAGTAAGTAATTCAGTGTGGTAGACGGAGCTAATTTACCACGAACTATGCTCTGAATTGGATTAATAGGCTTTTTGTACCGAGAACTTTGTAGAAGCAACACAATAGAAATAGTGCCATGGACATAGTTAATTGCGAATTTTATCGTAAGCAAATAAGAACAAGAAATATATATTCGTGATCAACTAATTACTGCATAGGTATAATTGGCTAGTACGACAGCTCTACTCTAGAGCAATAACAGTAGGTCCAAACCATCGAGGAGTAAGTGCTTTTGCACTGATTAATAACAGTATCGACCAATAAGTGCATCCAAATGTTTAGTGTGTCCCTGACATAGCCAAACGGAGCACATAATGTCCTAAACATAGCCAATCAGAGCGTATTGTCGGGTGTGGGGAATTGGCGGAATAGATTTCAAACCAAATGAACATCATTGCGCTTCTTTGTGTTAGTTGTGCGAGATAGTCCAAACAAATAGAAAAGGACTACTTACGTACTTTAATTAAATACTCCATTCTAATGATCCGATGATCCATTTAATAATCCTCATTTGAAATTCAAGAAACAATTAGCAGAGTACAAAGCGTTACTTCAGAGGCGGTATATATAGTTAGGTACATAGAGGGTAGAGCGTTAGTTTGGACAGAGGGACAATATTGATGCCGCCGTGGGCGACGTTCGGCCAGCTCAACCGCACACGGCCCACGCCCGGGTCGCCCTCCCGGTCCTCCAGGTCCCTCCCCAAACAAAGACACGTAATGACAAAACCAGTTATGTGTTTATGAGCAAACGTCTGAGAAACTTCAATACCGAGTTAACTGTTACATGTCAAAGCGAAATTAATTTTGTGTGTATTTATGGAAAAGGATTTTCATTTCGTGGAAAATCGGACGAAATGTTTCATTAATGAGAATTTTGATAATTACAGCTCATCCACTTTAAAATGGAGACCGGGGCGTAGACACAGTAGAAAGATATTTTTGTACCGTGGCGTAGATGATGATGCCATAGTTTTTAACAATAAAAATATGTTATTGTTAAAAGGGAGATTATTTTCTGGATGTTATTCGCCCGATAAACCTTCAAATATTTTGCGCTTACCACCTTAGGCCAAATTATCACAAACAAAGATCACTATTGGAAATCCTAACTAATATTATTTATGCGAAAGTGAGTTAGTTTGTTAGTTTCTTACGCCATCACGCCTCAACTACTAAACGGATCATCATGAAATTTGGGATGCAGATAGCCTATGGTATGGAGAAGGACATAGGCTACTTTTTATCCCGGGAACGCGGCTGAAACCACGGGGCACAGCTAGTTATAAATAAATTAGAGGAACACTTCAAAATATGGCAGTAAGCATCCGAACCCTATGATGTGTTATTAAAAATCTTTGCAATTGTGTAGTGCAAAGATTTTTAATAACAAAAACCAACATATAAAACGTAAGGAGCTGTTGAGTCTTTCGACCAACACTTAGAGATCTGTACACTTAAACATAGTGAAGAACTGGGAAGGTCAGGTATTGATGGTTGTTTCAACAAATAAAATCGACAAAGAGGATCGTTAAAAAGAGCATTAGGTTCCAACAAAACATTATTAAATCTCATTTCTACAAGGATAAAGATATTTCGATCCGTGTTGTCCATTGTGTAGTGAATTGTTGGGTGCTTTAGCGCCCTTTCATAAGAGTACCCTCACATATTAATAATTTTAACTGTTACGTTGTATGTATTTCTAAAGGTGGTGTTATGGTTGCTATAGGCAAGATGTTTGGTATTAACTCAATATTTTCTTAACTTAGATTTGCATTCTTCGTTTAATTCGTATATCGCGATATTTATTCTTATACCTTTTCTACAAATTGCTGATTTATCATTGTGTGTTTATGAAAAGAGTATTTCACGAAAATGATTATGACATATTTAAACCTTAACCGTCTTATTAATAAATAAGGTGTATGTCAAGAATAGTTAAACCTAGGATTAAAATATATCCGTCACTTTCTAATGTCATATAAACAAAAAGGGATGAGGCTATCTTAATACCTGGTTATTACAAGCCTTATTTATTAATAAGGGGGTAAAATTTTATGGATGTCATCAAAACCTAAAAAAGGAATAACTTAAACCTTAGAATGAATCATAATATCGCATCGGTGTTTTTGATAAGCCTTTTCTTGAACAATAACAAAATAAAGCCGATTCTTTGTTATACTAATAATTTTAATACAGGAAGAAGAATTTAACTTTAATCCCCACGAGTTGAATCGGTTAATGAATAGAAATAAACTTTGCAGATATTGCGGAATCCACATGTTTTGGGCACATAACATTGGGCAAAAACAGTTTTCATTGCCGAATTGCCGTGGTATTGTCAAATCGTTACGAGCGATTAGCCCAGGGCGATGACAATGCTGCAAAATAGGATGAAAATGTCAACATACAATCTCTGGTGACAATCTAAATTCACCACTTACTTTATGATTTACAAAAGTTTACCTTAACACAACCAGTTAAGGACTAAGGAAGGTTATAAAAAAGTTTGAGGAATTGCAAAGTATCCATCATTGCTACAAAAGGATTTATCTCAAGTAACACTAGAACTTGTGCCGATATCATTTACTTTTTTTTTAAGTAAATCGTGTTCATTCATGTTAAAGTAATTGACATAAGGTGTATTTCGGTGACGTTTTTTCGTATTTTTGTTAGATGATAAGCAGGATGTTGTTTTGCGCAACTGGAATTTATTTACCAGACGTTAGAAACTATGAGTAGACAAAGTTCTTTTATTTTTACGGAATTTTAATTTATGTTTGTTGGAATGAAATTAAAATATGTTTTAGTTTATATGGTCAGTCAGACTAGTTGACAGTTAATAGGAATTTGCTTAGCTATGACATAAAACAATCTCTATTAGTACGTATTATAAATGCGTAGGTGAGAACAGTAGTACTCAACTAATAAGGCGCGTCGTGAATCTTCAGTCGCACAGAAAAGAAAGTATGGCCCGAAGATTAACGAAAGAATGCTTAAAACTTACAATCAACCTTAGATCACTACTATAAGGTTCATACATAATACACTGCAGCTGTTAGTTCCGTCTCACTCGCAAGTCACGCCCCTCCGCACGGCGCGCGCTATCATCGTGGCAGCTGCCGACCAATAGCGTTTCCCGCGCTTTGAAAATGTATCTTCTACGCAGGTACATCGGTAAGCCATATTCATTGGGTACTACTGTATGTCTGTTTAGTTTTCGCGACGAACGAACCGATTCGACTTTGCAGAGGGGTTGCGGTACCTGAAGATGGACGATACGATGCAACGCAGTAATCTATCTGTCGGGCGGGGCTATATTCTCTATTACACAACACCTCATTAGATCCAATTCAATGAACTTACGTGATCAGTGAGACAAAGCAGTAAGAAATTTTAAACCACAACAATTCCATTCAAATGATTGCACTTACAATAACTAAAGACTATGTATCTTTACCGATGATTTTCAATTATGAACTGCTATAGTAGTAAAGAGAGATGAAGAAAATAACCAGTACAGTAAATAAATATTACATAAAATTGCAACAAGCGACTCTAAAGATTTTCAAATGCGACAAATCTCGTTGGAGCATCTTACCCGCAAATAATTGGCCTACCTCTACTTGCCTGAGGGGATTTTCAGATTAAACTTTATTACTATTGAAAAAAAGCTATTCTACCAGCTTTTGTCGTAGTGTGGCAGCATTGTGCGCGACAATCGACTATTTGTGTTGGCAATTGTGATATCTTATGTCGGGGATACGAGATTTGTTTGCAATGCTTCTTGTCGTATGGATTGAACGCCTTCTATAAAGCGCCTACATCAGACAATCTATTAGGATTTATTGACGGGATTTTGTTACGAAATTTAGCTTGTATAGTTTCATTCACGCAATTTACCAGCTTTAAAACAGAAGAAATAATTCGTCTACTTGAAACCCGATACGACGCGCATCCTACTACACATAAAATATAAAGTAATTAAAAAAATTAAATCGAATTCAACTACACTAAAAAGTATGAAATAACTCTAATCTGACACTGATTTGAAGTCAGCGAAATGTTTTCAATGGAATACGTCGTGCTCTTTTACCTTTGTACCTTTTAGTGTAGTTGAAGTCGTTTTTTTTTTAAATTACTTGTTTTTTGCGTCATTTATAGTTTTTCTTAAATGCTCTAGAATTTGACCCAGGTTTTGAGATAGTTTTCCTTTGACACCACACCCGTAGCTGGTATCAATAAGCCAGGCCGTCACACATATTTGTCCATATCTTGAAAACTACTGAACCGATTTCGATGAAACTTACACTGTTCTCTAAGTTGAGTAAATGTAAACCAATAAAAAAAGAATGGTTACAATCCGATTAATATTATCGGAGATATGCGTGGACAAACATACATACATACATACTACTACCTATGAAATTTTGTATATTTGTTTGGAAGCCCAAGAAGAATATTACATACATACGTGTCGAATTGATAATCTTCTTTTTTTTATTCGATTAAAAATGAATTCCAGGAACAGCGAGTTCACAATGGACTTAACTTAGGAAATTCCCAACAATTATGAATAGCTGTAATTTGCGTAGAGTTAGGAGTCTCGGCTTAGGCGTGGAAATGGGCATTAGCAAGACAAAGATTATTTCTCAGTTCAGCTCATTTTAATTACTATAATGTATTTATATCAGTTATCTGGTTGCTATAGTACAAGCTCTGCTTAGTTTGGGATTACATAATCGTGCGTAAAGCATGTCCCAGGATATTTATTATGACAAATATTTTGTCACTCGCTTGTTTCAATTTCTAGCGGTAAATAATGAGTAACTCGTCCAAGCGACGTCAAGTGGTGGGTACAAGCGTAGGGACAGGAAATTGATTCGCTTGTCAGACTCTCCACGTCAGTCACACTCAAGGGGGACCCATGGGACTAAGAAGTGGGTAAGTACAGAGACTGTGGATAGGGGCTATGTTCATGTATTCGGAATAATTGATTTATTATTTGCGTTTCCTGTGATTCACAGGGCACTTTTTCAAAATTAATAAAATTTACTAGTCTACTAAATACTATCAAGTCATAGGTAATAAAACTACAAACAAAATTGGTTCAAAACAAAATAACACAAGCCGTGGACTAATTAGTAAACCATTTGGCAATATTGCGTTTTTTAAACCTAGTTTAAATATTCATATTTTTTTTTATACCACTAGGGTGTAAACAAGCATACGGCCCGCCTGATGGTAAGCGGTTACCGTAGCCTATGGACGCTTGCAACACCAGAGATATCACTCGCGCGTTGCCGACCCTGCAGAAACCTCTTCAAATCCTTTTTGAAGAACCCCATGCTGTACTCCATTGGGAAAACCTCGGTGGTAAAACTTAATCCCACCAAAAACATTTTTATGTAAAATGTTGCCAAGACATATGGCTCGCACTGTCAAAAAGTTATGAGATATCATGTAGAGCCCAGCTTATGTTTTTCCAAGTTATGAGGGTTTAAAAAAAATTATTTATTCTAGTTTATTGAATTAAAATCATAACTAACATGTCACCGGTCAATGAGGGTCATTATCATTTTGCATCTCTTGCTATTATTAATATAAAATTTTATCTTCTGCGATCTGTGCGCCTAGTACCAAAAAAGTGGAAAGTATGGCCCCGAAGATTAACGAAAGAATGCTTAAAACTTACAATCAACCTTAGATCACTACTATAAGGTTCATAATACACTGCAGCTGTTAGTGCCGTCTCAAGTCACGCCCCTTCGCACGGCGCGCGCTAATATGGCGACAGCTGCCGAGAGTTTCCCGCGCTTTGAAAATGTATCTTCTGCGCAGGTACATCGGTAAGCCATATCAGTTGGGTAATATTGTACGCGGGTGATACCGGGGGGGTCCGCTAGTATACAATGAGAATGAGAGATCCCGATCGTTACATGCCCGGGGCAAGGGCTTAGGCAACCCTGTACGGACTGTGTAGCGTCTGAGAATTTCCGCAATTGCTCTTCCAGTCTTATTGCTTCAATTGAGTGGGTTAACTTTATGAATCTATATGCCCGTTATGTTATACTAACAGACCCCGCAGTTCCACCGTTCCATTCTCCGGGTTGGAAAGAACCTTAGAGGACTCACAGATTGAAGCTTTCTATTAGTGAAAGAATTTCCAGAATCAGTAGGTCCAGATTTACCTCCTACTTACATCCAAACTAACAAACAAACTTTACCTCTATAATATTAGAATATCTTAATATAACTATAGTAAATGTATTAATACTATTCAGGTAGTTTCAGGTTAGAAATACTTCATTAATACAGAGTTGTATCGTACGTAACCTAAGCATAAACTACTAAGCAAAAACCTAGTCTATATGGTTTAAAAATCTACGGAATCTATGTCGTCATGAAAACAATGAACATAAATGAAATTAATTTGATTTCTTTTGCGACGGGCACGACAAAGTGGGAGTACCTACTTAAATTAGCGCATAAGCCCTTGAATTATTGTCCGTTTCACATAGCATGGTACGTATGTATGACACACGGTGTTTTATAAGATTTCTCACTTAATTAATATTTCTGTAAGTATTATAAGGAAAATAAATCATACTAATAATAAAGCTGTAGAAATTTTGTGTTTGTTTAAATGTGCATAAATATCCTGGGACATTCCTCACACATGGTCATCTGATCCCAAATTCTTGCACTAATAGGAAGCTAAATTATCCCCGAGTGTTATAGGCTACATTTTGGGTGCCAATCCCACAGAAAAGAGTTCTAGAGCTCCGCGTTCCGAGTTCCGCGTTCACCACTGTACACACAGCGAGCGAGCAGTCTAGAGTTCTAAAGGTAAATGGACAAATTTGTATGGAGCTTGTCCCATTGGCAGCCAGCAATAATTTCTATGTTTTTATTATGCAATAATATATTTACAAAAATAGCTTATATACTATATATTATATAGCTTATTACTGTGTTGTATTTAGAAAAAAAATATAGAGTATTGAAGATTTAAGAAATAGTTGGAGATATTATGAAATTGCAAGATAGTTGCATTAAATGTAATTAGTGTTCCGTACTAAAAGGTGTAATTATATACATACCTACAGCAAGCAAAAATTTGTTTACATTTTTTATCTCGTCTCATTGGCCTTACTTAAGTTTTATTAGTGGCCGCTCATGGGCCAGAATGCCCATTGTTCTTTCTGCCTTGTATCACTCAGTAAATAAGACGGTGATAGCTCAGACGTGTCACCCAACTGCCAGCTTTAGAAATGGAACTCCGCCAGAACTCGCGTTCTCTCGCGTCTCTGTGTGCAATGATCAAAGGCGCCGCATGACAGTGCACGCGGAACTCAGAACTCTCTCTGTGGGATCGGCACCTTTTTCCGGAAACGCGGGTGAAACCGCGAGGTATAGGTGTATTAATAAAATAATGTTTAATACAATATTTTGTGTGTTATCTCACACACAGCATATGGATAAAAATCCTTGCAATACCATTCTACGTGAAATAGAGTATAAGTCCTTTCCCATAAATAACAAAAGGCTTATTTATATAATCCCAAGCCACTCCATGTCATTGTAAATGTGATGTGGATCACAACAGGCGACAACGCCCCTGCACGGTTTGTCCTCCTAAATAAATAACATACACTCCTACCTACTCTATTTTACATATAAACTTCAAAGACATATGATGTTGACACTAAGCGCTTTTCGTGTCACATTCCCCTCTTTTGTCCCTTTTACAATATCTTAATTCACACCCCTAGCGATTTAAGTTAGTAATGCAAAAAGCACTTTCAACTCAACGCAATAAAGCTCATTTTCTAGTGACTGAACATTGAACGTAGCTTCTTTGATATGCTAATTCGTTATTAGGAAACATCCGAATTTCAACTCTCACAAGAATCGTTCAAAGTTCAGTTCGTGTTGTTTTTGAGCCTGTTTATTAGGGGTGTGCATGGTGAAAATCAGTGTTAAGCGCAGGGCTGTCGGTACGCTTTGTAATTAATACATGGCATGGCGCCATTGATATGCCAAATTGCCAATTGTGATCGTAATAAAGCATTTTTTTTAAAGGGCACTTCATGATTATTGCAAACGACTATTTGCGAATACGGCGCTTAATTTGATTTTATTGGCATAGAAATAAGCTCTACTTTTAATTGCACTCTGTATATGTTGTATTCATTCTGCTACTAAGTAAAAACATATTTTGTTAAGTATGGATTTAAAATCACTGTCATAATCCATTTTAAGGATAGGTCATCAATTGCGTCATTAGTACAATTATGGTAGATTTTAAAAGAGCAGTGAATTACTAAAAACATACATTAAATTTTATCCTTGTGAATACTTAGTAATTCTCAAACAGTTAGATATTGCCCGCATGAAGCTACGAAGACCCCTACTGGAGCGAGATGCAGTCTAAACTGTCTAAAGATTGGATCAGACGTTAGATTTTGTAACGAAATGGGGGCGGTCTGCTAAAAGTTTGAATACATAATAATTTTGTAGCATATTTTGACATCGAATTGGATGCCTACTGTGAAATTGAGATTCAGAGTTCAATGAGGAATTGAACCTAAAATCCCTCTCGACTACAACTACGCCGAAGCTCACATAGCTTCGTTCGACCAATCAAAATCGATTATTATTTCTGATGTGGTAGACAAAGGGCGTAATTTTGACCTTCAGAGATCGAACCTACGATATCCGATATGCTGACATAAGTAACAGTTCAACTACGGAGGCCAATTTCATTGTCTAGCTACAGGCTCAAAAAGTTCCAAATAGTGTCTGCACCCTCTAACAGATGGCACTGGGGTACAAAGAAAAGGTGGCGCTTCGAAATGTTTACTTTCCTACACATTGGGCATTTAGTTCAGCTATATGATCGTAGATGGCGTTAAATGTAATAAAATGTTTTTTTAGGCAACAACATGCAGAACGAGATATGCTCGGAATTTCTCTACGTGACATATAGCTCGTAGAGTTAGCAAGCTGAAGTGACAATGGGCATGCCACATGGCTCGAAGAACCGATATCCGATGGGGAAGGAAGGTTCTCGAGTGGCGACCACGTACTGGAAAGCACAGAGCGGGACGACCTCCCATCAAGTGGACCGACGACCTGGGGGGCTAAAAAGGAAGGATTCGCCGAATCGGATAAGATCCCTTTATGAATTGACTTGCAAATCGCAAAATGGTCACTTAGCAGGTAATTCAGGATATGATCTCAATATGATTCTAATTTTCATTCAGCAATTCATTTATTTGACAGTTTTCTATGGAGATTCCAAAAATGGCTCCCTAAATAGGAATTTCTTTTGTGTCAAACAGTATAATCATAAGAGGATACCGAGGAGCAACTTATTACAATTAAATTTAAAGATTTTGGTGGAAATCACCCACAAACCATTTTATGGAATGTTAAAAACTATTGGCTATCCAATTAAGTTCTTTTACCACCAGTTTTGTGATAACCTAACATACCATCGTAATTTTTACATGATTAATATTAGTATACTATTTTTCCACCCGGAAACCCCTCTTTATCCTCATAGGGGTTGAATTTTGAAAAAGACCTTAGTAGTTGCCTATGTTATAAGGGACCTGTGTGTAAAAGTTCAAGTATCTCTGTACTCTGCGATTTGAGCTGTGCATGCATTTGTCAAGCAGTCAGTTTCTTATGTATTATGATAACATAATTTACTTGTACTCTACTAGAAATGAACTAATAATAACAAAAAGATTCAATTTTGATAGAATTAGGTTTTTGAGGAATTATATCCGTAGATGGTAACTATCTGTTAAAATTATTACTAGAATAGGTATATATATCTGTATTGGTATATATTGTCGAAGACTAGTCACAGTGAGACAAAGAGATACACACATAGGGGTTGCTTGTTTGTTTAGGGTAAATAAAAGACATTAAATAAATCAGCGTAACTTTTATTACAGTATTATCAACACTATAGTGTAAGTAATCTCAAGACATGATAACTGCCTCAACTCCCAAATTTAATATTCCTTTTTCCATAACATTAAACATTATTTGAATGAATAAAATAATAATTATTATTTTCGAATGTTTTGTTCTGTCACAATTGTTGTTAGTGAGATCAGAATGTAAATGTTATGTAATCAATGTAAGCTTGTTTTGAAAAGACTAATTCTATTGCTGAGTTTATTGCCGGCTTCTCTCAGCAAATGCAACCTACCGAACCGGTATAAGAATCAGACTTTTTATAAGTGACAGCAAAAGTCTATTTGAAGAAATAATTTTGAATTCTTTACACTTTGGCTGGTTCAGCTACATTTACGGGTCGAAGCAAAGTCGAGTGGAGTTACGTGGAGTGTTTTTTTTTAAATATGGTTTAATGGCTATAAGATTTATAACTTTATTACAAAATATGTAGTTGTAATAAAGCTATTATTATCATTAAAACATAACTTCTCTACTGTTTAGTTCTGCTACTTCACGATAGATGGCGCTAGTAGTACTGTTCCCTAACATAATTTTTACATACAGCTTTCAGAAATTCACGAAACGTAATGTTTTCGTGTTACTAAAATATTATCATTATTACTACTGTATTTCTTCTTTAATCATTGCATTAATAAAATCTGTTAAGAATGTGCAAAATACCAAAAAGATTACAATTAGTTGAACTATAATATCCACGGAAAAGAGAATTTGTTTTCTCTGTGATAATATCATTTAAGGAACGATTTAGGATGTTATCGTTCAAATAATAAATGAATAAAATGAACAAACGGCCTAGTGCAAGTCGAACGCGCGAACTAGTGTTCCGCAATCAGTTCAGCAACGGATCTACGATTTTTTCGAACTGGGGCAGGAACTTGATATTGGGGCCCCCTCTCTAGCGTTTGAGATAATTCTATTACTTATTAAAAAAAAACTTTTTTCTTCCAAAAAAACATTTTTTTTCAAAATTTGTCTTGGAATTGTAACTATTTTACATTTGACCATTAGTAAGTATCTGCTTACCATGACATCTAGTTTATCTCATTCATAGACATTACGAAGACGGTACAGCTGGTCAGCTACTGTTCGCGTGGAAGGAATCGATTCCGGCAATTTCAACACTCAGGCTGGTGTTCGACGGGGATGTATTCTCTCTCCTCTTGTTTAATATCTATACAGAATACATAATGCGAATAGTTTCAGAAAACTGGGGCAAAGGTGTATCAATTGGAGGTCGGTTGATATCAAACCTGAGATATGCGGACGATACTACTCATCTTACGACGTCACAAATAGACATAGAAGGGTTTCTTTCACTTTGGCCTCACCATAGACAGCGATGAAACCAATATGATGATAGTGGACCGTAAGGTTATTGTTATTACACAAGAAGTCACATCACCAAAAAATAACTCTTTTTTGTATCATAATAAATTTTAAGTTCAAATTGATCAATGATCGAAAAACAAGCCATAAAGGGAAACCAATTCATTGTTTGATTTGTAACCACTAAAATAAGTTTTCCATTGCCCGTAAAATAAATCAACAATCAGATGGTTTCCACAAAACAGCCGTCGCATATTTACATTAACGACCTAACCGAGGACAATTTAAAAAAGAATACACACAAAATAACGCAGACAATACTAATTCGTAAACAAAACCGTCCCGAAACGAGTCACGAAACAAGTAATGCCGAACGCCCATCACATTAATAGATTGACGTGCTCACAACTGTAAAATTACCATTCCGAATATGATTCGAGAAAAGACCTTTTAAAAAATAAAAAAAAGACAAATAGCTTCGTTGCAGCGAACGATTAGGGGCGTAAGCGTCGCCGTGCACGAAACTACCACGTCGTAAACATAATTTTAATGAGTTGTAAATTAGTAGAATATTAAAAAATATCCATAGATATTCTTAATGAAGGAGACGGCAACGTAACATCTTGTATGTGTTAGTTTTTAAACTATATAAGTACCTACTTAGAAGTTCAAGTTCTAATCATTCAACCAATCAAACAAAGCCTTCAAAGTAGTAATGCATGTGTCGTTTGCTGCTACACAAAGTTAAATTTTATTCAGTATGATTATTAGAAAATACTCTTTCATAAATAAGATGAGATGGATGAAGCTCATATGGATATAAGGAAAAAGGATGACCGAAGAGGTGGATGAATTGAGCGAGTACGATGACATTCAACGCAGAGATGGTGAATAGTGGGAATGAAAAGTACACGTACATATGAGATCAGGAACATAGCACGCAGATGACGCTGTTGGTAGTACAATCAATACCTACACAAAATATTTTGCATCTATATTATATAAAGTATACTAATTACAAGAAACTAAACTCAGGATGATAGTTGAAGCAAAGTTAGTGATCACGCGACAAGTAGCTACAGTAAGTTTATTTACGACGGACCGGTTTTAAACTGATTTAACGAATCAGTATTTGGATCTATTTTGAACGTAAACACGCGATTATCGTGTCACAAATGTCGTAAATTCTTTCTAGGACCACAAATATGAAAATGTGCTTTGAATTAAGTTATTGCGCTATTACTACTGATATTGTTTCGAAAACTAATGTCCAAGGTCGGTACTGGAATAGGTAAGTTCGTCATTTTCCAAATTAGTAATTTTTCAATTCCCAGCCTCATATGATAGTATTTGATTCGATTAAACCTTTCGAACGCTTTATCAAAAATCGACAGCTTGAGATAACCATCAAATCGCCAAGATAAAGTTTTTATAGCTATCGATAAATTCTATCGAGATATCGGGACGCCACGCGGCTCAGTAGGAATATTTATAAAGGGAGTCAGGTAAATTACTATCGAATGATCGCATCAGCCTATAATCGAACGAGTTTTTATTTTTATTTCACTGTTCACAAAGTAAATGTCTGTTTAAATATTCAAAATTTGCCTACCCCTTTTATTGTCACGGCATGGAGCGACTTCCGTGCTTGATAACCCGATAAGTAAACATCATACGTTAAAATGTAGTGCGAGTTTTAGAGCCTCTAGAAAATCAATATATTTAGCAGATCAAAATATTCCGCTAGTACGAGTTTCTGTTTTGGAATTGGAAACAAATTCGAAAGATGATGTAGACCAAAAGAAACGCAGGCGTAAGTAGAAAATAATGAGGACAATCTCTTCAAAATTCCGCAGCATATCTTGTCGATGGCGGTAGTATAGTACCGACCCAAGCACTAAAGACAGTGCTAAAACTGCCAAACAAAGCGCGGTTTTTAAATACCAAATATTTAAAAAAAAAAAACCTTCGCAATACAGACGAAACAGCTAAGAAGCGCGTGGAAGCAGGTAAAAAAATGCTGACAGCTTGATTGAGAATGGCCGAAGACAAATAAAAAAATTATAATGAATTAAATGCATGTACGTACAAACAATGGATACGAAGGATACAAAAATAAAGAAGGAAAAAGATAGGCTAGCCTAGACTAGGCCATCGTGGCCATTCAACTTATTTAAGCGCTTATTTTGAAAATGGATACACATCAATCATTCGTATAAGGCATATCGAATCGAGCGAAGGACATGATATCGTTCGACATGGCTCTGAAAAACGCCTCGCTTCGCCTCGCGGACCATTAGCATATGTGGTCCAACACTATACACACGTAATGGGATGTTTTACCATGTCGCCTGCTTCGCCGCCCGCGTCTGTTTAACATAGTTCATGCGAGGAAACTAGGGTTTTTGTGCGAACACGACTGTGGTTGGATTTATTTCGACGACATTATGTCGATGTTGAGTGTTAACAAACATGACAGCTGTTGAGTTGCGATGCAAATCGTTCTTACTTTAATTCATTAGTTACTTGTAAATTTGATATTAGAATTCTTATTTAATTTGAAATCTGTTACGCTTTGTCCTTGTTTCGTAATAACAGTAAAATCGATAGATTCCTCGTGGTTCGGTAGTTGCCTATGCCGAAACCGACACCCAAATCTCCCCAACTATCGTCATACACCCGGAAACGAACGGCGAAGGGTATGATCATCGGCGCTACCGCTGCGTATAAATTTCTATGCAAATGAACCGGTGAAGAGCGACGTCGTGGCAATAATCGGCCGGCGGTGTCGTAAATAACGTTTACGACACGACGACATCGGCGGCAACCCTTGCCGGCGAATTAACGCGACGCGGGAGGTACCGATGCTACAGTGATAAACTCATATGAAACGGGTAAGATCGCCCGAGCTCGAACCCGACCATTGGGCCGAAACAGCGAATCACTCACGCACATAAATCCGATCTTGTTTATAATTTGTTGCATTCAAAAGACTAGCGCAGTTATTTAAAATAACTTCTGAAGTCAATAGTGTCAATTTATCCTTATGCCGGCTCTGAACATACTTACACATGCGATGCAAATTAGGCTAATTGACATTAAGGCCCAGAATACTCTCGAGCAGATTTCAGTTTTCACCCTTGCGCCACATTTTCACATAATATTAGCGGAAATTACTGGAACTAAGCAAACAAAAAATACTAGCTCCCTCTATTTAGAAGTGCGTTATTGCAAACAAACAATTCAACATGACACACCGCCATCTATATATTTCCGCGAGAACGACGCTTTTTGAATTGGACACAGTAAAAATGCAAACAGTAGACAAATTGCAGACAAACATTACAAATATAATTTTTCAAATACTTTAAAAAACTTTTGACGGGCCAGTTGGCGTAGTTAGTTAAGATTCCACGCCGCCGATCATATGTTCGATTCCCACAAAGGATATGTATCTGTGTGCATGAACATGTTTGCATGTCCCGAGTCTGAGTGTAAATATGTATAGTAAGTACTAGCAACCCGCCCCGGCTTCGCACGGGTACAATGTCATAATGTGGTGTCAGTGGAGCGATTTGCGTGACCGCCCACGCCACCCGGTCACGGTATCGCGACTGTTTCTTGCTAATTTTAAATAATAATAAATAATATCCTGGGACATTCCTCACACACGGTCATATCTGTGATATCATTTAAAATATTAATGACAATTATTTGCTATAAAGCATTGAGCTATTATTACCACGTATAGAGATGCTATCATAAGCAAAGCTTATGTCCCATTTCTTGAGAGTCAACTAAAGGTTTCTTTAGCACTGAAACAATAATTAGTCGTCTAAGCAGACAGTAGAAACACGTAGCGCTATTAGAAAGCTTTTAGGAGTATTTTTCTCGCAAACACCGTTATTTTCACGGCGCTTACGCGTTTCGTTCATCGTTTTACAACAACAAGTGTGGCCGGATGGACTCACTTGAACGGAACATAGTTGTGATGTGTGGCCTCTTCTCTTTACTTAGTACTAATGAAGATCTATCTGATGGTTAAAACTGCAAAACCCGTTGCGTGGCTTAGAGTTGATAAACAGAGAGACAAACAGACGCGGAAAACGACTTCTTTTTATAATATTTAGAGATGTATTTACAAGTTCTGCTTAGTTTGGGATCAGGTAGCCGTGTGTGAAAAATGTCTCAAGATATTTATTTTTAAAAGTTGATACTTACGATAATATTTCTCAGGTTAGGTAATTGTCTTCCAAAACCAGAATTCTTTTACATACGCTACTTAGGTAATTGTCGTCGGGTCACGAAACTAAGCGTTTATCTAAATACAATTTGTGTTCTATAAATTCGGAGAAAACAGGCTGTGACAAATGGACAGACAGGAGAGTATCCTACTCGTATACAGCTGTGAGCTTTCATAATTTGCACAAATTAAAAGGAGGGAAACTATGTTGAATTTTATCGACCGTTTTTTAAATTACTTTTTATGTATTTTTTAAATTCTTGTTCACTACAGTGATCACCACGTTAACAAAACTATGTAACTTTAATTACTTATTAAACTTAGCGATATATCACAATGCAACAAACTTAATATAATTTAAAAAAACAAGGCGTCCTCATAAAATGAAAATTGAGGCAAAAATACAGCCCTCAATCGAGATATTATATGTTATTTGACAAATAAACAGGTTTTCTTCCATCACGTTTTACAATAATTGTAGAATTTCTCAATAAAATGCCCTCTTTAGCTACCATTTTTAGTCATCATCATATCAGTCTAATGATATCCACTGCTGAACATAGGCCTCCCCCATTAACTTCCACTTCGAGCGGTTTTGGGCCGCTTGAATCCAGTAGCGCCCAGTGACTCTAACCAGGTCGCCGGTCCATCTGGTGGGAGGTCGTCCTGCATGGTGTCCCCTTCCAGTTAGTGGTCGCCACTCTAGAAACTTCCATCCCCATCGGTTATCGGTTCTTCAAGCGATGTGGCCTGCCCATTGTCACATCAACTTACTAACTCTACGAGCTACATATATACATATTTTTTGTTCGCCTACGAAAGTCTTCGTTTCGGATCCTGTTTCGTAGAGAAATTCCGAGCATAGCTCATTCCATAGCTTGCTGAGTGACTCTGAGCTTAAATAAGCTCAGAGTCACGCATAAATATGCGGCCAGCAGTGAAAGACCACGTCTATGTTCCGTATGTCATCACTGGTAACACGCATTGATTCAAGTCCTTTCGTCTTAAGACTCTGACTCTGAGGTATTCTGGACTTGAAGATATGCCGTAGCTTCCCGAACGCTGTCTAGCCGAGTTGGATTCTTCCGTTGACCTCTTTGTCGAAGTTGAACCTACCTTGTTGGACAATTTATCCTAGGTAAACATACTCGTCTACAACTTCGAGAGCAGTGTTCCCAATAATCACGGGTATTGGCGGAATATGAATATTAGACATAATTTTTGTCTTGTATATTTTCATCTTTTCCTGTTAGGAAACTCTTGAGATCATTGAGCATGATGTTCAAAGCTTCCAGCGATTCCCGCCATTATGACTATTTCGTCGGCAAATCGAAGGTGAGAGATGTGTTCACCGTTGATGTTGATGCCATAACTCTTCCAGTTCAAGAGCTTGAACACATCCTCCATTGCAGTGGTAAAGGTTCCGGGGAAATTACGTCACCCTTCTGCAACTGGATTGATCTCGTACTCTCGTCCTGTACTTGGATTGACATAGTGGCTTTGCTGTACAATCACCTTCAACAATTCGATATAGCGATAGTCGATTTAGCACCGCTGTAGACTCTGTAATACCGCCCATGTCTCAACTGAATTGAAGGCTTTTTCACAGTCATCATACACAAGGCATAACGGTTGAATATACTCCTCTGTCTTCTGTATAATTTGGCGAACTATATGTATTTGATCTATGGTACTAAAGCCTTTACAGAAACCAGCTTTTTCGGGAGGCTGGAAGTCTTCAAACCTACGTGCAAGAAAATTCGTAATGACCCCCGAAAACAACTTATAAACGTGGTTTAGGAAGGATATGGGGCGGTAGTTCTTCAATAGGGCCTTATCGCCTTTTTTGAAGAAGAGCACCACCATTTATTTCCTCTCCATACTTCTGGTATTGTACCTAGGGCATAAATCTCGGAATATTGCAATATTGGAATCTCGGCACCGTGCATAAGGACTTCTTTTTATAGAGCTGGCAGGTGATGTGATACTTCTGAGCTATCGCTGTCAAATTTATTGAGCGGCATCACCGAGGTATGTAAATGTAACATAATTGCATTTTTGAGCAATGAGGATCATTTACGTTCAAAAGTATCCTTTGTCCTTCTCCACTAATTGAACTATCTCCCTGCCAAATTGTATTTAAATCTGTTCAGTGGTTAAGCCGTGAAAAGGTTACAAACTGACAAATATCCAGAGTTGCGTGGTGGCCGAATTATAACGTCAACGTTAATTTACAAGCGGGATCGAGCGTATTAATTAAGCTGTTTTTAAAACTTTAATAACTTCGTCATTTATTGATGGATATTAATAATTTAAAAAACATTATGCTCAAAAAGGTTATGTGCATCCTATGTAGTAATAAAAAAGTTATCATTTTGTTATGTAAATTATCCTTATTGCAGGCATCTAACTCAAAAAGCTATTTTGACCCATATAATATAAAATTTCCCGCCTCATGCTAAGCATCCACCTTAAGGAAGTATTATATAATGTTATGGAAAAAAAGTTATTCCAATTTTATTACTTTTATTGATATAAAACTGTGCCTGGCTCACTGATTGGCTGAAAAAACCAAGCTACCGGTGGTTAGGATTGCAGAAACAGGAACCTCCTCACAATGCGAGCTGTATCGAGGAATACTGCCGAGAGCCGAGAGGCTTTCAGGCTTCAGGCCATTGGCCGTTACGACAATCGGCACAATGATAGCCGAGCTCACTACTAGTAATTGTAAATATACGATGGCTTCACATTCCAACTAATCAGTCCAGTAATTACTAGAAACTTAGTCAACGTAAGATGTGTAATATTTTCCTTACTGTTCTAATTTTACTGTGCCATTGTCATTTGACGACTACGCGAGTGGACCACAATAATGTACAATGAATTTAAAAGTTTATCGGCTCGACTCGATGACTACAGATGACTCGATGACCGCAGTAGAGGCAGTCAAGCCCGCCCCGACTTCGGGGCACCTACTGTTACCAGTATCAGTCAACCTACCTTTCATACCTTTTCTTTGATCTCAAAATAAACTATTGAATGAGGTATTATTTAATCAGGTAACTAACTAAATAGGTAATTGCTCATTAAAAATAATATATATTGCTGATTTTTCATTTCGCATTATTTGATAAAAAAAAATAAAAAAAACATTTTCCGGGATTTGAATCATCACCTCCTTCAGGTACATAAATACCCCGCGCCTTAGCCTCCTAGGCTACCCTAACCATACCTTTCATATACGAAAATAAGAATTAGTCTCTGTCAGTACCACGACATGCCTCGGTGACAACGATCAAAAGCATCAATCACAACAGATTTTATTTTATATATTTTTATTTATAACAAGCAAATAAAAGGCTCAATTGCCTTAATTTGACTAGCATGCATTTTCCAGTGCCTTCTAAAGATAATTTGATATGATTTTTTACTAATTTGAGAGGGTTTTATGTATGTGAAAATTCTGAAAAAAAATGACACAGGTCCGTCTAGCAACGCGGATCGCCGCGGAATGCGAGTGAGCGCGAAGCAAAATACGCGAGTTGCAGGACAATAGAGTGCGGTATGATGTTCATGGTGCTCAGATTGATTTGACGTAAGCGACTTTTTTTTAAATCATTATTATGAAAAACTGAATCGCAAATTCAAAAAACTAAATCGGGCGTTTATTTGCTTATGATATGTACTATATTGATGAAAAAAATCGTATCAAAATACCTTCAGGCGTTGGATATATTTGGGAATTTCTTGATTTTCAGAGGTATGTTTAACATTTTTTTTTATCGAGCCTTTTAATTGAATTCGTGTTTTCGGCTCGGGCGATGTGTTTGTTATATCCTTAAGTATCATATATTAAAATTTCAATGCCGTAGAGTTAGCAGGTTTCATATAATTTGGGCTGCAATGTAGAGACTTTTGCCCGTTTCTGCCTCTTAAGATTGAGAGCAAGCGACCGCATGATGCGATTTATGGACGCGGTGTTGTGGATGCAAAGAGGTGTGCCATAATAGCACAGTCGACATGTACTTTTCCAGGATACATTAAGATGGAGATTAAGCAAAAATGCACCTGCATGCAGGACTAACATTCATTGGATTTACTCAAATATGGGCGGGATGGTATTTATTAGGATACACCGTCGGCGGCGGCTACTTGCTTTTCATTATAGCAATACGCCATAATGGACTATGGGCGTAGATACCACTGCACTTCTTTTCTTAATTGTAAAATTAAATCCTTTACGCATTCGTCAACCGAATGTAGATCGTCTAATTAAGGTCTATTACATAGCTGGCATTGAGGACTGCAGACACTGCAGTACAGTTCTAAATATAGATGGATTAGTTACTGCACTCGTGTTATTTAACTAGCAAGAAACGCAGAAATTAAATGTTACATTCATTTACGTGGCGACGACACGGAGCAAACGCATTGCAGATTACGAATTCTAATTCAATTTGGCAAAAGGGTTGCCATCTACGCGGAACGAAAAACGGAAAAGTAAAGGGAGAGAAGGGAGAATGGAAATTCAAAGACATGTCTAGGGGCGGGAACGCGTCACGTCGCATGCGGTTTTCGGCTCGCAAGGTAATTGATGCGTTCGGGATTAAGACAGCTTTTTAGGTGTCGTGAAGAGGGGGTTCAAAGAATTTTAGGCAGAAATCTATAGGTGCTGCGAAGGTGAGAATGATTAATGGAAGTTCTTGTTGGAGTCATGATTTTAAACTGTAGAGAAGTGTGATAGATTTTTCAATGTGCTGGTGATAGCGCCAGTTATGAATGTTATTATATTTGCATCAGTATATTACATTTCCTAAACTATGTACATTACATAGTTACTTACCTACATATTTTGCACATCTATTTTTTCAGCTGGCATAACAAATCATGTCGTGGTGTGCAATTACGAATGAAACTGTTTGATTTAAAACCATGACATTTTTGCTGCGCTGCCTAAAGTTTTCCTAATGCCGACTTCCGTGTTTCTGATTTAACAGTCAAAACTAAATTCGCCTGCACTCACGATTGAGACGTCAAGCCCCCTGACACGAAGAAAATTGGGCGCGAAATTTTCGTGACCATAATGCTTCTGGCGAATGCTGTCACCCGCCAAAACCATATGGCTTGCGGTCGGCGTTTCTCACTAAACGTCGTGAGCTTTTAAAAAAGTTACCCGAAATTTTGCAAAGTTTTAATCAAACGTAAACTCGCCAGGTTTTTTCTTTTGACATTTACAGTTTTGTGGCGAAGGTTTGAACATGAAACTGCTGATACTATTGTTTTATGTGTGTCATTGAATTTGAAACTGGAAATGTATAGCTGCCTATGACAACCATTTTCGCATAGCTACCATGGTTTTTTTACCATTGCTGCTGCGGTCTAGTAACATTAGGTACCTCTGAAAGTTAAAGTAATGGCAGAATTAACTGATATTTTCAGGGCAACTATATTTATCATATCTATGCTTTTAGTTTTATTACATTGTTAGCTGTGAAGTCTCTTATGTTTTTTCGTATTTGGCCATGAATAGCTGTATTTAATGTTTTATAATGGGACCAGTTTTCTAACTCTTTTGCGATACCACCAAATGAACTGCGCTCATTTTCTTTTTAAAGTATAATGCCAATGCTCAACATAGGTGTGGACAGCATAGATATATTTCTAAAGAAGTTGCTCTTTCGGGTTTCTAGAACATAACTATGGTTGTATTATCTATAATTATCTTTTTCTTATGAGCATAAGTGTTAACATAGCATGTCGAACTTAATGTCTTTCCATAATTGATGGCCATCGGTCCATAGATAACTACATGTACAAAAAAATTGCAAACATGACGGGTGCGAAATAATTAAAACCACTTAATAAGCAATTACATTATGAATCATCAATATTGTAGTTTCACATGAACAGAATATGTTACCGGGTACTTAGAGGAAAATTAACACTGGTTAACATGCGCTTCGATGATGATGTATTTTTAGCTTAGGATATTGTCGAGTATTTATATAAAAAGTGGTTTGTCTGCGACTGTCTACTGTCCGTTAATATGCTTATAGGTCTGAAAATAATACAACTCGAGTTGAATGTTCTATACTTTGCACTAGGTAGCAGATAGATAGCTCATCATTTTTTTTTTTTTTTTTTTTTTTTTTTTTTTTTTTTTTTTTTACTGTTTATAGGCCTGTGTTTGGCCGCAATCTCACCATGGTAAGTGATGATGCGGCCGAAGGTGGTAAGCGTAATTTCATTTGACGTAAAAGATAATGAACTTCAATTGTTATCATTATCAAATGGTCATCATGCACCTGGTGGACTTTTAATCTATATCATGAGATAGTATAATTGTTCTACAATACCGCCAAAAGATTATGTTGCAATCAGAAAACGTTTCGCAATAAAACCCTGATAAGTCAAATAGTTAAGTTTACTTCGGTCTTATTTCGAAATTAGTCAAGTTTCGACTTTCCGAGTTACCGGTATGTATCGTAATGACGTAATTTATCGAGTTACCGAACTAGTTGTTCGTGGGTAAATATTTTACTGTCTCGTACGTACGTCTGTGCTCGAGTGTGCACAACTTTCGGTGTAAAACTGCATTACACTGACGGCAACACTCTATAGTGATAAGGGTGTACGTGAACATTTCTACAACACTTTAAATGTATGCAAAAAAAGCAAAAGAGCAGGTTTACAATTCGATCGATATATAACTTTTATAGATGTTCGGTCATAATTCTGGCAAATATTCGAAAGAGAATTCACCCGAGATGGTCTCATATAAATTGTTCCATTGCAAATTTCAAAATTTACCAAAATGTCTGTTATTATTACTAAGAATAACTCTACCAAACTCTGTCCCTATTGTTTATTAATAAATATAAATTTTACTTCATTTGAGGGGTACTAACTAACTGGCCAGACGAAAGTTGACAGGACTCGCAAAATAGTTGTATGTAAGTGTTTCATCGGCCTCACAGTAGAATCTGTGAGTAGAATACATTTAAGCGATGACAGTTCAGTGGTAGTGACGTCGGATGCCAACGATGAGCTTGAGCTTTCGGTGAAGGAAAACATCGTGAGGAAACCATATCACGGGAAAATCTGTCGCGAAGCAAAGCACCTATCAGTGTTTTCGGACAACTGCACTTGAGAGCCAGTTTCTTCTAGTCTTTGTGTGTATCACCTTTGGCCACATCATCCCTTACCATGGTGAGATTGTGGTCAAATATATACACAGAAAAAAAAAAAGAATCTGTACGCCTCAAATAAGAACATTTATGAAATTTACTCATGCAACAGTGTAGAGTAGATGTTTAAAGTATTTACATAATCGCAAAATAGAACTTTCAGCTGCATCCTTCTAAAATACGAAATAGGATTGCATGCAACAAATGCATTCAGTATTGGTGAAGCGCAATTTTCGTGTTAGGCTGTTGGCGATTGTCGTGTGACAGTCGCTGTATGATTTATATGCAATGGCTTGTTGGCCTACCAGCAGTTTGTGACACGCGAACACTTGTGAGCAATTGACACTTTTTGAAATTTTTCCTAGCACATTACCATGTGAATTCATTGTCACCACATTTTACATCACGAAACATTGATATTGACGAAAAATATCATTTTTAAAATAGGTGCTACATAGATTGTAGTCACAGGAACGGTTATTTACACATACTGAATGTAGCATGTAGCTGGTGGGAAATTGTTTTAGACTTCGAGCTAAGTACTTTCTATTGAACATTTTGTTTGATAACTCCGCTAAATAACTTTAGCTGTTGAGTGGGTTACATAAATAGTAGTTATGTTTTTTTTACTTACAACGATTTTATAACCTTGATTTCTAAACACAAAATTTGAATCGTGGATTAGTAGAAAGTATAATTTTAATTTTCTTTCAGAATTTCGTTGTAAAAAGTGGAAGGGGTGATTCCGTTGTATACGTGTGTTTGTGAGATTTGTGTTCAGCCTAATATTACAAAAGTCTTGGGATCTGATATAAGAAGTGTATTTAGTTTATGCTTTACTATAAAAGAATAAAGTTACAATAACTCAATACTTTTTAAGCAAAATACCTTGAGTACCTAGTTTTTGTACAGAGTAGGTGGGACCTGTAGCATAGGCTCTAGTTTCCATGCCAACCAGAATAATAAAAAACCCGTTAAGTGCGAGTCGGACTCGGAGGTTTAATACTAACTCAACTAGCCTATGAAAAAAAAAAAAAAGATGTTTCCTGTATGGCCCTTTAATTTTTATTGTTTGTTGTTATAGCAGCAATCGAAATACATATAGTCTGAAAAGAGCTGTCTATTACCACTTACCATTAATGTGATACAGCCTACTGACGGACGGACAGACAGCCGAGTCTTAGTAATAGGGTCCTTTGGCAAGCTTCAAGTACGGAAACCTAATAAAAACTGTGTATGTAAAGGTACTCACTTATTTCATGTTGCTGCCAGGCCAGTGCACCACACAGCAATGCTAGAGTTTTTCCCGAGCCAGTCGGACTTTCCAGTAAACAATTCTGTGATTTCTTTATCGCTGTTATCACCTAGAACAATTATGTTTAATTAATTTAAAAGGAAATGTTTGGAAACTTTTTTGCTTTAGGTAGGTTTGTAGTTTCACAATCTCACATTGGGAAGTGATCATATTGTTGGAAATGGTTATGGAAAATATTCTACTTTAAGAAACTATACATAATTACGCTTGGGTTTGTTCCCGGGAATAAACCCAACTTCGAGTAAATTTCCAATTTGGTGGGAAAAAACCCGGGAATTTTCCCATTGGCTGGGAAAATACTCAAATGGTCACATTTACTAGATTTTGTGTATATAGCGAGAGACACCTTAACAAAATCGTTTGAATAACATTTAACAAGATTTCTATTAGGGTCATACCACGGTCATACACATATAGTATTATACAATAAAAAATCTTTTTTTTTGTGATGAAGGAGTGCATTGTTTTTAAAAAAGTGACGTTTTGGGGTTGTGGTGGACAGGCGGCGGTCCCACACAATTACCACGCCGTGGTAGTACATACTCGTCCGACTCGAAGATCGGACTCGATTTCTATTGAAATGAACATTAACCATTGAGAAATTTAATAAAATACCATGTGTCACCGTACTCATGTTATTTGAAATATACTATAGTGTCAAATATCAATATGCAAAATTTTATAATAAATAAGTTTACTTGTTAACACAGGTCAAAATTTACGTAGTACTATTAAAACTTAAATGGGTTGGAGAGCATGTTGGAAAGCAATATTCAATCTATCCTTTATTTTTTGATTGCAGATTGATATATCAGAGACAAATTTCAAATACATCAGAGACGGGCCAGTCGGTTGGTTAAGATTACACCTATCGCACCACAGGTTGTGGGTTTGATTCCCACACAGGACATGCATTTGTGTGTCTCATGTCTGTATGTCCTGAGTCTAGGTGTAATTATGTATATAAAGTAAGTTTACAAACAAAAAAGTAGTATATGTAGTATATCAGTTAGCCATGTGTGAGGAATGGGCCAGGATATTTAAATTTATTGGACACTTATTATGAGAATTGTAAGTTGCAGTTCAAACTTAGTTCAAATCAGGATGGTACTATATAATGCTAGAATAGATTTCACTTTACATTCTTTGTTATTTAGATAATACATAATCCTACGCCCAATATCATGCTAGTTAAAAGTATCCACAGAAGATTCCTAAACAAAATATAGTATAAATTTACCTTTGACATCAGTGCCACTTGACATGGATACGGATTCACCGGTAAATTAACTTTCACACCCACTATAGGCATTTCTTTCACAGTCTTTGATGCAACATTCTCTTTTTTTTCATGAACTACAGGCTTATTTGGTATTGTAGGTTGGTCCTGCTCCTTTTTATGTGATGGGAACAATTTTTTGATTGCAGCACTCTTTTGTTTTCGTAGGTCTACTGCTGGCAGTTCATTTTCACTATCAGAAGTATAATACTTCTCCGTGGCGTCTGAACTTTCTTGATCACTGTTCATGCTATCAGGTTTGAGCATTTCAATACTGTCGTCATCGTCGGAAATTAATATAGGAGAGGACATTGTTGAGACTTATCACAAATGATATCACACAACTTGAGTCTTCGTTCCTTCCCGCGTAAAAGCTCGCTCCCTAGCCGCTCTTTCAAAGTATTGTCTCTAAGACGGTAAGTCACAAGAAGTTCGTTTATAACACTAACATATTACTTAATTTCCTTTAAATTATCACATTTCACTGTATATTAAAAAAAAGGCAAAGCTATGTTTTGTTTGGTTACTCACTTTGTTTTGACAGTTCATTTTATTTTGGTAAGTGTCAATGTCAGACGTCAGTCAGTTTTGAATTGTGTGTTCCAACAACGTTCAAAACATACTTTTATAGATTTGTAGCATGAATGATTGTGTCATAACGCACAATAGTAGTCGTTTGAGCGAGATAGCAAATACCTATATAAAATAGTGATCCACATCGTCCACATCTAACAAAAATGCAAATTGGAAAAGAAATAAATATATACGGTCGAATTGAGAAACCTAAAAACGGCAATAAAAATGTTAGTGAAATGAAAATGACTAAGTGGCAAACAAGCATGCGGCCCGCCTGATGGTACGCGGTTACCGCAGCCTATGGACGCTTGCAACACCAGGGGTATCACTCGCACGTTGCCGACCCTGCAGAAATCTCTTCACACCCTTTTTGAAGATCCCCATGCTGTACTCCATTGGGAAAACCACGGCGGGGAATAATATTTTATATTATTTTAACCTGTTGGCTCGTATGGTTAGCACACGTGTCTTCTACAATATGAAAAAAATTAACCAAGAACTGTTGCATTACTTATTCAGGTTATTAAAAAATCAAGCCTATTCATATTAAAAATAAAAAACAAGATTACCACGCAAGCAAATAATATTGTATTGAGGGGATTTCCCAAACCATTAACAACTTACTTAATTATATTGAAAATACGATATAACATTACAATGATTACAAATAGTTAAATTAAATATTAATTCGATTTAATAAAAGTTTCTTTTGTGAACATCGGTAGGTATCGAGGCGGGAAATTTGAATTTTTGAGAGTTTTTTACCTTCGTAGAACAATATGGATATACGTTTCAGTGATTAGCGACCGTAGAAGTTCATTTGGTACATTGTGTTATGAATGTTTTTTTGTATAATATGAGCCATATTTGAACGTTTCTCTAAAAACCGTAAAACTGACTATTTTGGGAAATGTACAAAAATAGTTAATCTTAAACAAAAAGTATCAATTCTACAATGTGCTAAAGGAACTATGGTCGCGAATCACTGAAATAAGTATCTATCCATATTATTCGACGAAGGTAAAAAAAAAAACTCGCAAAAATTCAAATTTCCCGCCTGGGTACTGATGTTGAGCCCACAGATTTATTTTCCATCAGTAGACAAGCACTGAATCGTTTTTGTACTCCGTGCCTTCGCCACTTAAGTTTGGCAAGGTACCTTCAAGATTCAGGAATTTTCGATACTCGAACTGCATCAAATTACATCTGGAACAACATAACTAATATTTGATCTCTTTTAAAAACTCAAAATTGGATGAAAATACTACATTATGATACAAGTGTGCAAAGTTGGTTATTACACATGAGGCAGTATGCGCGAGTCGCAGGGGAGTGCGATAAGGGAGCCGAGAGTGTATGATCAATGCACACGCTTATCATTCGCGACGCTGTCATGTGGTTCCCGTACATGTGAATAAACGCTTCATCATCATCATCATCAGCCTATAATGTCCCACTGCTGAGCACAGGCCTCCTTTCACAAATGAGGGTGAAAGGGAATGGGCAATACTCCACCACGCGTGCCCACTGCGGATCGGTGGAGGTAGGCTAGTGGTCAACCTACTGTTGGAACTTTTCAAGCCGCCTAGGAGGCATCCAACTAGCTTAACGACCATCACAATTAAGTGATAACCGGGACCAACGGCTTTACGTGCCTTCCGAAGCAC
Organism: Polyploca ridens; assembly: GCA_951394255.1. NCBI lineage: Eukaryota > Metazoa > Arthropoda > Insecta > Lepidoptera > Drepanidae > Polyploca > Polyploca ridens. The sequence continues at coordinate 5,592,626 of OX596260.1, forward strand.
GGAAACGCTCGATTTGAAATACCACTAGGCGGTCACCCATCCAGGTACCGACCACGACAGTGGTAGCTTAACTTTGCCGATCGATTAAGAACGGCTAATCATGCTACACCACGAGCTCTTCAGGTAAATAAAAATTATGTGAATACAATAATGATATAGATGCTTAGTGTTACTAATTTACGAGCAAGTGTGTTGAAAAGTGTGTATCTGCCCATTCCCTTTCACCCTAATTTGTGAAAGGAGGGGACATTATAGGCTGATAATGATGATGTGTTGAAATAGTAGTTTTTTTTCTTAGAACCGCATACCTAACCCTATATACCAAAATACAGCTGATCGAAAAGATTAAGGAGCTTTTGAAATTGTCGTGATCCGAGAGTGTGCCATGAAGTTCAAGTTATCCATTAGCTTTCTCTAGATATCATTTCATTTACTGAATGAGGTACCTACCTACTCGAGTCTGGGATGGGTCTGGGTAATTTTGCAATTATTGTCGGTTAACTTGTGCTTGTGGATTCATGAACATATATGACAGTAATGAAAATGCAAATGCCCAACCTAACCAACACATTTCAAATTGTATCATAAATTTGTTTATAGATTTTCACTTTACAATTTTTTTTACTGTTGACGAGTTTTTGTGACAGATCTGGAGTGAATGACAGGCTCTGTATTTTTTTTTTAAATTCTATGGTCATATCTCAGAATAAGAAGGTATTAATAAAATAGTACCTGGTGCTGCAGGGCTATTATTTTAAAACGTCGGAATTGATATCGGAAAGGGATTCAAAAAATTCCGAGGCGAATTTCAGCAATTGCTATTTTAATTTCCGAAAACTTTTCGATGAATCGATTTGATATTTCCGTAAAGAAACATCAAAAATATTGGAATTCGGAAATTAAAAAAGCAATTGCTGAAATTCGTCTCGGAATTTTTAGAATCAGATTCCGATAACGATTCCGAGCATTTTAAAATAGCCCAGTGGCTCGATTCTCGTAACAAAATGTCAGCGGTGTCGTAGCGACATCAACTATTTAAATTGTGTAATAATATATCTACTGCTGGTCTAAGTGCTTACCCGCAGTAGATATATTTCACGGAACCGTACACGGACCGTCAGAACAAGTGTTCTGACGGTCATTTCTAGTAGTATTTTATCATAAGCATCAATAAGTCTATCTAATGGTGAACAATACAAGGAATTTAATAGCTGTCGAGATGTAATAAAATTACAAAAATGCATAAATGTATTTTATCGTTCACCCCCCATTAACGCTCTAGACATTAGTCAAAATGTTTGGCTGTATAGTGTCGTGTCGCTGTTGCCTTCCCTGCATCGGGCTCCCGCTAAAATTCGGCGCCATTACACGAGTGAGTTGTCAACGGAGGTTATGGCGCGTTATAATTTGGTTTATAACCCAACACCATGCTGTTTAGCCAACGCAATTAGAGCAAGAGTTGTAGCAGTTTGTTTCTCTGGAAATTATTGACAAAGATGTAATTTTGAAGACGTCGCGTCGTACAATATGTACCTAACATATATTAAATTAATGTATTTAGTTGAGTAAGAAAGAATTATAAGACAATTATGGGCTTTAGGGTCTTGGGTAGAATTTAAATCCACAATGCCATTAATACTTACCTTTATCACGGATATCCACAGCAACGTAAAATCAAATAATTGTTAGAACTTAAGTAAGTAGGTTATATTATCTACATCGTATTCATTGACCTATTATTACTGCGTATAGAGAAGACGCCACATATCACAACTATGGTCCGTTCAAGTGAGGCGATCCGGCCACAATTGTTGTTGTAGAACGATGAACGAAACGCGTAGGCGCCGTGAAAATCACGGTGTTTGCGAGAATGATACTCCTAAAATCGTTCTGGATAGCGCTTCGTGTTTCTACTGTCTGCTTAGACGACTAATTATTGTTTCAGCGCTAAAGCGAACTTTAGTTGAATCTAAAAAAAATTAACATAACCTTTGCTTATGATAGCTTCTCTATACGTAGTAATAATAGCTCAATGATCGTATTAGTTTTTTTTAGCCTGTTGACTCGCGATTTTTTTATTTTTACGGCTAGACAAGACTTTTTTAACATCCTTGAAGACAAGCTTGTGTTGGTTAGAATCTCAGTGGAATATGGCCCAAAGTGAAAGTGAGTATACAAAGCTAAAAAAGGTAGGTACTGTTTCATTAGTGATTTGCAACTGTATAAGGCAGGATATCTACTGAATCCATGCATCTGATAGTTTCCGACTAACAAAATGAAGTAAGGGATTAGTTTACCACAGTCGGAAGAAACCATAATAATGTTCTCGTGAAGAAGAACTTAACCTGTCACGCTTGATGCTACTTAATTTAGTGTCACACCTTATGAAATTCGAGCTGACCTTGTCTAATCTGCTATTGTCCTCGCTTAGGTGACATCTTTACCTATTGACATCATTGGGACGGTTTAGATGGGGATTATGTGATATGGGTGAACACTCATTTTCCAAAATGTCGATAGGCTAATGTTATGATATTTACTTATAAAATAATGTGTAGTTCGTTATTATCTAAGCACAAAGACAAGACAGTGCAATGGACAAGCTCTTAGTAAACCACACACTATCACAAAATACTTAATAGTACAGGTACCTACCTACTGTGCAATATTTACACGATCCATTTCGACGCCCTGTATATCCAAGGCTACTTACTTCTTACTGTATAAGACTGCTTATCCGTCCGGGTTTTCCCGGATTTGTCCAAGTTTAGAGGGTGTCCGAGGAGCGTCCGGGCGGAGTTTAATTTTTTGTCCGGGTTTTAAAGTTATCAAGTCACAACAAACAAAACTACTTTTTATTTTACATAAAAAAAGCACTGTTAAAATGTCCGGGTCACAAGTTTCCTTCATGCTTCTTGTCCTGGTAGCCAGATTTTTGAGATGGCAACCCTACTTAAAACAAGCAGTATTTCAAGGTGGAAAAAGTTCCCAGGATATGAGGGTCCATAAATCTCAATAATGGTCACTCACCAATTGGCAGATATATCATCTTAAATCTAGGAAACTTTCACATTCAGGCTAGACGTAGTAAGCTAGTTTATGTTTTTGATAGGATGTTGTATTACAGCGAATATACCTAGGTGTATGTCAGAATATGACACATACTTTGTGAACTAAAAGTCACCTTCTTTTTAAAAATAAGCCTGCCTTAATCGATCGGCATAGTTAGCTACCATCGTCGTGGTCGGTACCTGGATTGGTGACCGCCTAATGGTATTTCAAATCAAGCGTTTCTGTGCTTCGGAAGACCGTTGGTCCCGGTTATCACTTAATTGTGATAGTCGTTAAGCTAGTTGGAGGCCTAATAGGCGGCTTGAAAACTCCAACAGTAGGTTGACCACTAGCCTACCTCCACCGATCCGCAGTGAGTACGCGAGGTGGAGTAGGTACCTGCCCATTCCCTTTCAACCTTATTTGCCTGTGCTTAACAGTGGCACATTATAGGCTGATTATCTATACGTTCTTACTTTAATTGTAATAGAAAAAAAAACTTGTACTAATTTTTTAAAATTTATTTATTTAAAGGTTCACCAACATTTGCTTACACTAAACATATAATTATTACAATTGCAAATATAAGGACTAAGTGTAACAAACAATTATAGGTAAACACAACATGTAACACGACAAATTTTACTTAGTTATTAACAAATTGATATAAGCACAGTACGCGAATGAAATATGTATAGCAAAAGAGGAAAAAAAAATATATGTTATAATAATTAAGAACACATTTAAACTATTTATGAGACAGGTATTTATGCATTGTGGATTTGAACCTAACTAATGAATCCAGATGAATGTCCACCAAATCACTGCAACCATTCAGTTCTCTACAGAATCTGGTTACCGGAGAGTTAAAACCTAGGACGGTTCTACGGAGAGGCGGACAAAATGGTGTTACTCATCGGTACCAAGTACGTAAAACGGAAATAATAAATGCATAAACAGTGACAAACTGAGCAGCGAACCTTTGCTCGACGGCACCCCATTTTTCGGGCCATTCAACAGTTTACGTCCGCCTTTTAATACGATTCTAACAAATTGGTATAAGTCATAAATTACAGTGTGAAGACGTAGCCCTTGCTCCCCTTGAGCCTTGTTCACATTGTAACACATTTACACACACTTTTTTTGTTCCTTACCAGTCTTTGTTTTTTCTTATTTTGCTCAACCAAATGTTTTAGTAGGTACTTACGTAGGTACGCATTTAATTGTTCCAGCATTCTTTGGGGTTTATTCGCGATGTCATTTAAGTTTTTGGGACAAACATTGTGATTATTTTGCCCCCTTATGCGTTAAAATTCTGGTTGACGGTTAGTACCCACCTACTTAAATCCGATAAACAATGGTGCTGATTCTGTTGTTTACAAGTAAACTAATTTAGTCTCACTATGTCTCTTTCTAACAAAGAACATAAGAAAAAGACGTAAGAAATTTAGTCCTGTCAAATAGGTAGGTAAGTCCATTGCTTGTTTTCAATATGAATTTAGTCGCCATCTATCGCGGTTACGTCTAAGTACGAAAGAGATGTGATGTGACTAAAATGAGTTTAGTGCGATTCACAACAAAATCGGCACCAATATTTAAATCTATCAAAACAATAGATTAAACTGTAAATATATGGTTATTGTAAGTTAGTGTATTGTCAGTAATAGTGTTAGTCATCAATAGGGGACACGTAGGCCTCTCGCAACAAAACAGTGTCGCGTCCCTACCAATTATTGACGTGCTTTATTGCGCTTACTATCTGAGCCACACTTTTATCAACGTATGCCGCTATACCACCATAATCTACAACAACAAACTGAACCTTATGTAGTCGACTTAAGAGTGTTCATAAAAGCAGCTCGTGCCTCTGATTTCTACTTAATTTGATGACAAAACTTTTCGTATCGAACTCATTTATACGTCCGAACGTTATCAGTGGGGTTCTCGCGATATTCGCCTATGAGACTATGCGATTGATATCTTGAAGACATTTTACTATTACCACTTGTTTTAGCTTTATTGCCTCCGACATTCGATCATCCCTTGGGTGTGCGTTAACTCTGTCATTAATCTTCAGCTAAAGGGAGTTTGGGTCGAAAGAATAATAAAATAAAGACATTAAGATAGTTATCTAACTATTAAAACATGAAATTGTGTCAAGTGCGTATGTTTGTACACAGGGAATGTTTCCATGGTCACTTAACACAGGATGAGTTTAACTAAAAAGTAAAAAAAAGGTTTTTGCATTGCTATATATAGACCTCGCAAATTTTACTACCAAATCTGTTAAATATTATGTGCCCTGTGGTAGAGTCAGCTTGAAACGTCCGTATCTGCTCATATGTGCCTTATCAGTGGAAAAAAAGATGTAAAATGAAGTTTGATGTAAGTTTGATGTGACAGTGATGTAACTTAGGAAAATCAATAAATTTTACCGATCGATCGATATCATGATGTCACACTACAAAACTACGCTTACTTAAATATTTATTTTCAAATATGGAACACCCACCCCTCATGTCACAAGGAACCAGCAGTATGACCGCAACAGTCGCCGACCGCGGCCCGCGGTGACATCCTGCAATCACCCGATTCAGTATGCGCGCCCGTGCGTTATAATATAACTCACTCGATTCTGTCTATCGTTTCTCCCCTGGCCATCTCTAGCCCGGGACTCGTCTAGCGTGAATTCAACTAATCCCTTTGTTGTCAATTAACAGCTTTTTATCCATACGGTGAATTGAATCCATATTGTACGTACAGCCAATTTAGGTAGAGCTTTAAGAATGAAAGAAGACGTTCTCCCTTTTCGATAGATAGAGCATAGTATACCAAAATCAATTAAAATAAGGTTCGAATTGGTTGGGAAATCAAACAAAGGTTAGACCATATAGATCATGAAGAGGCAGGCAAAAGGATACTCACACGGCACGGATCTGAAGCGTATTTATCAGGATCTTTTTACAGGGAATAATATTAATTTAAAAAAGGAACGAAACAGAATATTAAACATTCAAAAAAAGAATGCTCGTTAAATCATTTCACATGGAGGAACAAGCATGGTGTTGCAAGTTGCAACGTATTACTTACGTTCGGTCAAACGGTCATTGCTTACGACATATGTCAGGAACAGAACTAACATAACTACCGGGAACTTAGGAATGGTTACACATTAACACACTCTGTAACTTATATTAAGTTTTTGATATTAAAATAATCATATTTGGAACTTGGTTCCATGCATGATACTATTATTTTTGATTGACTTCTCGAGATTAAATGCAAGTTTTAATTCTCGTTAATTCGGGCTTTAGATTCTGTTTTTAGTATGTAATATCACAAATATGTAAAAAATTAACATGAAGTAAGAAGATTGAATAACTTATAATAACAAAAATATATGAAAAAGTTTTACCGGATTGCCGAGGATAAAGATGCTTCGTGTGCAAGCGTCCATATGGCTACGGTAATCGCTTACCATCAGGCGGAACGTATGCTTGTTTACCGACTTAGTCGTATAAATAAACGATTCCCAAAGGATGCGAGTAAAATCGCCAGCGGCTGGGCTATTGCGTATCTTTGGTGGTAATCGTAACGAACACCATTAACTATTTCATCCAATGACGCGTACGCGTTATGACGCGACGATGACCATTCGTGGGCCCTGTAGTGCAATTCTGTTCTTTTTTGACAGCTGACGACGACGACGTCCGTCGTCGCGGTCTATTCTCTATACATTCGTAGTGCGGTGCTACATTTTTCAATTGGTCAATTAATTAATGTTTAATTTTAGGAAGCTCCTATTAAGGTCGTATTATGTATCCATTATAAAAAAAACCTGTCACTTTGTGGATCACTTTCATTTATGATAGTTTCTGTGTAATGTTATGATATTTGAAGTAAGTATGTTTTATTACAAATTATTTATTATAAATCCAAGACTGTTCTTTGTCGAAATCAGTCAAAAACAAAGGCCCAGTTCAGCAGAGGACATCTCGTGACAGAATATGATGATGATACTAATTTTATAGTGGTTACAGAGTTTGTTATACATATTTCAGATATCTGCAGCTCGGATAAGTCATATTATGGGCATCCTTAAATCAGCCAATGATGAAGATATCTTGGAAAAACGTCGTCAAGCTCAACAGTTGAGACTTTTGGCGAGTAATTCTTTAACTATTCTTGTTGAAATAAACATTGATTAAATTGTGCACAGCACTACAAAGTCAATGCATTTTTATTTACTGGAAATGCTAAAATTCTTCCAAATTCTATATAGAAGTCTTTGATATCTGGCTTATTTTTATTATTCCTTATAAAAAAATACCTCGTCAATTTAGTAGTATGTACTTACATACGAGTATGTTATTAAACATTATTCGTGAAAAAATGTTAATTGTTTCAATATTTTCAAAATATGGGCGCTATATCTAGCTTTCTTTTTGTGAAGTTTAAGTCGTAATATTAAGATAAAGTTAAACCAATGAATAGCCTTCATATTAAACCTTTAAAATTGGTATATTCAGTACATTAAAGTTTTACTAAAATATGAAATAAAATTAGCCTTTATCTAGTTTCCATATCATAAGTTTGCTTAGCTTGGGATTACGACTCAGATCATTAACATAAATGAAATCCACTCGCAGAGCGCAGTTGATGTTTACAATACACCTTCCAGCCCACTTTAATTCTTTTGACCTATTCAAGTATTCAATTGTTTCGACATGCAATAGTCCGGGAGGTACTGATGCATTTTAGGTAGTATTAATACGCCGATCGATGGCCATCTTTTTCAATAGATCTTGAATGACTAATATGTGAACCACGCATCAGCGATGCACCCGCGGTGGGTTTAGGATTGGAAGGTTACGGCAGGGGTAAACTTTTTTTTTTACAAATTCATGCGAGCAGCTGACGCGTGTTCCCCCCTCCACCATGCAGCACGAATTTTTTCAGCTCAGTATTATGTCAAATACTTATGAAACAAGTTTGAGCCGGCGTACTATGTCTTTTTTTTACTGGGAGTGGCTGATGACGGATGTAGAAGACTTGAGCACTTACTTGAGCAGACGGTCAGTTCATTTATTAGTCATATAAGATCAACTATACATTTCAACGTCAGCCGGCTTACTATGACTTTTGTGTTTGCAACGCTACCTCCCGGACTAACCGTCACAACGGAGTCGTCGTCGGTTGCTGTCAAAAACGTTTCAGAATACCAAAGCTGATTGAATGAAATTTATTAATGGTGTTCGTTACGATTACCACCAAAGTTACGCGGTAGAGCCCCAGAAACGAGTATTTTATAACAAACTTTGGTAATTACTATTGAATTCAGCTATATTTAAGCTATTCGTCCACTGTTTTGGTTCCGTACCTACCTACGGTTATAATATTTATAATATAATATATAATATTTATAAATTTTAGTAGTTATTATTGTCTGCTTACTAATTCACAGACAAGCAGTTTTTCGATTCATATACGTGTCGGGAATAGGTTGAGTTACTTGGGGTTGCACGCTCGCCTATAGGAATCTTGAACGTATCGCAGGCGGTTATATATCTAGTAAGAAAACTTTCACTACTGCCCATTGTATATAACTAAGATTTCAAAATAATTAAAAATGTATTGTTAGTAATGGGGATGGGGCAAAGGGGCAAACTATCAATACGCCGAAACACAATTTACGGAATTTTTGCTGATAAGATTCATTAGGTCTTTTCAAATATTCGTCAACTGAAAATACTTTTGTTCGAATGTTAAATTTTGCAAAAGATGTACAAGAGACACTAAAATATGTGATGTTATAAAGACGAGTGAACTCACAGAAAAATACTAGTTCCCCGATAAAAAGTAGTCTTACCATCAGAATGTCATAATGACAGTTCCTAGTAGTGCTAATGTAATGGAGCTATGTTAGTCGAGGCTCGAAATATGTTGTACACCGACATATTTATGGTAACGCCGACCGGCATGCTACACCTGCCGGCGACCCTGTAGGTCGGACGATACCCGATGTCACTTGGCATAGGTAGAAATTTTTATTCGAGAAATAATTATCTTTATTTGGTCACCCCATCACAAGTTCAAAAGGCCCGGTTCCAGTTCAATGAGTTTAAAAAGTCTATCAGATATGGCGCGAAACGCGTACTATTTAGCAATTTTTTTAATGATTTCAAGCTCGTTCGATTCAATTATTGTCGGTCGGACAAGGTTGACAAAGAACTCGATAAATAGATTCACACAGAGTAGGTAATTAATTTAAGAATAGATTAAAGAATCTTTATATTTACCAGCAAGGAGTGGCATTCGAGCAATTAAAATTAACAATTGATTTTTTTAAATCCTGTGACTTAAATTTAAATTGAATTTTAGCTCGACAGGTTTAAAGGTGAAAATATGATAGCAGATTTAGCGTGCCATAGTGTTTGTTGCAATGACTCGTTTGCAATGTTTTTTTAAACTTTAATGAGCAATTGTTTTAAAATCATTTATACCTTGATCGTTTGACCACTGAATATTTATTGGTTTTTAATTATAAAATACTGAGAAATTACAGGACATGTCATGTTCGAAAATATCTTCAACCAAAAATGAAAGAATATTATAATGGTACTGATGCCTCAATCAAGAAACTCCGCGCATTTTCACATGCGAGAATTGGGATGTATTTTGGAATTTAGTACTTACTCTTTAAATGGAAAAAAAAATGGTAGTAAGCCATTGTTATTCTTCTTTCTTACATATTCTTCTCTATCTTTATCACATATCTAGTCAATGTCAAAACGAAGGCCTCAGATCTAGAAAATGTTAAGTGTTTACTGAGCTTTTTTTAACCGACTTCAAAAAAAGGAGGAGGTTCTCAATTCGAATGTTTTTTTTTTATGTTTGTTACCTCATAACTCCGTCATTTATTAACCGATTTGGAAAATTCCTACCAAATCGATTGTAAGGCTAAACAAAAAATGGATTATTGTTCAATAAAAGAACGAGGACGTTTTCTTTTTGTGCGTGAGTACGATTTTCTCAATGTCTTTTGCATTTCCGGTAACAAATTCATCAATTTAATTCGAATACTGCCAAATCAAATGGTTGGCCCTAAAAGTGATTCGGAAGACAACAAAGTGATCCATTAGCATGCTCTATAGTTCCATTCGTGCTGGCACCAGTGATCGCTCCATGGGGCACGCATTAACCTTAATAGCCGATGCGTTTTCGCCTCATTTAAAACTAAAAAAAAACAAAAACTTGGCGACACTGACAGACAAGGGTCGTTAACTACCGACACGAATTTCCATCCACGCACACTTCCATTTTTCACCAAGTTACCCCAATTTGACTGATCGCTGTAATATTTTTTAAAGGGAAAATATCTCAAATGTTACCGCCCCCCGTTGATAATAGTAAAGACAATCACAATCTCATTATAGTAAACGTGTTATCACACGCGAACTGTTCTGTGCTTTTGTCTGTCGTGTCGTAGGCTTGGTTAGGTCATTTTTTACAAGTTTTATTACGTGTCGTTTATCGTTTGCTATTTGTTATGTCAATGTTATATTTCTTATTTTTTACCCGACTTCAAAAAAAGGAGGAGGTTCTCAATTCGAATGTTTTTTTTTTTTTTTTTATGTTTGTTATAGCCCAAGAGCCCACGACGATCTGACCTTCGTCATTTTATAAAACCTGAAAGTTTCTCTGTGTATGTCCCTAATAGAGGTAAAAACGATCCCCAAATATGAAGTTTGGATTGCGGTGGCTTTGGAAGTTATCAGGTAACAAAGGTGTCAAAAATTGCACCTCAAATTCGTTAAAGTATAAAGGTCAGTTTTTATATATTTTGTTTGGACTAATATTAGAAATCACGTCGTCCATTGTCAGACACTTTGAACGGTGGAAACTCCCTGTCAGACACCTTAAAGTATTAAAAAATATTATTCAACTTTCGTCATTTTATAAAAGCTGAAATTTATATATGTTACTTGACGAACTATCAAACTATGATTTCTCAGTTGTCAGACACTTTCGATGGTGGCTTTGCCGTGTCAGACACATTAAAGGTCTACCGTAGGTGCGAGCGCGAGGTATATTCAATGTGATTTATTTTACAAACAAAAAGAGATAGACCAATAGTTATTTTGGAGAGTTTGTAGATTAAATCATGAAATTAATAAATCATGCAAAAAAGTCTACATCAATGACCCAGTTTTAGAGTTACAGATCAAAAATCTAAAAAAACACTATTTTTTTGAACATTTTTTTATATAATATCGTTATTTTTATTAGATTTTTGTTCCATATTTTTATTTTATTTCTACTTATCAATCAGATAAACTTTCTAGCTTTCAAATGATACTACTTTTAACAAAATACACCGATTACTTAAAAAGAAACAAAGACAAAACTAAAAGATGAGCATTTCATTAAAAAATAAATTAAAGCGCCGTACGCACTATTAAGGTACTATTAAGTATTTATTTACTTGGAGTGTAATGAATTAACGTTAATTCTCCCATAAGTACTAATTTATTGTAAAAGCAAACGCGATAGGTAGTTTACTCACGTTAATTCTTTACACTCGGGGTACCTACTGAAGCATATTTTCATTTACCACCATACCATATTTTCAAGGGTGTCAGTTAAATATATTTTATTTGGAATAATATTAGAAATCACGTCGACCATTGTCAGACACTTTCGATGGTGGGTTTGCCGTGTCAGACACATTAAAGATCTACCGTAGGTGCGAGCGCGAGGTATATTCAATGTGATTTTTTTTTACAAACGAAAAGAGATAGACCCATACTTATTATGGAGTTTGTAGATAAATCATCAAATTTTATAAATCATGCAAATAAACTACATCAATGACCAAGTTTTAGAGTAATAGATCAAAAATTTAAAAATACACTGTTATTTTGATATTTTTTTTATAAACATCGTTATTTTAATAAGATTTTTGTTCCATATTTTTATTTTATTTCTACTTATCAATCAGATAAACTTTCTAGCTTTCAAATGACACTACTTTAAACAAAATACACCGATTACTTAAAAAGAAACAAAGACAAAAATAAAAGATGAGCTTTTCATTAAAAAAATAAATTAAAACGCCGAACGCACTATTAAGGTACTATTAGTATTTATTTACTTGGAGTGTAATGAATTAACGTTAATTCTCCCATAAGTACAAATTTATTGTAAACGCAAACGCGATAGGTAGTTTACTCACGTTAATTCTTTACACTCAGGGTACCTACTGAACCATATTTTCATTTACCACCATACCATATTTTCAAGGGTGTCATTTTTTATATATTTTATTTGGAATAATATTAGAAATCACGTCGACCATTGTCAGACACTTTGAACGGTGGAAACCCCCGTCAGACACCCTTAAAGTTTTAAATAATAATGCTCATCTGTTCGTTTTTTTCCTTGTTTCTTTTTACGTAATCGGTGTATTTTGTTCAAAGTAGCGTCATTTGAAAGCTAGAAAGTTTATCTAGTTGATAAGATAAAATAAAATAAAAATATGGAACAAAAACTTAATAAAAATAACGACAATTATAAAAAAAAAACAAAATAATTGTGTATTTTTAGATTTTTGATCTGTAACTCTAAAACTGGGTCATTGATGTAGACTTTTTTGCATGATTTATTAAATTTCATGATTTAATCTACAAACTCTCCAAAATAACTAAGGGTATACCTCTTTTCGTTGGTAAAAAAAATCACATTGAATATACCTCGCGCTCGCACCTACGGTAGACCTTTCATGTGTCTGACACGGCAAACCCACCATGGAAAGTATCTGACAACTGAGAAATCATCTTTTGATAGTTCGTTAAGTAACATATATAAATTTCAGCTTATATAAAATGACGAAAGTTGAATAATATTTTTTAATACTTTAAGGTGTCTGACAGGGAGTTTCCACCGTTCAAAGTGTCTGACAATGGACGACGTGATTTCTAATATTAGTCCAAACAAAATATATAAAAACTGACCTTTATACTTTAACGAATTTGAGGTGCAATTTTTGACACCTTTGTTACCTGATAACTTCCAAAGCCACCGCGATCCAAACTTCATATTCGGGGATTGTTTTTACCTCTATTAGGGACATACACAGAGAAACTTCCAGGTTTTATAAAATGACGAAGGTCAGATCTTCGTGGGCTCTTACTCATTACCTCATTACTCCGTTATTTATTAACCGATTTGGAAAATTCTTTTTCATTTGAAAGGGTACGCTTCCCGTTTGGTCCCATTGTCATCAGATCAGGATTTGATTACTTCTTAGTGTACTTTGAAGTCGGTTTAAGGTTTTTGTAAAACAGTCCAATTATTATACACATACATTTTAGCTGGAATAATCTTTATCTATTTAGTTTATGTACAAAATAATAATCTATGAATAGAAAATTTCCTCATGTCTGCCGCTGCTTCCGATTAACGGCAAGGATCTCAGAAGGCTGGCAGCGTTTCCTCTTTGGATAGCCAAGCTGACGCGTTGGCGGAAAAAGCTCCCCGCCCATTTTTTGATGACAAAGTGCGAGCTAAACGGCGAGCTTCGGACCCCCACGGTCCCATGGTCAGCACAAACACTTAGCTTAAAACACTTTCCAAAAATGACTATGGGTTAAGGTCCGTATAGACTTTTATAACTATTAAAAGCAATAAAAAAAAATTATCGTGTGCCATACGGTTTTTAGAGGAGCTCTAACTAATCCATTTACCCTTCAAATCATAGTTATTGATCCTCCAAAAGGAAATTAAAGAGAGAAATAGGCACCAGACAGAAACAACACTAAACAAAGTTTAAACTATAAAGAGGCAATTGAATATGTTTGCAACAATGACTGTTCAAATCCATTGGATTTTATTGGACAAACAACACAATGTAGGAGTGCGGCGAACATAAATTATTCGGTAATCGTCCAGAGTTTGGACACATAATCGAACATATCGAATAGTTTCCATTATTGCGCCCACCGAGTCATTATTACGGGACAATTGAATGTAGCTACAAAAGCTGGGACATTAGAACGGGACAGTTTAATTTAGTTAAGTTTAAAAGGCGAACATTTTCCTAAGGCGTGTAGAATGAATTTGGACATTTGCAAAACAATGTTTGTCCACAATCTCTTATTTTTGAGCTCTAGACATTAAAGTATACATTAGCGTAAAATTTATCCTTTGATAAGTTGGTACCTATCACCTTTTCCAAGGTATTTTGGTCAGTTTGAGCACAGAGTTTAGGGTGAAATAGATAATTTACATGCATAGGTTAAACAGCTTTGTTAACATATTTCATTTAGGTCTTCTTGGTTATCTTATAAATTATCATATAAGTTTAATACAAATACTTGATGTTTGCGTTGTTAGTTGCCCAAAATAAACTGCCAAATGTGACATTCCCTGCCACCCTAAGTTAGCAAGTCGAGGAGGAATCCCTGACAATGCGTCTCGCAATCGGAAACCCATTACGGTGACGGGTGTCGACCACCACGGTTTATGGTGGCAAGTCACGGCAGGTTCACGCTTGTCTAAATGCAGGGCGTGCGTGGATCCTCGCATGTCGCAGCCACTTACGATAATGTTCCACTGGTACCTAATCACGAGGCCCAGATGAGTGTTCCAAATTGCCAGTTCATTTACAGCCGTGGATGTATGTGATGTGAGGTGTATTTTATTATGGGTTGGAGGAAAACATTCCTTACAATATTCAAGCTTGTATAACGTAGTACATATTATATAATTTTATTTAATTTAAATTTGATGGTGTGTTAGTTGATTTCTCTTTTCCCGCAGCAAGGGATCGAGAGATAGGTTATGTGCTGGAGAGCAGAGATATAATGGAGTTCCGTAAGCCTAACCGAAACTATCAAATATCCGAAATAAAAATTTATCCGAAAACGAGACCGAATCTGATATAAAAGTTTCGAATAATTTCGGATGGGTAGAGTCTAACTAAAACAGTTATTAAAACATAAAACAACACGCTTTCCTAAACAACTAATATCCGTAAATGAAACTGGCCGAAACTATCGGATCCGAAATAATTTCATATCCGTAACCGTACCTTAAACCAGTATAATATTATTTATATATCCGTATCCATATCTAGATCCAGAATTTCATATCCATAACATCCCTACTGGAGAGTAACATTATACTGGGTGGAGACTTCAAGATGGCATATTTTCGAAACCTATGTTGGGTTAGTCATGCTGAACAACTTTTACTATACTAAAAATTAATTCTTCATAGTAAATGTCAACCTTGCTCGATCGTAATGTACGAAAAAGAATTTTTTTTTGAGAATTCAGTGTTGGTCCCATAGTAAAAGTTGTTCAGCATGACTAACCCAACATAGGTTTCGAAAATATGCCATCTCGAAATCTCCACCTGTTATAGGCGTCATAGGCTCTACGCAGGTGATACCACTGGATGGAAGGTAGTTTGCCAAATAGTCCTGAATCGAGAATAAATAGATGATCGAAACTATTAAAGTCCACAGAAATTGTAATACCGATACATTGAAAACTGCTTTTTCCAGGTAAAATATCTTGTTGACTTTTTTTCATAGGCTAGTAACCTGATTAAGATGTCCATGTGTCAGTGAGGGTAGGTCTGCATCAGGTGCCGATGGAGATGTTAACACACTATAAGTGCTGTAAGTGTTGTAGTAATCACTATGTAGCACCTTGTAAAGTGCGGTTTACATGGCTATTACGTGTTCACAAAAACATAACACGATGTTTTAATTAAGTGCACTTCACTTGTTGGCGACAAAAATAGTTAATGGTTTTTCTAGACACGATAAAGGTTAAATATACATAATTTCGTATTAGTATAGAAAACTACGTACGTTCGTATCTGCTAGGTTATATCCCTCGTATTGCGAGCAGGCAAATAAAAGAGCCATTTATTCAATTTTATTTATTTATTTATATTTTATTAGATAATCCAACAGCGTACTTAAGACACAAGTTAAAAACAATTGGTATTTACAATAAGACCAAGAAAGGGTTACACGAACTGAAGTTAAGCTGTCAAAAACAAAGTTAATAAAAAGAAAAAGTTTATAAGAAAGTTTTTTGGCCCTAGGAGAGTACTTATGATGGTCAAAGCTACTGAATTTTCCACCGGTTTGGAAGTCAACCTTCTACTGAGATTATACTAACTAAAGTATTCACTTTTTTTTTTTAGGATTCACTATGTCAACTTTTGTTCATGGTGTTTCGGCAGACTTGGTCAGTCTGAAGTCTCCCGAGGTATTTTCAATGATTGTCCATGTAAACCACACAAATAACACTCGCGACGGTGACCAGGTGTTGTAATGCCATTAATATCAATTGAACACTGACCGTTTGCCATACACGCCACCATGATAGCTTGACCCACCTCACCCCTCCCAGCTGTACTTCTATTGACCATAGAGGGAAGTGACCATTGGTCGGTAAAGTTCAAGATATCTGGTGAAGTAATATTTTATGAGCAGACTTCCGTCGTACGAAAAGTAATGCGATTTTGAAACTGTCCTTCCTTTTCGAAGCTGTCGATTTTAAACATATTTAATTGTACTTTTTTTGTAGACATTTGTTAAGTGAGCTCCAACAGATGACTCTGTTTTTATAATGTAAAGAAAATGAAAAGCTTGATAATGTGTATTTGTAAATAACTGCTGTGTGTATTTTCAATTTATCAGTCCTGCAATTATAACAACGTTTCACCGTTCCCGCGATAAAAAAGCCTACATATGTCTCTCTCTATAGACATAGTATAGAGTCTATACTATAGGCTATCTGCGGTCTACATCGGGGTTCAGGATTAGTTATTATTGTCAAAAGCTAACAAATAGACAGAGTTATCTTCGCATTTAAAATTATAGTGTGATATACCAATTGCATTATGTAAGTAAGTACCTACTAATGGAAGAGCAAGTTTCCCACCAAAACACAAATCAAAACCACACACACAAGATGCGCACAACAAATTAAAAAGATCACATTCGCATCGCCAGTTCCATCGGCCGCCCATTCCATCACATAAGTCACAGACAAGACCGTCCATCCATCCACACATGCTCCGAACTGGAGGCATCCGACCGAGAGAGTCAATAAGGGCTGGAAATGAACGGGGGTCCGAAACTCGTGTTTGGCAAGGCCGATCTGTTTGCCCAGACGCAATTATATTAAGATTACATATTTATCTCCCGAGACGGACCGATTTCTTATAGGGGTTGGTGCGTTGGACACGGATATTTGTAGAGCTGCTAATACTTCGCATTTGTCGTTTATTTCTATGAATATTATTTTTTTGTTGCGGTAACAACATCTCTGTAAACAAACATAAGTTACCCCTGTGCTGTCGTTTGATCCCCTATATTGATTCCGGGATCAGCGGCTGTCGGTAGTCGCGCCCGATCTTATCATTGTTTTAAATGTTGTAGGACAACAGGCTCGGAGTTGCCACGACTTTTAGATACGGAACTAAACGAGATTTGTATAGCTGACAATTTGATTTAGTGGTTTATGTTGGATTTTTTGGGGAATCTGTGTTTGTGGGGTGCCAATAATTACTAGGTCTACTAGTTTCCTAGTTTCAGTGTGGACATTATTTGAGAGTTTATTATATCGATAGGTCAGTTGGCGTGGTTGTTTTCGCGGGTTCGATTCCCACCCCTGGGTGCACACATGTATTTGTGTGCATGAACAAGTCTGCATGTCCAGAGTCTGGGTGTTATCATCATCATCAGCCTATAATATCCCACAGCTGAGCACAGGCTTCCTTTCACAAATGAGGCTGAAAGGGATTGGGCATCAGGGTTCAGTTTGGGATCAGATACCCGTGTGTGAAGAATATCCCAGGATATTTATTTTCTTTATTAATTGATCTGGCGAAACCTTTGAGAAAAGGCTTCCAAATTTGTAATTCTTATAAATTCAATTGCTTGCTTTTGAAATTAAAAAAAAGGAAATACAATAACTTAGCCAAAAGCCGAATTGACACCAAACATATTGCAAAAGGAAGCACTTCCTTAATCTTTCTCAATAAAAAATATAAACCGTTGATATATGGCGCGTGTTCCAGCTGATTGCGCCCGCGCACCTCCCCCCTGCTATAATGCTGCCTCGCTCACCCCACTGTATCAATGCCACATGTCATGGGAATCGATTACAATGGCAAGCAGGTCGCTCTGTTATAAATCCTCTAATGATTATTGTTCACGTAAGTAACTGTCAGATATATTATGGTGCGTCCACGCTACGCGAACCGAGCACGAGCCGAGCACTCTGGAGCGCACATTTCGGACTTGCGAGCGTCGAACGAAAGTTCGGCTCGCGCTGGACTGCGCTCCGCCGATTGACAGTTTTTGACGAACACAGGGATTCGCTACGCGCTCGTGTTGTATAGCTCGTTGTAAGCTCATTGTAAGCTAGTTGTACGTCCACACTTGATATCGCGAGCAACGAAGGAAACGCTCAGCTCGTACTCGGTTCGCGTAGTATAGACGCACCATACGATGACTATTTTAACGTGGGTTTTCAATAATCAAAATTCATTCGATCAAAATATAAAATACTGTAATTTTTATAGCGCAGGCTGCGTGTCCTAGTAGCGGCTATCATCGTAGCGTCGTCACCAGCTAGACATGAAACAGATTAAATCTGGAGCTGATGTTACTGATCTGATGGTACCTACTGAGCCCCTGATTCGATTCCTTTTTTCTTTTTATATGACTAAGTCGGTAAGCAAGCATACATCCTTCCTGATGGCAAGCGGTTACCGTAGCCATACGGACGCTTGCAACACACGAAGAGTCACGCGTTACCGTTCATTCCCCAATCCCTATGAGCTCTGGCGACCTTACTCACGCGCAGGAACACAACATTACACAACATAAAGTTATTTGGCCGCGGTATTCTGTAAGGTATATAGGCTATGCTCTACCTCCCTCAAA
The DNA here is from genome assembly GCA_951394255.1 of Polyploca ridens. Classification (NCBI taxonomy): domain Eukaryota; kingdom Metazoa; phylum Arthropoda; class Insecta; order Lepidoptera; family Drepanidae; genus Polyploca; species Polyploca ridens. The sequence goes on from OX596260.1 coordinate 5,611,653, forward strand.
TTTCAATTACGGATCTCTAAAAATTCCCATTCTAAACAATTCATAACAAATCAAATGCACTTACTTCAAATAGGTGTATCATTATCGCTGTTGTCAATAGAAATAGAAAAACGCATGTAACAGGATGTTACGAATTAGTGGGGACAATGATGAAGAAATTGCAAGTAAATTGTCAGTTGTCTTCGTCACCCAGTGTGACTGAGGTGTTCAATAATAAGGGTTGGTCATGGTGGAGGATTCCACCTGCGGTTATGTGATTTTATGTTATTATTTTTTCTCAGCTTATCGACGGAAGGCGGTTTTCTTTTGTTGTCTACTAGACTAGGCTGTTATGTCGGAAAAATACTAGGTCTAGTTAACTGTTGGCTCGAAGATGGGACGCGCTTGTACACACGGCAACACATCAAGCTATACATTTCCAGTATAAGCTGATCTCGTATTGTATAGGATTTCCGTACAATGAGAGGTCAGCTTATATTGGATATGTATAGCTTGATCTGTAGCCGTGTGTACACACAAAAAAATAAAGACATGAAGAAAAAGAGCTACTGCAAGTCAACCGATTAATAGATTTATTCATATACCATGTATCTAAGAACATGCTGTATTTGTTGCAATGTGATGTACTTGTTAACCATCTTCATAAAAAGGAGGATGTTTGTTACCTCATAACTCTGTCATTTATTAACCGATTTGGAAAATTCTTTTTTTATTTGAAAGGGTACGCTTCCCGTTAGGTCCCATTGTCATCAGATCAGGATATGATTACTTCTTAGTGTACTTTGAAGTCGGTTTAAGTTTTTTGTAAAACAGTCCTATTATAACTAAGCAAATATTTATAAGCTTCAAACAAAGCATATAATAGTATATTTATATTACAAGAGCTAAAATGTTAAACGAGTGATGTCCTACTATGAACCTTTTTTTACTTCTAAAATAGTTAAAGTCGAAAATGCCTGTATGTCTGTAACTGTGTTAATAACACCTGCATGTATTTGGATGCATTGAGCTATTAATTACTACGTATAGAGAAGACGCCACACATCACAACTATTTTCCGTTCAAGTTCAAGTGTGGCCATCCGGCCACACTTGTTGTTGCAGAACGATGAACGAAATGCGTAAGCGCCGTGAAAATCACGGTGATTGCGAGAAAAATACTCCTAAAAGCGTTCTAAGCGCTACGTGTTTCTACTGTCTGCTTAGAAGACTTATTATTGTTGCAGCGCTAAAGAGAACACAAGTTGACTTTAATAAAATGGGACATAAGTTTTGTTTATGATAGCTTCTCTATACGCAGTAATAATAGCTCAATGTTTGGATGCAGTAATATTTGCCGAATATAAGTTTACCAGATCAATGGTCCAGCTGTCTGGGAAGCTTCTCACACACTGTTTACCTAATCTCCATTCGAATATCGTATTTAATACGACTCAAAAAGGAAGAAGTAATTTCTATTCTATTCTAGTTTTGTTACTCTACATTCTTATTTGTTAGTAAAACAGTAAAAACAGATCTTCACATGCTACCTGACAAATGTATGTGCCGCCGCGTTCAACTGCGTGCTACTGCTCAATATCATTATGAAGATTAGTGTTGTCTTCTCAACGCTTAATTCGATGCCATTTTAATTAATAAATCTTTACATTCAATACTTGTCATAGAGCAGGGAGTCACACGCAGAGGGCTAACGTGGCATGCGTCGTTTTTATGGGGTAGCTACCTTGTTTGTACAGTGCCGGAATGAAAAGGTTCGTTAGTTTCCAACTTGTGTTTGTGTTTTGATGAATTAAAACCTTCTTGTTGGTATTATAAAATTGATTCTTGCAATCTGATGCAAGCGAAATACGACTCTAAGGTGACGAACCTTTTCATTCAGTGACTGTACATTAATCAAATACGTAGGTAATCGTAAAAAAATCTGGAGATATCTAGATGAAAGAAATTAGCATTGTAGAGAATTTTTCTACTAGCCTATGCATTGACTAATCCAGGCAAAAATAACTTATCTTTACATTAAATTTAATATAATACATTAAGCTAAGCCGATCAGGTAATCCTTGATCACTTTTTGGACTCAATGAACACCTGAGAGCTTTGCTTATGAAACACTCTGTTTAAGAGTGCGTACAAAGGCAGAAAAATATGGCAATGTCAGATGAAACAAACTTATGTCTAATCTTCGCGTGGCATGAGACGGAGATAGCGTGTTTCGCGGAACAAAAATGAACTAAGCGCTTCTTATCCAAATAACTCGTAAAGTATAGAATATTTAAAAAAATCGTTTGTAGCAGCCCTAGGTGATATGTTAGTGATATTATTTATCGAATTTTTATCTTAATTAGATACACCATGAACGAATAAAAACGAAAATTCATTATTATTAGAGGTATCTTTGTGATTTTTTTCTATCGAGGAATTTTCATTCCTTTATGTTTTTGTTCAGATAGAACCCTCGGGTATATAATGAAAATACCCATGTAAAAATATTTTTTCATTTAAATACTATTTACTTGGGTAAATTTCAATTCTAAGATTGTTATTTTGCTTTATACGCACTCTTAAGTATGAAAAGCTATATTTTTAGAGTATTAGTTCTTTCTAACTTGCTTCGTTGGTTGACCAACTGCAGAATTGTCTACACTGTGCTTGTGTTTCTAGACACGTTTTTGCCCCTACCAGGGTAATGACGTGTTAAACGCAATATCTGTGTAAATTCAATTGTTGATTGCGCTAACATGGCAAATTGCTGCTCAATCAATCCTTTGATCTATTGTTTTCACATGGTTTTGTTGCAAATAATCTAGATTCCACTAGTCTTATGATGAATGAGAGCAGAAATCTATGGAAGAGTCCATTATAATAGTGTTTTTGTAACATATGCCATAAAAATTTACATGTCGCCTGGAGAAAGGATTTTAAGTTTCAAACGGGTCTTTTTGATACCAATTAAGGTATGGATTCGAAATTAAATACATAGATAATTATAGAGACACAAATAGAACTATAATATGTTTATTAATTACTTACCGACTTACCTACATTTTTACCATTAAAAAAGCAATTTTATTGCTCTTTGTTCTCTGCGTTTTTCTTCAATATCTCTCTCTGATCATCAGCTGTTGGTTATTATTCAATTCAAACTTCAATTATTTTGTATTTAATAAACACTGCTGACCATAAACTCATTTTAATATAATATTAACGTGTTGAGTCTATAAATATGTACTACTAGATGCGCTCCGCGGTTTCAACCACGTACCCGAGGGATATATTGCTTTTCCAGATTATATTCTATCAGCTATATTGTATAAGTATTTGGAAAAAAAATGCTGTAATATTAAAAGATCTTCCACAAAAAAAACCTTGCTGAGTTTCTTGCCGGAGTCTTCTCAGTTTAAGTGTATTCCGAACCGGTGGTAAATTCAACTGTATGTACCAATGTAACGTTCATAAGTGCCTTACTAGGGCCTAAACTGAATAAATGACTTTTTGATTTTGATTTTGAGCGTGCCAACCATCCAAAGCCGTTCAGTTGTTGAAGCGTGATTGAACAAACATACATACAAACTTTTGCATTTCTAATATTAGTGAGATATGTTCAATTTGATTAAGTCTTGAGGTATGTTTATGAAGGTCCCCACACATTTCGCATGTAGGGATGAGTTTTTGCACGCTACGATAGAAAGACGAACGGTTTCCGAAGTCTATGGACTTACGTAGCTATTATAAAGGTTTTGTAAAACTAGAAATACCATTCGAGTAGATAGATATAGATATTAGATACTTAGGTACTATATATTAATTAAATAAACTTGAACGCATACGTAAAACAGAAAGTAACTATGCTAAAGAATGTCATATTTAGGGATTTTTCAAAAAGCTCCATCAAACCGTTTATGGCCTATCTTCATCCCCACGAAAATCTGCTATAGACATACATATTAGGTATACTTGCGATAAGGCAGCCTAGATTGCTTGCACTTTTTTATTTCTATTTTTGTAATTGTGTAAATAAAGGATTTTTGTATTTTATTGTATACCTCATGGAGATTTATTTAAAACTGTTCTATACATTTGGTTTCATCGACTAATATTGAACAGTTTTATAGAAAAAGTTGTTTAATATTGTGTAAACACTGAAAAAAATGGACTACAAGTGACTACAAAATTTTATTTAACAGTAACACAAAATTTAACCCAATAACCTAAACAGAGTGACTTGCGAACTAAACTTACCAGTAACAAAACTAGTTTTTGTTCGTTACTAAATTATTTGATTAAATGTAACTAAAGTTAGTTTCCCGACAACTAAAGTTAGTTTCTCAACAACAAAACGTCAACGTACATAACTAGTTTTGTAGATATTTTTTTTCAGTGAAGTATCTTATTTCGTGTGCTAACGTCAAAAATTTAAGATAGATTTATATATTTTCAGTTGATTTGTTATCGATGCCCAATAATTATGCCACACAGTCAGGACGGACAGCATACACAAAATTAGGCTCCTCAAACAACAGATGCACCACACGGTACTTATCAATATAATGTCGACTCCAAAGTTTTATGAGTCCAATGCAACAACAATAAATACAGTACAATTAGAGGTTATAAAACGTTCTCTGCTGTCGGTTAGCGTTAAATGGGGATCGACAAAAACCAGCCTGTTCTACCAAGCGTACTCGAATCGATCTCGCTTGTAAATCAACATAAGATTTTTTAAAGTATGGATTGTCTTGTATTTGAGCACAATCTTGACATGGTAAGTGATGATGTATCTTAAGGTAACCACACAAAACTTATTGGAGCTGGCTGTCAATTGCAGCTACCGGAATACCAGTTAGGTTCTTCTCTACTGATTTTCAGCTTTTCTTACTTTCAGGGTGGTAACCACCGGGCTATGGTTATCATCATCAGCGGCCTATAATGTCCCATTGCTGAGCACATAGGCCTTGTTTCACAAATTTGAGTGAAAAGGAATGGGCAGGTACCTACTTAACCACGCGTGCCCACTGCGGATCGGTGGAGGTAGGCTAGTGGTCAAGCTACTGTTAGAGTTTTCAAGCCGCCTAAGAGGCCTCTATAACTAGCTAAATAACTATTACAATTAAGTGAAAACCGGGATCAACGGCTTTATGTGCCTTCCGAAGCACGGAAACGCTCGATTTGAAATACCACTAGGCGGTCACCCATCCAGGTACCAACCACGACGGTGGTAGCTTAGTTTTGCCAATCGATTAAGAACAGCTAATCATGCTACACCACGACCGCTTCTGCTACACCACGAGGGCTCCAGGCTACGGTATCCTCACGATATTATCCTAAACCAAACCTCAAGTTCATTGTATGATTCGAATCACGACCACAACTTTCGTGAAATTCAACGTTACTGACTGAGCTTTGGTGAGTTTTCAAGGTAAGAGTTCTCAACAAAAATGTGTAGTTCACATTGTGAGGTGCATTATACTAATTTTGATACACACATGCCACAATTTTCGTTTCGTCAAATCATTATCGGATTGATCACATAACCTTATTAATTATTTGAGAAAAGTCAATTTCCAATAACAAAAAATTACAAGTTGACCCGTGATGTGCGTTCAAGGAGTTCTATTCACATAAGAATATGGTAGAAGTTACAAAGTCATGAGTTATAAAATCTGAAATCGAAGCAATAAATTACCAGTATTTTGTGAGCAAAATGGGCAATTATTAAAATTTTCCACATAATGCTTTTTCGTGTGTTCCGTTCACATATAAATTATAGTGGTGCTTCCACACTCGGTGGCGGACCGGCGACAGATCGCACCAATTTGAATATTAATAGTTGCAGCGACGCGTGAAAACTGACGCCCTGTGTCTCACATTGACATTAGCTTTACTAGATCTGACATGAGTATGAGTAAGTACTTTTAATTTTTAAGTTCCATTGAAATCTTGTTTGAAATTCGTTTCGCCGGCATAAAAAGAATAAGTGTAATAATAATTAGTTAATGAATTCTGATAGAATAAAAATATGTCTGCCAGTTAATACTCAATTTCCCGTCAAAGTGTAAAGACGGACAAACAGACAAACTTTGGCACCTCTACTTCCCTACTATTTATATAATATTATAATAGTGAAAGTGTGGTTGTTGGTTTGTCTTTCTTTAATGCGGATCGATGTAATTTATTGCATAGAGATTGTTTATGGTTCAATTAATTTCTGTCACAACATAGGCATTGTGTGTCAGAAATTAATTGTATATCTAACTTACAAATCTTTAAAATCAGTTCTTGCTTCATTATCAACATCTCAAAATAAAAACTACGCTCAATGTCACTTCCAGATATTAATAAAGGATGCGCTCATCGAAGCGCAACGCAACAATGTGACCGCGCCCTTAGACCCATTGATAGCTGATGCATAAATCAAGCGCTAATAAATAAATATCATTGTGAACTCGCTTCCTGTCCCCACTAATGTGTAATGGGCTCCAACACGGTTATCTAGATCGTCATTACCGATCATCCGCATTAAAAATTGTAGCGTTGTTGAACTCTTTGAATTGTTTAAAAATTCAGTCTTCAGCAGATCTTTTTAAGAAATGACCACCTGTATTTTTAAATTATCGCCAGTGGCAGTGGTTTCATCCCTTTTTACCCTTTTGACAAGACTTTCTATACGAAAAGATATTATGCTGAACTTCGTCACAGAGTAAGGGTACCTACCTTCGTGCTGATTCATTTATACTTATAATATATCCTCGATGGTTCACATTTTTGGCTGGTCCAACAATGAGCATGTAGGTGTACCTACAGGCTGTATAGGTGCTTAACTTCCTAATGTCACATGGAGTACAATAAGCGAAGTGTTCAGTTCACCGCGTTCGGCATCATTACCGCCCGCTATTAAATGTACAGGGTTGTCACTAGTTAGAAAAATATATCACAGAATACTAACTACTAGGTTTCTAGGTACTCACACTCCCGCGAATTTATCATTCACCACCGTCCTTGACCAATGGCCTCAAAGCTCGTTGCATGTGCATGTGATTTAAAGCGTAGGTTATTAAATTAGTTCGATTGTATATACAGATAAGTAACATTTGTTTTATGAATTAGATTTTTTTTTAATAATAGAGAGGTAGAGCATTAGCATTATTTCGCTTAAAGAGCACCTCGACTGGGGAATTACCTCCACCTTACAGAATACTTGAAAGGTGTGTTCCTGCGCGTGAGTAAGGTCGTCAGAGCTCATCGGATAGGGGGAAAGGGTAAAAAATACTTTGAGGTTTTGCAATGTTTTACCGATAAGTACAACTACAACCGCAAATCACAGCGTAAAAAGTCTAATATTAATTTGTCAGTAGCAACCCTGACTTGTCGCGTCGCGCCGCGCGTCGCTCGCCGGCGCCGCTGACGCGTGAAAATTGTCGCATTGTCGCGCGGCGCCACCCGTGACCGTGTGGCCGCGCCTTGTGGCCTATCAGCGGTACACCAGAAATGTTCTCGAACCGTATATATATATGCGTTTTTATTGATCTTGACAATGCCAAGGGCGGAAAGGAAATTTGAAATAATACATTTGGTTTCAGGGCAAACAGATGATGTTTCAGTTTCAAATGCAAAAGGCCGATGACTGATTTATGGTTTCCAAATTATTACTTTATAGTACCTGCAGCTATTGAGCCTGGTTAGCTTTTCTTTTTTTTGCAACACCAGGGGTATCACTCGCGCGTTGCCGACCCTGAAGAAACCGTTTCACACCCTTTTTGAAGAACCCCATGCTGTACTCCATTGGGAAAACCACGGCGGGGAGCTCATTCCACAATCCGAGCGTCCGCGGAAGAAAACTTCTTTTAGCCCGCACAGTTCGAAATAATTTTGTTAATAGCTTGTTTCAATACCCTTAACTTGAAAATGTCTCGGGTGCACTGCACACAGTTTTTGAAATTATAACCTATCCCAAAACTTTGTTTTTATGCTAAAATAATAACATTAAAATTTACAAAAAAATATCATAGTACTTTCTTCACACACGGTCATCGGATCCCAAATTATGCAGACCATTCTAATTAAAAAAAAAGTCATTCTATTGTTTGACTTTCAATTGTTTTTAAGTTAATTTAATAATGTACGTTTCTACGTAGTTACTTACTTAGGGCACAATTTTTTAGCTAAAACCTAAAACGTCAAGTGTAAACAATAAGCAGCCGTATCTAAACGTATTTTTAATACAAATACTTCCCCCTTGAGAAGATATTTAATTTTGATATGAAAACCACCGTGACGCACGGGGTCGTATAAATTTTATCCAGCATCTATCTACTAGCCAATATAACCGAAAATATTAGCCGTTACGAATCCTAAACCTTAAGGACTTGGCCACTTTAACTATCACATTTAGCTGCAAGCTATTTACCACCTTATTTGCTGCAAAACTAAGTTGACGTTCAATTGAACCTACGATTTTTGTCTAGGAAAAGCTTGGTAAAGAAAATTGTGGCTACGAATTTGATTCCATAAGTTTGAATTTGGATCGTTCAATCCGATACGTGATAAATTCTAGCGTGCTAAAGCAAAATATGTTCTATTCTATTTGTATAAGGTTTATATGAATGAAAAGGATAGTTGCTTGACCGATCTCTAGGGATTTCAGTAGGGAATTTAGTCACGGTTTTATTTGAATTTGCGAAATGCGTTGCGACAAATATTTGGACATTTATTGTTGTTGGGCTTGGTGTCGAATATTAAGCGGTGTTTTTATTTGATATTGTCTTGTAAATGATTAGTCGCGGGTGATGGTTGGATTTGTGGTAAACTGCTTGGGTTGAGCATGGAGGGTGATCAAATCGGTTTTATTTATTTGAGATACGAGGAAAACAAATCCGTCATCTTTCATGCTTAAATGCTCAAGTCCTACCTACATTTGAATAGCATGAAATCTCATGTTGGGATGACATCTATAATGGTGCGTCCATGCTTGGCGAACCTAGCACGAGCCGAGCCACGAACGAGCACACTGTGAGTACGATTCGCGTAGCGTGGACGGGCTTGCGAGCCTCGAACGAGCATTCGTAGCGCGCTCGACTGCGCTCCGCCCGATTGACAGTTTTTTCACGAACACAGGGATTCGCACGCGCTCGTTGTAGGCTCGTTAAGTACGTCCACGCTTGAAATCGCGAGCAACGAACGAATCCTGTTCGTTCGAGGCTCGGCCCGTGCTCACTTCGCGCAGCGTGGACGCACCATTAGATGGAACTATGGAATCTTAGAAAAAAAGATGAGGTCTATTGATTTCAATAACAGTTGAACTAGAATCTCTACCTACTAGCTATATTTTCATCAACGCAAGGCTTTATCCATTCGAGCAACGGAAACAAAAATGCGACCAAGTTAATTTCGCAACCGAAGCCTCCTCTAACTTAAAAGACTGTCTTAAAAAAGCGATGACAATCACCTGTTAAGGTGTGGCAAGTGTGACAATTTTATCACAGCGGCCGCCGCCGCGCCGTCGCGCCCGTCTTCCCAGGCCCTGTCACAAGAAACCGCTAAAAAATCGAACAAAACAGTGACAATTGGTGCATATCCCCGACGAATTATCCCCCTTCGGCGCCTTTGTCCAATTGAAGCTTCCTTTATTTTACCATTTTTGCCGTTTTTCCATTCTCATTTGGTTATTTATCTTCTCTTTTTCGGTTCGGACAATGAGCCGGCCGGTGCTCATTATATCGCTCTTGGTTTAGCACGCGACTCGCTACTAAATCTCAGTTGGAATTCTAGCGAATTATCCGACGAACAAGGTGAGTTTTTTCTGGTGATTGATTGGAGTAAAAATTACTTTCTGTTTTTTCGTGGACGCCGCGGTCGCGCTGTCAGATCGATTTACTTTATACCGGAGCGGAGTTGGAGGGAGAGCCGCGGCCTGCGACAGATGGATTGAGTATTAAATTTGTACACTTTAACTGGTTTTTATAAATGTTGTCAAATAGACCGATCAAGTATTATGTTGCTATTTCAACTTGAAATGTACTTAATTTTACTACTAGCTACGAACACGTCGATATGAATGTAGAGCGTTACAAAATAACTTAACAAACAGAAACTGAAAGTGTAAGCGCACAAACTAACACAGTACAAGATAAATCTGATATCTATATATAGTAAAAGTCATATATTGGGGTCGTAAGAGCCATTAATTAGGCATATCGTGTCAGGTAATCTCAGTTCTCGGGAGCTGTCGGAAATAGATCGGGCCCATCCGTCTCGATGAGTGCCACTCACGCGCATACCAAGTAATGCCAAAATGTGAATGTCTGAATAATACATGCGATGAGTTTGACCTTTGTAACCTTAACTATAATCATACAATGGAAATAAATCTCTTCCACGTTTATAGGTTGTCTTGAATTCTTCAAGACGACCTTAGATGTGATATAACAGGTGGAGATTTCGAGATGGCATATTTTCGAAACCTATGTTGGGTTAGTCATGCTGAACAACCTTTACTATGGGACCAAGAGTTAATTCTCAAAAAAAAATTTTTTTTCTTACAAAATGTCAACCTTGCTCGATCATAATGAAAAGTAAAAATATTTTTTGAGAATTCAGTGTTGGTCCCATAGTAAAAGTTGTTCAGCATGACTAATTCAACATAGGTTTCGAAAATATGCCATCTCGATATCTCCACCCAGTTATAAGTAAATAATCTAAGAATAAGAATTATTAAGAATATAAACAATATGATGGAATATAAATAATACGGCGACAGACTACCGACCTATGGTCCAATGAAGAAGAGTAAGTACAAGAAGATACCTGACTCACATTCTGAGGTAGGCTAAAGGATCAAGAAAGGACAAGGATGAAGAACAGTACTTACCTACCTCAGTTGCAGATATTGGCGGAGCTTTTTTCTTCGTAGAAAACGATCTAAACTTGAAACTTGAAGATAGGAATCTTTTGTGACTATTGATAGAAGGAACGTGAAGTAAATAAAGAAGTTCGTATTCTACTGGACCGATTTAATGGTTACCTTTTATTTGAAGATCTACATAATGAAAAAAATTTTTGCATAAATAACCCAGGTGAATCTGAAATGGAAAATCAATTTAGTTTGCTTTTTGTTGGTTTACCACGTTTGGAGTAAGATGTTGTCTGGTTCTTATTATATACTGGGTGGAGATTTCGAGATGGCATATTTTCGAAACGTATGTTGGGTTAGTCATGCTAAACAACTTTTAGTATGGGAACAATAGTGAATTCTCATTTTTTTTTTAACTTTTCATACAAAATGTCAACCTTGCTCGATCATAATGTATTCGTCCCGAGTGAACGGTAGGTTAATGCTGTGTCTAAAGATACCAACTCTTTATTGGGAAATGCATGCACATAGCATACAATTTCATATAACAGGTATGTTAAAAATATAAAAGTAACAACGTCCTCTTTATAAAACGTTAAATAATTTTTTTTGTTAAAGGTACAGTCATTCTATTTTTTATACGAAAAATTAAGCATGTTCCCAAAATTGGTATCCATTATGCATGTGCGAAGTTGGCAACTATTGTCTCTTGGAGCGGACAGGATGTCTATCTAAATTGGCCGGCGATTAGTTTCCAAGTAAAACGAATTCGTATGCAATTCCCGATGCGGTTTTGTTTGGAGACACATGCAGTAAGAAAAAAGATGAATACAGTAAATTAGGATTTCGTCGGTATGGTATAATGATTGTAAGGGTGTAGTGGTGGGACATCTTCATAGTTTTAACAAAGGAATTGTCCATTTTACATCTGATTCTAAAATCAATAAAGCAGTTTAATACGCTACTCAATCATACTGTAATGGTAGAACGGATTTGTATGAAACTTATCACTTTAACATAAGGGTATCTCTTTTAGTCTCGCTATGTTTTTCTCTTTTTATCACCGACATAGATAGATATAGGCTGCCAAATGTGGCTTTTTTAACAGATGCGGTTGCATATTTTGTTTACAGTCTAATTTTTAACATGGGTAATATGACCATGTAAGAATTACACCCTTTTAGGTACATAACAATTCCAACAATCACAATCTCACGTATCAGTGTAAGTTTAGTTTAAACTTTATGGGTTATGTGAAACGACGCCCCGGCCACATTGCAGCCACCAGCACCTAGAGATAGTCTCCGGTCGTCACGCTCGCATCTGTCGTGATGCGATCGTACATCACGATCCGACATTACAACACGCCACGAACGTGAGCTGTATAAATACTACACATTTTACCATATACGATGCACCACGAACGATCTCTAATTTTACGAGTCATTACATAGACATCGCACCAGAGCGCAGCGGCAGAGGCACCGACCTTGCTCGAGCACCGCAAGAAACCCCCGGGGATGACAACGCGACAATCGAACACAACAGAGCGGGGCTTCTCAAATAAATTTTCCTAAAATGTAAAAAAACTCGACACTGACAACGAAAACTGTCCTCAATGAACATTCGTTAAAATTCTGCGGCGCCCCGCTCGCGCCACCGGCGGCGAAAATCTCGAAAAATTCATAAGTTTTTGCTATAACGCAATTCGTCCCAGCGAAAACGGGCGAATAACTGTCATTTTTTTGCCGGCGAACAATTGGGCCGGAGCGGGTACAGGACGGAAAAAATTTTAACATATGAGTGGCCCTCTGATATATTTGATGAGGAACTTTTGTTACCGAGATCGGTAACATTCCTTTTTTTCGGGCTCATTTCAATTTCGCAATTGATCTCTGGCTGACGCTTCGTTAGCCGAGGGAGACGCCAACCTACCTATTTTTTTGAAGAGTAGTTGTTTCATTGTTTCATTTAGTGGAGTTCGATCGTGCTTAGGCTTAGCAATTAATGTTCAATACAAGACGCACTCGGGTAGTAGCTCGTAGCTGTAATGACTTATATAATGAAGAGGATCACGCATTTGGAGCATGTATACGACTGTGTACTGTGTTATGCAAGCGCGAACGTAGTAAATTATAGATTTTGAATAGAGAAAGAGTAGAAACATAATTTCTAAATTCGTAGATTGTATTAAAACACTGGTCACGAACAATGAGAAGGAAAGAGGTGTGGTTTGCAAATGTAACTTTTCTTTAACAACTCCAATGACACATGTCTATGCCCACCATCTGTAATTAACCGATGATGGCGCAAATCGATTCTCACTATCAATTATGAATATAATCAATCGTTAGTCGACCGTAATGGCAAACTCGCCTATCCTACGTAAATGCCAATAATTGGATTGAATTATTTTCTCCTCGTTACAAATTAATCTAACAATTATTGCCAACATTATAGTGTAGTGATAATTGGTCTGACTATGTTCGATTGAGTGTTCAATTTGGACTGTAAATGTCTTTATATGGATTGGACAGACAGTATAATACTTACGATTTGCAAATAACCTGGATAGTAGTAATTTATGAATAATGTAAAATACCTTTCTCTCTAGCACCATCATCATCTGCTTCAAACGTAAAACTTTAAATAAACGTACTTCTCACTTTCAGATTAGAACAGAATTCTTACGTCACGTCTAAGTCCCTATTCAGCTTCTTCTTGGTCGATATATTAAGCTTTTAGAGTACTAAATAGTGTAAATTTTGTGTTTATAATTTTGGGTTATGTGGCCGGGGACAGTACACCACAATTTGAAACTAAGTAAGATATACTTTTGAAATGATACTGAGGTAGGTAATAGGGTAAAAGGTTCACACACATTATAAAGACAATTTCAGCTAAGAATGTTACTGGCAGTGGAGGTGATAAAATAGATTTTCTCCAAGAATGGAGGGCAGCGCGCAGCTCAGTGGCGGTGGCGGATTAATTACGATTCCTTCACAAGAGCCGCGCGACACCTTTGCCTTTGCCGATGTGATCGTTCTGGATTCATGAATTGCTGGATAGGTCACTTTATTATTATCTTTAATTCTGAAACCATTGATATTTATTTATTTATTATTCAGTCAGAATGTTGGCAAGCAAGAATGCGGCCCACCTGATGGTAAGTGTCGTCTATGGACATTAGCAATAGCAGAGGCAGAAAGAAACTGGCTCTCAAGTGTCCGAATACACAACTACAGAATACACTACTATTTTGTACACTTTACGACAGATTTACAACCGACCTGACAAGTACTTACTTCAAAGTACCCTAACACCATGGTACATGGTTTCCTTGATGTACTCCTTTACCGAAAGCTCAAGTTCATTGTAGGTTTTGAAACCACGACCTTAGTCATGGTATTCAACGTCACTAAGAGCTATTATCGTAATAATATACATAATTTAAAAATACCTTAATTCATAGTTTTTGTTTAAATGATGACCCTATTATACCTTTGAGCTTGTATCTGTATTCACCACTAGAAGAACTGTCGTGAAGAGTGCCTACGAGGAAGGTGAGCTTTTCAACGAGGTAGATTATGTAAGACATGATTGTAATAAACAAACTACTAATTGCAACTAACTATCATCTTAGATTAGAATGTAAATATTATGTAATGAATCTAAGCTTGTTTTGAAAAGAGTAATTGCTGAGTTTATTGCCGGCTCTTCTCAGCAAATGCAACCTTCCGAACCGGTATAAGAGAATTAGAGTCAGACTTTTCATAAGTGCCTGCGAAGGTCTATTTGAATAAATGATTTTGAATTTTGTTTTTGTTTTTTATTGAATTTTGAATCTAATGTAGCAACCCCCTTGTGCGTCTTCTGTGCAGATCATCCAGTCATATTAATATCCATGTTTTTTTTTATTTAACTCAAAAAGCCATGATTCTTTATTTTCTGTCAAAAATAATAGGTCTTTACCTATGAAATTGCCGTTCTGCAGTACTGGCCATTTCAAATCAAAATAATTTTTGTTTGGCTAAGAATTCTAATTTCAAATTAATTTTATTTTAAAAACATGGAATCCTTTTTCCAAAAGTAGTCATTTGTTTATTGATTAGTGTTACATTTTCATCGCATTTCAATCTTTTTCGTCATCATAGATACGGTAAAAATTCGAGTAATTATGGAATATGAGTACCGTCGTGGCAGCAACGCGGCACAAGCGGCACGCAACAACAACAACGTTTACGGAGTTTGCACTACAAACCAACGCACCACCTGTTATTGGTTTGCTCGCTTCCGTTCTGGGACTTTCGACCTGAAAAATGAACCTCGCGGTCGAACGAAGACTTTGGTCGACAATGACGAATTAAAGACGATTGTAGAAGCTGATGATACACAATCGACGGCTGAATTAGCAGCAGCTTTCGACGTTAGCGTCAAAACAATATTGGTCCATTTGCGTCAAATTGGCAAGGTAAAAAAGCTTGACAAATGGGTGCCCCACGAACTCAATGATCGCCAGCGCGAAGTACGCGTCGAAACGTGCCTTGCACTGCTCAACAGACACACAAATGAAGGAATTTTGAACCGCATTGTTACCTGCGATGAAAAATGGATTCTGTTTGATAACCGCAAGCGCTCAGCAAGTTGGTTGGATCCTGGTTCAGCACCTAAACAATGCCTTAAACGAAAACTTACCCCTAGAAAAGTAATGGTCACTGTTTGGTGGTCTAGCGCCGGTGTGATTCATCACAGCTTCTTACCAAACGGGGTGAGCATTACTGCAGATGTGTACTGTGAAGAACTGAACACAATGATGGAGAAGCTGGCACATCTCCAACCAGCATTGGTCAATAGCTCGTCTCCGCTGCTCCTGCACGATAACGCGCGACCTCATACTGCACAGCAGACGGTCTCCAAGTTGCAAGAACTGGGGTTGGAAGTTCCTCGTCATCCGCCCTACTCACCAGACCTTGCGCCTACAGACTACTACTTTTTCCAGAATTTAGATAACTTCTTGGCAGGAAAAAAAAAACAATACCCGAGAGGCAGTACAAAATGCCTTTGAAGAATTTGTTGCCTCCCATCCAGCTGATTTCTTTAAGAAGGACATCAATAAACTGCCGCTGCGTTGGCAAAGATGCATTGATTGCATGGGTGATTACTTCGATTAATAGAAATAAAAAAAAACATGAAAAAAATTCGTTTAAATTTTTTCATACAAAACTGCAATTTCATAGGTAAAGACCTAATATTACTACCCAGTTTCAAGTTGGGTTTCTTCCATACATACTTTAACACCCCCTAAACCCTCTTTGAGGGGTAGTTTTGAAAAAACTAATAATGAGAAAATTATTTATTTATGTTTGTGCCAAAGAATTTAAAACGTCCAGAAGGATAGTCGCCTCTATGGGAACACGAAATAAACAAGCCATAATTGACAGTATTTAAAAGTAATAAGTTTAGGTAATTAAAAGTGACTAAATCGCAATACTTACACATGGAAGGTTAGTTTTTTAGTTTTTCCTTGGTTTTTATAAGTGTTGTGACAGTATTTCAATATGCTAGTTGTCATTTTTTATTTAATCAGTACAGCGAGTATGACGCGATGACAGCCGTGCGCAGTACGAACTGAGTGCGATTTGCTCAGGAGCCCCTCAAGCGGAGTGATATTAAATGTCATGGTTTAGTAAGGCTGACTATCCATCTGGGTAGAGGCACGATACCCTATGAAAATCTTTGGTTTGGGCTTAGTTTCAAATTTATAAACTCAAAGAATAAGGTTTTTCATACAAATAAATTCACCCCCTTAAAAGTAGAATTTCTAAAAACCCTTTCTTAGTGATCGCCTACATCATAAATGTAAGCCTTGTGGAAAATGTCACGTTCCTAGTTCCAGTAGTTTGGATTGTGCGTTGATATGTCAGTCAGCCCTTTCACCCTCATTTGTGAAAGGAGGCCTGTGCTCAGCAGTTGGACATTATAGGCTGATGATGATGATGATGTCAGTAAAGTCAAACTCTCTAAAAAGGTAGTGTTCGGTTAAAAGATCTCTGAGGGTGGTTACTTACTGCCTATCCAAAGATTCCTTAATCTTTGGCAAAGCTCTCGGTATCGTCTGCCTTCACATTGTCTCTAGTGATTTGTGGCGACACTCCACTCTCAATAAGAATGAGATAGAAATACAACAACACCTTACTTTAGAGAGAGACAGGAGAATAAACTTAAGTTCCAACAATTAATTATAATGGTTTCCCATCGCCTAGCGCTTGTTAGTTGATTTTTGTTCGATTTCTTTCTTCGTGCGAACTTTGGATTCTTAAAATTCTACTTCACGCCGAATTTAAAGTTGACAACTTAAGCTTTAGGAAACTATTTTTGGTGTTTCGAAATAAATTAGTTTGACTATGAGTTTATGGTTAGGTAATGCGAATAAAATAAATTGACGCCAATTTCTAAGTAAGTAAATCATGAAAACATATTATTTTTATATCATCCATATATGATTCTACGTTTTACAGAAATGGTAAGTAATATTCACACGATAAACGGCGCGCAGCGTACTAGGCGCACAGATCACGAAAGTGTTTTTATAATAATATTAGCAACTGCACATATTAGCACATATTGAAACCAGAATTGTTTCGAACTGTGCGGGCTCAAAGGAGTTTTCTTCCGCGGACGCTCAGATTGTGGAATGAGCTCCCCGCCGTGCTGTACTCCAATGGGAAAACTCCCATTGGAGTACAGCATGGGGTTCTTCAAAAAGGGTCTGAAGAGATTTCTTCAGGGTCGGCAACGCGTGAGTGATGCCATATATATATGCTTACCATCAGGCGGGCCGTATGCTTGTTTGCCAACTTAGTGGTATAAAAAAAAAAAAAAAAAAAAACTGACGTGAAAAGATAATGACCCTCGTAGTGACTTTTTGGCGGGAACTTGGAGAGTGACGTAGCATTTTCGTTTATATTTTCATAAATTCGTGTATTTTGAGTTTTATTATGTATTTTCGGTGGTATTTTACCTAATAAAGATCATCCATGTGCACCTGTGAAGTGAAATTAAATGAATTATGTGAATCGTGATTTTTCAAGTTGTCTCAAAAAGTCCGTGAAGAGTTTTAGTACAATGACCACCATTGTAGTAAAACATGACTTTTATGGACGGTGACTGACTGAGGACTTTATGTGAAAGGGATTTATTGTGACTGGAAACTATAATATAACTCGACACTGGCAGAAATGAGCCCTAATTTGGGCTTGGTTGCCAAACTTAAAAAGAAGAAGAAGACCCTCGTAGTGCGGTGACATATAGGAGTGCATAGTCGTTAGGCATAGGTTATGTTTTGAATTCAAAAAACGAATGGAATAAATTCTTCGAGTAATTTATTTTGAGCTGACACTTTACCTGATAATCTTCACCACTTTCGGATAGATATACCGATTCCGTTCCACGTTGTTAAGTTTATCAACCACCAACTACGTATCTCTATCCCAAACAATAGCACCAACTTTTGTACATTTAATATTATCCATCCATTCCATTAGTATGAACGAAAATATCCTGATAATGATACTTAATTTCATAATGTTTAACTCAAATAAACATCCCATGACTATCACCGCAATATATACTTTACCTTAGCATTGTACCTATGTATATTGTAAATTACTGCTGATCTTCAGATTACCTCAGTACCTCAAATCTCCACAAGTTGTTCCGGCACAAAGGTGCAAGCACACTGTCGCGGTCGCCTCGCGCCTCGACTCTGCCTCGACGTGCGAGCGATAACCACCTTATCTTAACAATCATCACGCGCTTCACGTTGTAAATACAGCCTCTACTAGGAACCCATTCGAGCATTATACGAGTAAGATGCGAGTGAAATAACGTGATTCGCGAGCAAAGTGTTGGCAGTTTTCTTGTTTTGCTTAGATGCTACTTGAATAGAATATTATTAAACCGTATTAACGGTACTTCATTTACCTATATAAAGGCAACAAAACCTATCTTCTTCATAAGCTTCTTGGGGTCCTGGTATAAAGAAAATAATATATTCCTACTACTGCCTTAGCTGAAAGAACTTTGATGTCAGAGTGAAAATTCCAAGTAGGTACTTTATTACTTGAAACAATAAAGTTAAACTGGTAGACGTTAATTTTTTCCTTTGTTTTATTATGTAATAAGTAAAGGTCATTGCACACACAAACACGTCGAGTATGAATGGACGTCGGTAAACCAGCTCGCTATCTGCCTCGTTAATCAATCTAACACCACGACATTTGTGACACTGGTCCTTACTTTCCGCTTATCATAAGTACATCTGTAGAGCGTTTTGCACTGCACCTCATTCAGTGGAGTTATCGTTCGCCCAGTCATCACAAAAACTAGTTTAGCATACAAATCCACTAAGTGGGCGAATAACGCGGCGACGCGATCTGATAGTGAAGGCAGCAATTACGTACGTGACACCTCGCGAGGCGCTCTACCAGATTACATCTGTGTGTACTCGGCCTTAGTGTTGGGAGCGTCTCCAATTATTGTCGTTAGATTATGATGCTTGTTAAGCTGTAATTGCTATAAAAAAAACTTTACGACCACCTGTACAGTTTTGATGTTAGATTCCTTTGTTTTGTATTGTGCGATTGTATGAATTGCGTTGCATTTACAACCATCCTATAATAAAATGCAATAGTGTCAAGTGAATTCAAGTGATATCAAAATGTATGAAATTCTGCTGTTTCACAATAGTAGGTAATGAATGATTATTTCAATATCCTAGCCTATTTAGAGTTTAGCGGAGGCATAAAAAAGGTTTACTGTACTACATAGTTGATTTTGAATAGTTGAAATCCCTACATGATTTTATTTCACAAACTTTTACACTCACGGTTTTGTCACAATTAATTATTCACTTACCTACCTATAATATTATGATACTATATGATGGAGAATCCTGGAAGGTCCATCCCATTGATAAATTCATCGTTTTCTCAAGTAACATCAACTTTTTTTGTTTTACAATGCTAAAGTATGTAATTAGCATTGTTAAAGTTCATTTTTGATTTTTTTTTTATTTCTTTAGCCTCCTTTAAAAATGCGTGTAGGTTGAGTAGGTTCTTACTCCTTATGTATTACGTGTAAAAAAATGATGACACGTACAGAAATATATTTTTGCGACATACGCTGATAAAGAATAAGTACTATGTTTATAAAAATTAACGACTAAGATTAACAGCTTTTTATGAATAAGGAAAATGGAAAGAAACAATTACAATTTTTGTCAATAGATTTATCTATATATTTTAATGAATAATTTTCAATTACAGCTGTCGCAAAATTAGGTACAGTCTCTCTTCACGAAGCACTTTTATTTTTTGTAGAAAAATGGCAAATTAATCAATCTTATTGCAATTCAAATCACTGGTTATTTTAACATTTTTTTA